>JAMXBD010001302.1:0-409040 GCA_024138025.1 Combretum micranthum
AAAGATTGGTCTCTTAAACTTGATGATGCAGTATGGGCTTATAGAACCGCTTTTAAAACTCCAATTGGAATGTCTCCTTACAAATTGGTTTTGGTAAATCATGTCACCTTTCGATTGAACTTGAGCACAAGGCATATTGGCCCATTAAATTCCTTAATTTTGATTCAAAAACTACAGGAGATAAGAGAAGCTTTCAGTTGAATCAACTGGAGGAATGGAGGAATGAAGCTTATAAGAGTGCTCGGATCTATAAAGAACAAGCAAAAGATGGCATGAAATGAAAATTTTGAAATGAGAATTTTTGCCTGGTCAAACTGTTTTATTGTATAATTCTCGACTTAAATTGTTTCCAGGAAAGTTAAATTCCAGATGGTTGGGGCTTTTTTTTATTAATCATGTTTTCCCTTATGGTGCAGTTAAATTGAAAGCAAATGACAATAAGACTTTTAAAGTAAATGGTCAATTCTTAAACACTATTATGAAGGGGAAACCAATGATAGTGATATCACTATCATGAATTGCAAGAATCCATGAAAGAGGAGGAAGTTGGGCTAAGCGACTTTAAATCTAAGCGCTGCATAGGAGGTAACCCATGGTGATCTAGGTAAGTGGTGTAATTTGTTTTTGTTTTTTGTGTGGGTTTGAGTATTTGTACAGATCAAGATATTAAATGCAAGTTGGAGGAAAGATTCGTTTTGGACAGGAGAAATCAGAATAATGCATCAAAGTGCGTAGAACTTTGAATGCTGGCTATAGAGAAATCAACCTGCCAGCGTTCAAGCAGGCGTAAGGGAAGTAAGTAGCAAATTTGCTAACACCGGCAAAATGTGGATTCTACGCAGCTAGTGTAAAGGCGGCGTAAATATGGATTGACAAATGTCATCCATGATCAACATCGCTAAATAAGCTTTCAACACTACCTGCATAGAAGCAATGTTGAACATGGTCAGTTCTAGAATTGTTAACATTAGCGAAATGTGGATTATATGCTTCCAACGTAGTGGCAGCGTTGACAATCATCAGTAGCAAAATTTCTAAAGCCGAAAAAAAACGCCGCCAGCGTAGAGGCGGGGTAAGTTTTTTTGAAACTTCTTTCACGATGAACACCAGCTATTCAGTAAGTATGCCGCCAGCGTAGAAGCAGCATTGACCATGCTCAGTATCAAATTTTTTAATGCTAGCAGTTCAAACCCTTAACACCACCAAACTTTAGGTAGTGTAAGTTTTTGAAAACTGTGATTCACGATTAACACCGGCAAATGAACTGTCAATGCGGCCGGCGTACTTATAAAATTTGCCGGTATTCGACTTGCAAATGATTTTTTTTAACAGGTTCTGTTTTATCTCTCTCTCATTTACTCATTCAACTTTCACACTTACTTGAATTCTCTCTCTCCCTCACTATCACCTCTACTAACTCACTCATTCCATCTCTCATGTGGACATTAGATTGATTTTATTTTTTTCCATCAAAATCAAGTAAGTTTTCTAATCTCTTTTCTCTCATTTAGTTTCAATATTATTTTGCTATTATTATTGTTAGAGAAAGTTTAGAATTTGTGGATTGAAAGGATGTTAGGAGGGAGACAAATTCAAATTATTAGATGGATTATTTTGGTGTTGGGACTGATGTTAATGCATTGTTTAAATGTTGTGGATTGTTGAAATGTGGGGGATAATTGATTGAAAGTGTGGATTGAATTCGAAATTTCTGACCTACGGTTTTCAATAGAGATTCGAAATTTCTAATCTGAAATTTGGGGCTTTTGATTTGTAATTGAAATTGAGGATTCACACTTAGTTTAAAATCAGATTTTTTACAATTTTTGTGCCCCAAAGTGAATAATTTGTCATTTCTAACTTAAGTAAAATGCAATTGTGATTTCCTTCTTGTTAAAATGATAGCTTGTTAAAATTGTGATGAAATTAAGAGGATATCATATTTTTCAAAATTAATATTTGCTTCCATCTAACGTTTAATCTACACTGCCAGTGTTGTTTCAACAAATTGCCAGTGTAGAAATTTCAAAAATTGAATTTGCACTTCATAGCTTAATTGATATGCCTAATTGTTACTTGTCTAGAGCTTTGTAATATACCATATGTGGGGCATATAGATTTTAAGTTCAAACCGATCGTTGTGGAATTTGGTTGGATTGGGAGTATCTGTTAATTGGAGACATCTGAAAGAGAGTTGTTTAATATAACAATTTAGCATTGATTTGAATGGTTTTATGTGCTGAAAAGATATATTTTTATGCAAGAATGGCACCAAAAAAGAAACAAAAGACTACTACGCCTTCCTCTTCAAGTACTCCTACAAGAAATCTCCTTTATAGTCAACAATACGCTAAAGATAGAAGGAAGAGACTAAAAGAAATGGAGTTTATGAATAGCCAATACTTGGACTAGAATATCTTAGCAAACTATGGAATGCAGGACTCTATCCAAACTTTAGTTGAAGACAAAAAATGGTTTTAAGTGTTTGATATGAGAGAACCAGCTTATAAGAATTTAACTTTAGAGTTTCTCTCAACATTGAAATTGGAGTAGGACGATGAGGAGGATCACAATGTTTTCACTTTCCAAGCCTATGGATTAGTGAGAATTGTTGCTTTGAAAAGAATGGAAGTTGTGTTGGGATTGTATGAAGATGAAGCTAAGAGTTATCATTTACCGAAAGGGTGTCCTACTGATATGGATGCTAAAACTTATTGGGCATAATTGATCCTACCTACGAAAGATCCATATATCCCGTATATCTTCGAAGTCCCTCAATTCCACATTTCATAGGACAGACCACAAGCTTTTACCCCACATAGTCACACACACATTGACTTGCAAGAAAACCAGTCACAACAAGGTGATTATAGCTGACATGTTCTACTTGTATAGCCTCATTTTAGGCTATCAAGTGGATCTGGGTGTTAAAGTTGATACTTTTCTGTGGAGGCAAGCAGATGATACTCTCACCAAGCTCATCTTTTATGGGGGATATGTCACAAAACTATTAAAAGGATTGGGAATTTTTCAAGTACCTAAAGGTGATGATGTGATCCTGAGTAAAAATATTTCAGCTGCTCCTTTTAGATCATGGGGATTGGCTAAAGTACCTAGGGGGATACAACAACCAGAAATTGAACCTCATGAGGATCAACCTGATGAGATTATACTAAACAGACCATCAGCTTCATCCCAGCCTCATCTTTCCTGACCTTCTTCTTCTTCTACCATTTATCCTACTGTTGCACAACTAGCGAAAGATATTGAGGAGTTAAAAGTAGATTTCAAATTTGAAAGAAGAAAGAACAAAAAATTTTGAAGCTCCTTATTTACCATGCTCAAGTCAGCTGTCTCCTGTATAAAAACCGACAGCAGCAGAGGAGATGAAATATGACACATCTCCTTATCAGTCAGCTTCCAAGATAGAAAGCTAGAGTCCCTGCTAGCCTTCCATTTGATTATCTTGTTTTCTTTCCTCTATCTTATTGATTTTTGGCATGTACTTCTTTAAGCAACTAATTTGGGTAGACTTCTGATGATCTGTACATATTATATAACTAAGTTGTTGTTTTCTCTTTCCGTGTGTTTGTCGATACACGGCTTCATGAAAGAGCTAACTCTCTAATAGATTCTGCTTAGACTTCATAATGTGACTTTAGATTTTCAATCAAGGAAGTACCAAATTTCTTTCTTATGTTTGTTTTTATTCTCTTTCCATTTTTAAGTGCACAAATAATGAGGACACTGTTTAATTAAGTGTAGGGGAAGGGATTACAAACTAGAAATGGAAGTGTATCATGATTTATGATATTCTCAGTGTTTGTACTATATTGTTGAAAACTGTAGGGTATCTGAAGTTCATTTATCAGCTCACATGAACTTTTGTTCTTAAGCATGATATGCTTATGAAGTATAAACTTTTCAAATAGTTATTGAAATCTTGAGATTGTACAGTTCAATGTAAACAAAAAAAAAAAAAAAAACCTTCTAAAAAAATTTTTTTTTTGGACTTGTTGAGTGCCTTACTAACCGGCTGTTGTAATTAGTTAACTTGTTCGAAATTAAGTTGTAAAATTCTTAAGGAACAATTTTACCTTGTATTTAGCATTAGAATTTGAAATCTAAGAGTAGGTTAAGTCCTTATGAGAAAAATAAACAAGTTTACTTCTAGATATTTTTAGTTAGTATGTACTTTTAAGAGTTCTGTATAAGAATTTATTTTAAAATTTAATGAAAGAGGTAAATGAAACTTTTCACTTAGTGATTCTTTATAATTAGTCAAAAAGTTGTGTTGCATTCAAAAGAAAAAGAAAGAAACAAGCATTGCCTATACTCCTATGACTCAAGTAATTGAGTTATGAGTATCTGAACTTGAATGTTAGAGTGAGGAAGAGTTCATCTTAAAACCTTATCACTTAGGTGATGAGCCTGGGATGTGCTGACTCAATGAACTCACTATAACGAGAAGAGAAGAAAGGCAAAAGTTCAAGTATTGAACTTTAAATAAGAGAAAAAGATGGAGGTAAAAACCTTTCCAAAAAACAATGCTTGTAAGTTAGAAAAAGAATATGAATGCTTGGGCATAATATAAGACGTATAATAAAGAAAATATCTAAGGGAAAGGTAGATACTATATGCTTTCATTATATGTTGTTAAGAGTATATGCAGGCTAGAAGTTTTTGAAGTTTAAATGGCTATTTTTCCTTAAGGAATTGAGTGTCTATTGGATAAAAGATTCTTGTGTTAAACATTAGGATTAAAGTTTGTTCTGTCTAGATTAACTACTAAATTTTGATTTTAGTAATCTAGTTACAGATAATTAGTTTGGTTTGAGTAGTAGGCACTATAATTGCAAGTCAAGGTTCTAATTAAAAGATAGTTAAATCAGAAAGTTGTGAAATTGTACTTTTTATAACAGATTTCAATCTTGTTTAAATTTACTTTACTTGAGGACAAGCAAAAGTTCAAGTGTGGGGGAGTTGATAAACTCATATTTTATACACTTTCTATTGTTTAATTAGTGCTTAAATTGTGTCAATCTTAATCAAAATTTAAAGAATTGGTACTTTGATGTGTTGATTTCTATTGATTCAAGTCATCGAGTACTTTGAATGATAGATAAATGAAGTGAATGAAGTTTGGAGCAAGAAATCATCTTCATAAGAGCAAAACAGAGTCAACACCGGCCGAACAATGTTCAACACTGCCCGCGTTCAAAGGAGAATCTTCCAGTGTTCAAAATTCTCAACAAATGCCAGTTAACGGAAGTTAACGCCGCCGGCATTGAGGTGGTGTTGCCTATCCACAGAAGCGAATTTCTTAACACTGGCTCCTACACTGCTAGTGTAAGGAGGGATTATTAACTGGCTTCTGCAATTGATACATACGTCGACAAATTGAGAAGCAACACCGCCAGCGTTGGGGCGGCGTTCGATGTGCTCAGAATATTATCTGTTTAACGCCGACTTCTATGCTAGCGGCGTAAAGAATGCAACTACCGGCGTATGTTTTGGCAGTTGAAAGAATTCGTGCCATTTATTTTGAATGGGGTTTCAATTAAAAGAGGGACCAGAAAAAGAAAAAAAAAATTGGACACGAAAATAGAAAGTTTTTATCACTTTATCTAAAATCAAAGATTTGAACTTTCGCCTTGTTATTCATGTTTTTATGATCAAGACTATGTGTAAGAACAATTATACAGTTTGATTTTTCAATTCAACGTTATTTCTATGTTCAATGTAAGTTAAGTTGTCTGCTATTATGTATATTATTTGTGCAATTGTAGAAATTGACTAGATCTTTATAGTTAAAACAATGTTGTGCTAAATTTTAATGGTGGGAACTTGATAAAAATCCAAATGTGCTAAGAGGATTGTTGAATTTGTATTATGGAAGTAATAGAACCATGATTATTTATGTTTAATTCTTGTTTTGAATCTTAAGTCTGGAAGGAATTTGATTCAGATTAACTTTGACAACTTAGGAGAGAAGTCGTAGTTGAAAGGAATTTTTGAATTAAGATTTAATGACAAAAAGCGGGAGCAGAGTTATTAGATCTAGTTTAGAAACTTTAATTTAAGACTAATGCAATGTTTGACATCAATATTCCACTAAGGAATTAGGGGACATTGGTTTTAAAAATTAGACAATTGCAGGATTGGAAAGTTCTTGATTGTAACTTTGATTCCTCTAATAATTTAAGTAGCGGAAGCTACCTGATTATTTTGAGGTTAAACTAGTTTTTAAACTTCAATTTGTGGTTTATACCTTTAGAGTTTCACATAAACATTCATGTGTTCTAATATTTTATATAATACGAATTAAGTATGAATAGCAACATGTGGAGTTAATCGGTGTTCCCACTTAAAATCTTTATAAGTATCTGTTTAGATCAAAAGTGATCATTTAATTAATTTAGATAAAAGTTGAATCAGATATTTAAAATAAGTAGATCCTAAGCCCTTGAATTCAATTGCCTAAATATTATTTAGAACTAATTCGAGTTTGGTATTTAATTATTTCTTGTGGGAACGATACTTTTCTCATCATTATATTGCTTGATTCGATCAGTGCACTTGCTGTAAATTCACTTTTACACAAACATTTTTAGCAGATCATGAACTCATTCACTTTTCTATTTAATTCCTCACTAGTGTACATCTTTTGAGATTTCAAGCAAAGGACAGAATTTCACATCTTTTCCATCCCCCATGCTCTAGTATAATCCTTGTCTAATAAACACCCACACCTTCCTCATATTTCTCCACAAGTGAAAGCAATTACCAACAAGTAAAATCTTAGCAATAATAGGCCAAGGAATCTTGTATTTAGCTCGTAGAACTTGAGCCCATAATGCCTTAGAGCAAGAAGCAAACCCCCGTGCAATTTTCATAATCAAGCTATCATTCTCTTCCATTTTACGAAGACTCAAGCCTCCAGTTTCTTTGGGTTGATAAACTTCGTCCCACCTAACTAGATTTATTTTTTTCCCATTGTCAGTAGATTCCCATACAAATTTTCTCGTGGCTTTGTTGATTTCATTACAAAAACCTTTCAGCAAGCTTGATGTTTGCATTATATAAACTAGGATAGCCGATAGAATAGATTTACATAAAGTAACCCTTCCTACAGGAGAGAATCGATGGGGATGCTAGTTAGCAACACGTCTTTAGACCTTTTCTAGTAGTTGATTATAGGTATTCATAGATACCCTAACATGAAGTAGCAAAACTCCCAAAGATTTCCCCAGGCTATAGGATTGAATAAAGTCCAATCTGGTACTAAGATCCATAGTTATTTCTTCAGGAACATTAGGTGAGAAAAAAACTTAAGTCTTCTCTTTACTAACTAAGTGACCAGAGGCAGAGCACAAATTAGTTAAATTATAGTTTATCACATCTACTTGTTCTTTCAAAGCTTTAATAAAAAGGACAAAATCATCTGCAACAAATAAATGAGATATCTTCACATCTCTAGAACCAAAGGTGAACGGCTTCTAACTCCCATTCTCAACCTCTTTTCTAATTGCATGTGAAAGTCTTTCCATAAAAATAACAAAAATTTATGGGAAGACTAGATCACCTTGTCTGACACCACAATTGGGAATAAAAGGCTCATGCAAAAAACCATCCTAGGAAATCTACACAAAACTAGAAGACAGTGAGATTATAATAATATTTGACGAGTATTAAGGAATACCAGCATCGTCCATAGAGTCCTTAATGAAGCTCCAACCGATTCGATCATAAGCTTTTTCAAGGTTAATTTTAACCGCCATAAGCCCTTTTTTTTCTTTTTTCTTTTTTTCTATTTCATAGAATGCATGTTTTTTTGGCAATAATGATGTTATCAGTTAGATTTCATCCTGCCACAAAATTGGTCTGCATAAGATGAATAAGATGGTTCATAACTGATTTTAAACTATTGGCTACCACATTTGTAATGACTTTGTTGTAGACATTGCATAAGCTTATTGGTCTAAAATGGTTAAATCTTTCTGGCTTTTCAAATTTTGGAATAAGACAGATTAATGATTTGTTAATCTTTTCATCCACCATACCTTTTTCAAAAGTCGACTTCACGATATAACAAAGGGCAGGGCCTACAAATCTCCAATTCATTTGATAAAAGTGCACATTAAGCCCTTCAAGACCGAGGGCTTTATTTAGCCCCATTTCAAATGTTGCTTCCTTTATATTTTTTTTTATTTTTGATAATTTAGTAGTTTATTTTTAGATTTTAACAAATTAATATTATACTTTGAAAATATGCACGATTCAATATATATGATAAATAATATTTGACGAATATTTATTTTAATGATAAGATAATAATAGATAACGTGTCTATACATTCAATTCTTGGTAATCTAATGCTGCATCTTTAGATTTAGGCAACTTTTTGCTTAGTGCCTATTATTATTCTATTATCAAAATAAACATTTATCAAATATTTATCAGAGATACTGAACCGCACATTTGTTAAAAGCACAAGCACTAATTTACTAAAATTTAAAAGTATAAAATGCAAAACACTCCCTGAACTTTAGGGGTGGCGTGGATTGACCCCTGAACTTCAAAAGTGTAGTTTTTGACCCCCATAACTATAAAGAATTTGCAAATAAATTCATCTCGTCATATTCCTGCCTTGCCCCGTACAAAATCCGTACACTTTGAGCAGTAAATTTTTATACTTTTTTTACTGAACAGTACAAAATAGACTTATTTGTAAATTGTTTATAGTTGTGAGGGTCAAAAACCATACCTTTGAAGTTCGAAGGGGTCAATCTGCGTCACCCCTATGAGATGTTTTTGCGTTTTCCTCATAAATGATTAAATTATCAAAAATCGAAAGTATGATCACTTTACCATTGATTATTCCAAACATATGATATTGTAAGTACTAAAAGTACTAGTGGCAAGTAAATAGTTCTATTTTGAATATCCTATGTACTTCATCCTGTATGATTGGATAGGTTATGAGTGAATGTCAAATGTTTTAAAATATGTTCTAATTCTAATTTTTCAGAACCGATTCTCATTCAGTTTGATATAGTACAATATTCTCACCACCAGCAACCGTCCTAGAACTTGTATTATAAGATATATATATTTCAGTTGTTAGGGTATCGTGTGTTTTACTATTAAAATTTCTAATTAATAATTATTGAATACAAATTCATACGAAATCGATGAAGGTTGCAAAATTAATAAATGTACTACTTACAATTACGTGATAAAAATTGATAGGTTAATCAACAACTTTCCTTGTAAAATTATATAAAAAAAATATAGTAAAAATCTCTTAAGTTTCACAAAATATTTTATGGATGTAAGTTATATATAATGGTTCTCTTATATTATTAGGATAAATTATATGAATGTATCAACACTTGAAAGTAAATTCATTTGAGGTATCAACATTTTATAAAGTTTATTTAAAGTATCAATATTTTAAATGGTTAAAAAAAAAAGTAAGTATTTCGCAAAGTGAACCAAATAAGGTATCCATAGTTGATCATTTGACGAAAATTAAGAAAAATTAATTGAAAACAAATATAAATATTAATACTTTAAATGAGCTTTGTAAAACGTTGATATCTCATTTAATTCACTTTATGAAATATCTTTACGAAATGTTGATTCCATTTTTGAATCACTTCAAATACTGATACCTTAAGTAAACTTATTTTCAAACGTCCTTACCTTTCAATATAATTTAGCTTATGTTTTAATTTTAAATTTCAAAAGTTTACTTTATAAGATATAAGGGTTCTATCGAATCCACTCTATACACCTACTTATCCTAATAAATACTAAGTTGATAATATTAAATAACAAAGCGTGCTCAACTCTGCGTGACCAGCTTATTCTTATACGTATATCCTCTAGCTGCGTGTATACTAGATCGATCTCCCATTATTATCAAACGACCCAGCTAGCGTGCTTCGTGAAGTCTGATTCCTGCCTCCTGGCACATCAACGGTGGGTTATGTTAGGAGTTGTGATTGCGCATGACAGCATAAATAAAACGTAACTAGTCGTTCCTACACTTTGCGAATTTGGTGGATCTGATTGACACCCGCGGCTGTGATTAGGCGAGAAAGAGGCTTTCGAGTTGTAAATTCAATCTAGGTGTCAGATGCAAGTTGGAAGTTCAATCTAGCGGTCGAGTGCAAATACTATCAAAGTAGTTGTAGATCCAGGATTTCATCAAGTGAGAGTGTTACGATCCCATATTGGTTCTACGAAAAATTATAAAATGGTACTTAAGCCTAAATGGTTCTCCCACCTAATAGGCTAGTCTTTTGGGTTGGGCTCTCCCTTTGGACTTAATACCTAACATTTAGTGCTCTCGTTAAGAGACTGATGCTAGCGGAAGGGGCGACTTGGAAAAGGACTACCTAGGAAATGACTACCTAGAAAAAAAAAAAAAAAAAAGAGTTAAAGTGCAACCTCCTAGAGTGAAAGTCATCCAGAGTGGGCTACCTAGAATAGGCCGCCGAAGGCGTCGGCTTCTCAAGATGTAGGCAATGTTACGATCCCACATCGGTTCTATGAGAAATTATAGAATGGTACTTAAGCCTAAAGGGTTCTCCCACCTAATAGACTAGTCTTTTTATGTTGGACTCTCCCTTTGGACTTAATACCTAACAGAGAGTAAAGCCAGAAATACGACGAACTATGCCTGCAAATTGTGTGGGCTGTTTGTAAGAAATTCATGTTTGGCTTCAAGTAAACAAATTAAATCAAAATTTAAATAAAACTTATTTATTTGAATAAGTTATGGTTGAATTAGTATTTAAATTCGCAAGTCATATTGTTTTTAGTCTCATGAATAAGTGTGTTTAGCCTTGTAAGTGAGTAAGCTTATGACTTTTATATTATACACTATATATTTATTTAAAATATATATACACAGCTTAAATTTTATTTAATAGCCGTTCATTTATTTATATATTTATTCATTTTGCTTATTTAGCTTCCTAAATTTAGCACACGAGTAAAGCTACTCGTATGCTATTTGAATTCAACTTGTTCAACTTCGAATATACTCAAATTCAAAATAAAACTCATTATTTAAATGAGTCGAGTTCAAGCCTGTATTTTGGGCTTGTTAAAAAGTTGTTTCAATTTGATTTGATCTTGATAAGTTTTAAATGTGTTAAAGCCTAAGTTTTCAAAAGATCAAGTTACTTTATTTACATTCCTAAGAAAAATTGGTCTATAAAAGCTGTGTATAAAAATGAGAAAATTGATGAGAAGGTATTGACGTTTTGGTTAAATTCGTTTAAGACATCAAAATTTGTAAAGGTTAAAAAAAAGACCAAATGTTCGAATAAGTGAGTCAAATAAGAAATTATAATTGATAGTCATTAACTCAATTAACCTTCTCCGTTAAATGTCATGTGTAATGCACATGATCTTCTCCTACCTTTGGAGATCCATAACAAACTTGCAAGAGAAAAGGGAAGAGATAGATAAGGTTGAATCTTGGATTACAAGCAGTTTGAAACCAACTATGGTGATTGCTCTGTTCTGGTTGGTTCAACAGAGTGGGTGAGTTCATATCTATTGATGTTGCTATTGTGATGGTGTATAGGGAACGGAGATGGTCAAAGAAGTAGTGTTAGGTGAAGGATGTTAAGATGAAATGTGGGTTTGTGTTGGGTGATGCCATCGTGATGGTTGGTGAAGGTGGTTTTGCTTGAGGTAAGTCTAAACTATGGTTATGTTTCAATTTGTTGTTTGGACTAGTTTAGGAGATGAATCAAAGTTTGGGGTTGCTTTGTGTGTTTGGGTTTGAAGGTGGTGGGTTAAGTTCAAAGAGGATGATGGCCACGACCCTAAAAGGGGCCTAGGAGGATTAATCTAAAGTTATCATATCACATATGCACCCACAATATGAGAATCATATTGCAAGTTAGAGTTTGCAAAACTCTACCTAAATAATTACTTTACAATTTCTAATGTATAAATACATTTATGATAAATAAAGGAAATCCAATTTTCTACAATCCACCAAAATTGCAAAAAATCGATATCCCCCACTAAATAGTAAAATAGAATAGATCATCTACGTTTTACAAACTTTAAACTATAATAAAACTAATCTAATTCATAATCTAAATTTATTTTACATGAAACAAAATCTCAAATAACTATACTATCTATTTAATTCCTATATCACACTTGTCTTTTATCTTCAAAGGATCTACTCCACACAGTCTTAGCCCATTCCCGATGCTTTAGCTATGCCTGCACAAAAATATAGGGGTGTGAACTAATCCACAGCTCAATGAATAACATAACCAAACCACACATCAAGTAAATGCTAAACAAGTTTTATTATAAACATATGCAATGCAACACTCACTCATATGATATGCACAGTTGGATGATCAAAATCCAAACCAATGGAGATTTACATCCTCTCTTGCGGGTTGAAGGACTAGCTCAAGTCATTCATACCCAGAAGTAGCTGAGAACTAAGGAAGGAGAAACTTTCTCAGCTCATCGTCATTTATATATATATATATATATTATTAACATAACCTCAAATTTCCATTTAGAAATATCTAAAGAGGGAGAATTTCTTTTGAAACTCTTTTGTTATTTATGTATACATATCATTAACATAATTCTCATTCACCTTAAAACCTCAAAGACTCCTTAATTATTAATCCCTAAAGATGACTCCAACATAAGTGATGTCCTTCGGTGCATACTTAGTTCCCATGAAGCTGACGACCCTATGATAATCTTAACTAGATTCACCGGACTCAACAAGCATTAACATAGAATTGAAATATTAATACGTGAGTGAATACTATGCTAATGCAAGTTATGCTTGTAATGCAATGCAATGCATGTTTGATTCATTTAAGGGTCGAATAAGATTTATATCATATTATTTAATGACCATACCAATTTCAAACAATCAACAATTCCTATTTCACAATCAACACCAAACAAATTTTATCACTTTCATTTTAATAAGTTGTCAACCAATTCAATCACCAAACAACAAACGAATCCCCAAACCCCATGAAAATCAAAATATGTTTATTTGTATAGGTGCAACTATGTTACAAACGCAAGCAAGGTGATAAGATCAATGTTAGCCGTCTATCATCCAAGCTAATTCATAGAATCTCCTTGGAAAACAAAATATTAAGATGTTCCCCCCTATAAATCAAATGGTACTTATTCATCACTTTTTATAACGCATTCATCATTGAATTTTAGTACTCAAACTCATTTCTATTCCATTAGTTTATACTTGATTAAAATATAGATTTATATTAAACCTATTTGATCAGACACTAAGTAGAAACCTTGCCATGGCTACGGAAGCCGCCCTACCAAGATACAGATAGTTCTTTATTGTCTATTAAGTTATTTCTTTTCTTTTGTTTACTATTATCCATTATAAAGATATCACTATTCTTTATCATTTTATAAGTATCTCAAAGATTTATTAACTTACTCGAATAACTCATTTTAATAAACATATATTAGAAACAATTTATTTCCTTTACTAAACATGGTTTAACCCATCATATTATGGTATACTATCACTAAGCCATTCGTAAGTTTTAAGTCTACCTTAACTTGATCTATCTAGTTCATTTTAGATTCATTAAACCTAAATTAGACTTGGGTAGACTTCCGGACGGTCTTATGTATTATATGCTCATGTGCTTGTGCATTTCATATGGTTGTTAATATAACTTGTCTGTTATATAACAGTTGTTGAGCATTTAATTTTGGAAGTGGAACTCACTAAGCTCGTAAGCTTATACCCTTATAGTTTCCTATTGTAGTATGAATATTTATGGCTATCTCCGAGAAGCCACTTTCCTCAAGTACAGCTTTTGGAATCT
Organism: Combretum micranthum; assembly: GCA_024138025.1. Classification (NCBI taxonomy): domain Eukaryota; kingdom Viridiplantae; phylum Streptophyta; class Magnoliopsida; order Myrtales; family Combretaceae; genus Combretum; species Combretum micranthum. Next base: position 13,890 of record JAMXBD010001302.1, read on the forward strand.
AAGGAGCTTTTTGAAGAAGTTGGGACCTAGATGTAGGCATAGACTTCTAGTTGAATCTCTTAAATCGATATATAATGGTTGTTGTAAGAGACTTCTGAGGACTTAAGAACTCTTAATATTTTATCGGGGGTATTGCCCTTATATCATGTAATAGATTAAATCTGGATATAACTGTTATGATTTACATTCTCATTGCTATGTATGTCTTCTTAAGCTATTTCGATTCAAAGTATGGTTCCCTATATGTTGAACGTGAGCCTTGCACCCGGTGTTTAAACTCATGGAGTGACTAAGGTTGTCATACTTGAGTTTAGATATCGAATGTGGCGGACTGTTGCGTTTATGGTACCTTTGGGGCATGACAGTGGTAGTGTGTGAAAAAAATTAAAGACAAGATACCATTCCCGCATCAAAGGAAATATGGATCACCTTTAAAAATAAGGGTGTTATGCCCCCTACCATGCCTCATAATAAAGGGCATGTGGAACACATATTTAGGAATTGAAAGCCCCACGCCCCATATCAAAGGTGCATGGATCACCATGCCCACTGCTATGCCTCGTACCAAGGGCATTTCAATCCAGAATTAAGCACAAATTGTGCCACGCCCATTGCCATGAGGTGTGGTGAAGGGTGTATGAAAAGTTCATGACTTATATAAAAATTTTCGAACTTTCACATGTTCCAACTAAGTCTGGTGATCTTGTTTCTATCAAATTCACTTCAATATCATCCTATCAAACTCATATCATGCTTAAACACTACTTTTAAAGATATTTCCACCATCACATCATCAAGACCATTTCATCCACTTCCTAACTTCATACATACATACACAACCTTCACAAGCCCATCAAATTTAATAAAAACCCTATATATATTCAACTTTGTCTCATCATATACAAGCATTTACAACAAACAAAACAAAGAAAACAACTATAATCACTTGTTTAGAGAATTTAGCTAGCTTGTTTTTCACTACTACTACTATTTTTTAGTTGTTGTAGCTTCTTTCATGCATGCTTCTTATCTTTTTTCTTGATTTTATCTCCTATTTCTCCTTGTGATCTTATTAAAAGTTGAGATTTAGAGGTGAAATTTGAGAGAAAAGAAGAGAAGCAGAAGGAGAAGAAGAAAAAGAAAAGGAAAAAAAGAAAACGTAAAAAGGAACAAAAAGAAGGAAAAAGAAGTGGCAACTTGTAGAGGAAGAAAAGGAGAAAATGGGTCTAAATAATAAAAAGATCTCTAAAGATATTAAGAATAGGGGTTTAATTTAAGCTTTTCATATCATTATCTTAAGTGTTAAAAATGATTGAGGGAAAATTTTTTAATATACATAAGTAAAATTGATAACTTGAATTGAAAATCTAGTTTAGAATTAAATTTTGTAAAAACTTGATACTTAGTAAATTATAGATGATTTTTTAAACAGACAGATGAATTCAAAACTTATGGGGATTTAAGAAATAAGAATTAAACTAAAATTCAAGGGTTTAGAAACTTACAAGACACTTTAATTCATATTTAAAAGTTTAGGGAATTAAAATAGAAGAAAAAATATGCTAAAATCAAAATTCACTACTTTTGTTTATTTGATGATTGAAAGAAGAGAAGTTCTAATTAAAATTTGTTAAGATTATGATGAAATTTGTTTTTTCGAAAAAGACAGTTAAAGTAAATACATAAATTGAAGGGGATAGATTTCAAATTTGATAATTATAGGGATTTAAGAAATTTGATTGATGAAATGGATAATTGAAGTAAATAAAAGAATAGAAAGGAGTATTTGAAATCTCAATTTTAATTAATTCTATTTATTAATTGATTATGTTAATCCATCTAACTATAGCCTATGATTTAATTTACTCAGTTTAATTATGCTATCTAAGCTAAATTTTAAGATTATATTCTAAACAAAGTTTAAGATCAATCATCTATTGGTAGTTGTCATTATATATTAACTATAAATTTTATACTTCAAAAGCTTTTAATCGTTTTAAGATTTATTTTTTCACTTATGCTTTCATTATTCTATTATGATTATTTTAGATTAAATTCTAATTGCTTTCATTATTCTATTTTGATTATTTTAGATTAAATTTTGATATTATGTTTCATTACTATTAGAACTTTCAATTATTTGGTAATTTATTATTTATTGAGTTTAGAAATTGTATATCTATATTTATTATCATGTATGTGTGATATTTCTTATTGTTTTCCATTATTTGAAGTGTATTAAAACTCGGTGTTATTTTACAATTATTTTCATATTTCAAGGTTGTTTATTACATGTATTATATGTTTACTTTGTTTTATCTTTTCTTATTATATTGATTTGGTGTTTCTCGTCATTTCTATTTTTATAAAACATCCTAAGGTTTGAATTATTAGATTTAGCATCATTTCTTTATTTCTTTAATTATCAAGAATGTTTTATTTTACAATTTTGATTATTACTATCATCTAGTTAAATCTCATTTTCATTCATTTATGTATATATTTCTAATTTTATCCTTTAAATATTTGTAGAATTTTATCAAAAAGTTATGGAAGAATTTTATCTTGAAATACAATAATTTCAATTTTAAAACGATAATTAAATTATTCATAATTTAATATTCTTAGATCGCGAAAAATTAGGTGTGCTTTTTATGACTTCTCTTAAAACTTCTTCAAAAATTTTACATTATTTATTTCAAATGATTATTATTTTCAAATTGTACAAATTTAGGTGATTACAGGGGTTTTAGAGAGAGAAAGTTGGAAAGATCTTGAGGAGGAAGAAAATGAAGTTACTCTGTGTGTTTGGGTTTGAAGGTGTTAGATTGAGTTCAAAGGGAAGGATGGCTGGAGCCTAAAGAGAGAAAGAGAAACCTTAGAGAGAGAAAGTGGAAAAGGTCTTAAGGGGAAAGGAGATAAAGTTTGGCCAAGTCAGCTCGTTGTGAGTGGCTTAATATAGAAGATTGTATTGAGGAGTGATCTCAAGAATTTAATAGGAAAGGTTAATAGAGTTAGTTATAATACCTTATTTGACTCACTTACTGATACGAATATGAGAATTCGAGTAATTTACGAATTTAGTGCTTCAATTGCAATTTAGTATTTATAGTATATTTTTGAGTTTTTACGATTTATGAAAACTGAAAAATAAAAGGATATGAACGATCAATCCTTAGACATGATGCACAAAAATAAAATCGAAATAGTTGTTCTAATCAATCAATGTTACGCATGATGACAAGCAACAACAATGAACAACCTTGAAAAGAAAATTCAATCTTATTCAAGAAGGCAACTGGTCACAAAGAGTAATATAATGTTCACCAAGGGCCAAAAACACTCAATCTATGACTAAACATATTAATATCCCTTTTATACTCTCACAAGTTAGGCAAGAGAAAATATAGAAAGTTACAAAGATAAACAAATAAAATAGGAAACAACTACTTAAAATAGAGCAAAAACAGGGGTGGTTACCACCTGTCGATCAAAAACAGGGGTTGTGATCCCCTCTAATAAAAAATCCTCTTTGCTAAAAAACTGATCATTGGCATTATAGGCTAGTCATAGTCTCCATCATGGGCGTGATGAGGCCCATTATCTTCTCTGGTCTTCAAATTCTCCGATGATGACGTGCCCATAGCCTCCATCACAGCCTAGATCACGGCAGGCGTAGTGAGCGGGATCTGCTCTGGAACTAGATCTTCAATACTCGTCTCCATCTCTAAATTGAGTGTTCATCCAAGTGAACCATGATCCCTATCATCTCCTTAGGTTCATGAAGATTTGCCGTCGAATTAAATTAATCTTGAATAGAAAGGTCACCCTCTATCTCCAAGTTCCGTCCCACAGGTAACAAGCACTTCATTTGCCCACTAACATGCTTCCGTTCAACTGCTTTTGGGTTCCAACAATAATGATTCTTTCTTAGGATGATTCAAGTCCATATTTGTTTGTCTTACAACTTTGGAACTCATAGGAAATAATTTAATTCTCCTTCCATTGAATAAAACAAAATAAGTGTTGTCCCTACCATTTTGGTTCACATCTCGCTCAAACAACCACAGACGTCCCAGCAAGATATCATATGCATTCATAAGTACTGCGTCTCAAAGAACCTCATTAGTATAATGATTAGGTTAAGAAATAGGAATCGATACCTAGTCAGTAACATGATCAAATCCTTTGTCATTGAGCCAATGTAACTGATATAGTTATGGATAGGGAGTGATTAGAAGTTGTAACTTCTCTACAAGTGTTGTTGCTGCAATATTAATACAACTACCTGAATAAATGATGGTTATAGAAACAACCTCATTCACCAAGAACTTAATATGAAATATATTCTCCCATTGTTTGTGATCAATTGCTAATGTTACACTTAAACTCCTCCTTAACACTCCATTCAATGGTATAGCAGGCCTTATCAATTGTTTAGCTTACACATCCTCCTCAGTTTCCTTATCAGAATTAGTATAACTACCTTTTTCCCCTTCACTATCATTCTTCAAACAACCTCCACGAATGTAAAAAACACATCTATTCAGATATTGAGCAACTATATGTCCAAAACCTAAGCATTTAAAACATTTAATATCTCTAGTTTTATTCCCAACACTACTAGAATCCCTTGGTTTAGAAACCGACTGTCTTTTTATCATTAGGCTTCTCATGACTAAAGTCATGCTTCTTATCATCCTTATGACTACTAATACTTTCCTTTTCACCATCGGGCTAACAAAATTTCTTAGTACTTTCATATTTAGAAGGGTTACCTAAAGATTTATGAGATTTATGTTGCCTCTCGGCCTTTTAAGCCATCAACATCACTTCCTCCAAGATATCAATCCATTGGATCTCAACAACATTAGAAATTTCATTCATATTTCAAATCTGCAATGAACCTTGCAATTGATTGATCCAATGTCTCCACAATTTGACTACGCATGGTAAGAATCTCAAACTCTTGAACATACTTAGCTACACTTTTATTTCATTGTCGCAAAGTGAGCAAACTCATTAACAAATCTTGGTTATAGTGATTCGGAACGAACCATCATTGCAACAACTCGCATATCTGCCCAGGTAGTAACATCTCCCTCTCAATTCCTCCTTCTACTAACTAAGACATAATTTTACCAATGTGAAGTATAGCCCTTAAATTCAATTACATCAAGCTTAACTCGTTGTAAGTCATTCTCAATCTTAACAATTAAAGAACTTTTCAATTTGATTCCCCCCAGTCAAAATAATTATCCACTATACCGGTACCATCAAAAGATGGCACTTTTAGTTTTATCTCTATACCGCATATATTGGATATATAGTAGGTAGATATGTTTTTAAGTTATAGTAATATATAAAATTTGTAAATATCCTCATATATGATCTATAATTTATATGTTATATAGCATATACTTATATATGTACATCATATATTTCATTCAATAAGATTGAAAAAAAAGATCATATGTGTGTGTATACATATCTTATGTTATAGTGATATATAAAATATGTAAATGGTCTTATATATTATATTGGATATATGATATGTTATATATTTTATAAGTTATAGTAATATAAAATTTGTAAATGTCTATATATGTTATATAGGATCTATATTATATGTTATGGTGATATATAAAATTTATACATAAAATTTGTATACAATTTATATTTTATATGTTATATATATCAAATATGTACACCACATATTTCATTCAATAAGATTAAAAAATATATATATCATATGTATATATATATATATTATATGTTTCTTAATTGTTATATAGGATATATAATATGTATATATGATTTATAAGTTATAGCAAGATATAAAATTTGTATAAGAAATATATTTTATATGTTATACATGATATATTTGTATATGTATATCACAAATGTTATTTTATAAGAAAAAAATAATGTATCATAAGTATCTACCATATATGTTATATAAGATATATACATTTTATATGTTATAGTAATATATCAACTTTGTAAATTTTCTTATATGTTATATAATATGTGCGTGTGTGTTTGTTTTCTGAGTAATAACAATATATAAAATTTGTATATATTCTTATATGTAAGTGAAACATATATTTATATGTTATAGTAAAATCTAAAATTTTTATTTATAAAATTTGTGTAAAATATTTTCCTTATTCCATGGGACATTTCATTAATGCTGGGGCAAGCTCGTCATTTTAGGAGGTCATTTCATTACAATAGGCCTATCCCTCGCTCCAAGGTCATTTCCATTAGGGGGTAATTCTCCATTCTAAGGGTTATCTCACTATAGTAGCGTAAAGTTACCCTTTCCATGAGTCATTTCACCATCGTAAGAGAATTCTCATTCTAGGGGCTGTTTCACCACAAGAAGGAAGAATTCCTCATTCCATGAGTAATTTCACTATAGTCAGGGGTCATTTTGTTGTTTGTGAGGCCATTTTATCATAATAGGATCCTCATTCTAAGAGTCATTTCCCACAGTAGGGGTCATTTCCTCATTCTAGGGATTATTTCACCATAGTATAGAGAAGTTCCTCATTCTAAGGACCATTTCACCATAGTTAGAAAAAAACCATTATTCCAAAGGCCATTTCACCACAATGGAGGTCATTTTCTTTGTTTAAGGGTCATTTCACCATAGTAGGTAGGAAATCCTCATTCCAAGAACCATTTCACCATAGTAGGTAGGAATTCCTTATTTCATGGGTTATTTCACTATAGTAAGAGAAAATTCCTCATTCTATGGGTCATTTCATCAACAATCAGGACGAATTTCTTGTTCCAATAGCCATCTCATCTATAGTTAAGAGGAATTCCTCATTCTATGGGTCATTTCACAACAGTAGGAATGAATTTCTCATTACAGAGGCCATTTCATCACAATTGGGGTGAATTCTTCACTGTAAGGCCCATTTCACCAAAGTACGATGAATTTTTCATTATATCGTTCCATAATAGTAGAAATGAATTCCATGGCCTAAAGGTCATACCATAGTAGTGATGAATTCCTCATTTCAAATGTCATTTAACCATAATAGGGTTGATTTCCTCATTCCATGGGGAATTCTTTGTCATTGAGCTAATTTGACTCGTAGCATGGCTTAAAAACTAGTTGTAATATGCATTCACCATTCTCAGCATTATATTTATTTCACAATACATAATCTATAATCTAAATACTATGGCTAAATTAATAATTCCAAGAGTAATTTCACCATTACAAGGTTAAACTTTTCATCATTCTTATATCACTATAACAAGGTTCAGTTGTTCAGCATAAAGTATATTTCACTATACAAAAGTTATTACCATTACACTAAGGTTCAAATCCTCATTATAAGCTTTATTTCACAATACACCATGTGTTCACCGTAACAAGGCTCAATGCCTCAGCAAAAGGCTCATTTCACCATACAAACTTTATCATCACCATTTTAGTTTTAACTCCTCTATATTCTCTACATTATGATTCAATTCCACGTTGTATGACTCGTTTCACTACGGATATCATCTTTACCATAACGTTGCTTAATTCTTCATTATAAAATTTATTTCACCATTATAGGACTTAATTTCTCAATGTCATCCTCATTCACTATATTAGATCTATTTTCATCATATTATGGCTCAACTCATCTACCTGTTACATATTTGAGCAAATAAGCTCTTATCCTAATGACGTTGAATTGTAAAGCTCTTTTTTTTCTTTTCCATAACAATGCTCAATTCCTTGTAATAAGGCATATTTCACCATACAACCTCTATGTTCACCAATATAAACTTATCTTATCATCACAAGGCTCAAGGTATATTTTATTATTTTTACAACATGGCTGAATCCTTGTTTTAATTCTAATTTCACTATACAACTATAGTATTCATCATAACATGTCTCGATTTATCATTGTAAGACTTATTTTACCATTTATTTTACCATACAAGCACTGTTGTCAGCGCGCTCAATTCCCCCTTTATTAGTAGCATTAGATTTAGCTTATACAAATCCATTTATCACCTTAGTATATCATACCGGAATTTGTTGATGAGTTACCAAATTGCCAAACCTCCTTCCATATCATGCAGAATCCCACAGCTACTTCATAAATGGACCTCAATCGTAGAACCCAAGTGATCAGGGCATTTGGATAGGGCCCCGACGAGCAGCTAACAGGGGCTCCAAACAACTTTCGTAATTCTAAGAAGACATGTTTAGTTACTCCGAAACAATATCGTGCGGGGAAGGGGAAAAAATGAAGAGAAGTACAAGTAGTAGTAGTGTAGTAGTAGTATTACGGTGGGCATCTAAAATCTCTATAAACACGAACACCACACTGTAAATACAAGGGCTTATCAAACGTGCGATGCACCTGAGGATTGATGCACCAGAAGGCAGAAAACACCTACTCTTACGGCCAATGCAACTAAGGGATTAAGGCTTCTCTGGCATACGAGAAGCCTCAAAACAACAAATGATTTATTGCATAGTTCTCGGTTTGAAAAGAATTTTAACTATAAATTGCCTTGATTCTGTATACATATTACTTCTGTGAGGTATATATTTGAATCGTATCAAGTAATAAAAAATGCCCATTAACTACGTACAACCAGGCCACAAATAAAACAAGCCTAGCAGCTCCTCTTATATCGTTCAAAAATTTAATACTCTGCAATGTAGCGATCTAAAACCGATACATGAAAAAAAATCATTACACCTAGTATAACTCAGTAATAGTGTCACCACCCGCAATCACCATACCTAAATATTAGATAAGTTTGGACCTAGAGCAGATTCATACTACCTGGAATTGTGCTAAAATATAACTGCAATCGCGATCAGATCAGATTCTATGCCAAATTCTCATATGTCAATCTCCAGAAACATAGGTCTTGCTCTCGTAGTACCTCCTCTCACTTTCTCCCTTCCTTTCATTACGTTTCTGCACCAAAAAGGAAAGTAACTGAGAACAAAAGCATCTCTGGAAACGGAAGAATTCATCAGTACTAAAGATTAAAGAGGTGGATATAATTCGATAATAAAAATAAGAGTTAATGTTATGAATGCTACTTGAACTTTAACAAGATATGCAATTAGATACTTGAACTTTGAAGTTGATCAATTTAGCACTTGAACTTCGAAATTGATCAATTTAGTAACTAAAAAAAATTTTCACACACGCTAACAATACCTCCACTAAGTTTTTTTAGATATTAAATTGATCAATTTTAAAGTTTTTCAGATGTTAAATTGATCAATTCCAAAATTTAGATACTAAATTGATTAATTTTAAAATTTCAATATCTAATTGCATATTTTGTCAAAGTTCAAATACCATACGTGACATTATCCGTAAAAATATTATGCATAGCTATTAGCATCAGGCGCTTGACTACAGTGATTTACAAGCACTAATAATAGTAGGATATTATTAGAACTATCGGTTTGATAGCTATTTTGTAGTAAATCCATGGAAAGACCTTTAAGCTAATTAGACAACACCGGATCCTCATGGCCAATGGCCAATCGGTCATAAATCTCAGCAAATTTTATTTCAGAAACATTAGTAAGGAGTCATATCTTAAGGTAATTGACAAACCCTGTTCCTAAAATAAGATATTTTATATCTACAGCCCCCATATTGGCATGTATATGAATTTAATCCTTTTTAAATAATGTATATAAAATTAAATCCACAAAAAGGACATATGGTAAATTGCACTCTAGCTAGTTTTGATTCATGCTGAGGGGAGAACTCCCCTCAGCCTCTCTAAAATCAACTATATTTTGATTTTGTTTCTAAAAAGGCAAATTAAAATAGGGAAACAAAATAAAAACAAATAAGAATATTTAAAAAAAATAGATAGAAAAAAAAAATACAACACATTTTTGGAGATTGCACAGCAAGTGTTCAGAAGAAATTATCAGGTAAAGACTGTTGGATCTTTCCCTGCTCTCCCTATGTGCTCCCTGAGTTGCTTCTGTTTCCAACTTTGGCATTTTATCAACACATTGAATATTGAAATCACTTTACAAAAGCAAAGAGAAGACCAATTATCATTGACATCCAAGCTCCACTCAATAAACAAGAAAAATTTACCAAAAAAATAAACAGGAGATGGAATAGCTGATATCTGGGAAGAGTTCACGGTAGGTGCAAGAGACAGAGTTTGGCCTTCTTTGTTTTACCGATGACTTAATGATTTTTCTGTAGAGGTGATTTGAAGAGCTTGATAAAGGAGGCCCTTCTGCAGTTTCAATATACGTTCGGTCTTGAGGCTAAGAGTGCCAAAAGCCAGGTGCGTCTCTCAGTTTTTACCTGCTGACCAGCAATAGCAAATTGTTCTTTGGGTGTCAAAGAGGGTATCTTGTGGATTTGCTGAACAGTACGTTTGGAATTGGTGAACAGGTTCAGTTCAAGGATTGGCCACTGCACTACCAAGTTTCTATCATGTGCAGGAAGAGTTCAACTAATAAAGAGCATCCCCTTTTTAATTCAAGTTTATTTGTCATCAGTGTTTATTCTTCCCAAAAGTATCTTTAAGGATTTCATTGCAAAAATGAATAGATTCTTATGGAATAGTAGCACTGACACAAAGGCCAAAGCGAAGGTCTCATGGGAAGTAGTTTGCAAACCTAAATGTGGAGGAGGCGTAGGAACTATCGGTGTGGTTAATTGGAAATTTGCAGCTCAACTCAAGCACATTTGAACTCTTTGTTGCGAAGATGCATATGCACCTTGCCCTAGTTGGGTTCAAAGCGAGCTTCTTAAAGGGCAAACTTTTTGGCATGTCAAAAAGCCTGGCTACTGTTCTTGGAGCCACAAGATATTGCATGCTAGAGTTAAAGCAAAGAGGCTTTTTAGTAGGAATACCATTTCCCTTTGGTATGATAGTTGGCACCCTAAAGGTCCCCTCATATATAGCGTGGAGAAAGGAGGATCTATGAAATTGGATGCATAGAAAATAAACTCTATTCTTTATCCAAGAAAACCAGTTGGTATAGCCAGTGGATGATATGTGGGAAAACATAAAGAATGAAGTTCCTCAAGCCTTGTTGCCTCAATCCCTGTTACCCGAACCCCGTGCTAGAGATATTCAGGCATAGACGGGTAGACCCAACAGTCCATTATTAGAGAAGCTTATGGCCAAGTTCGTTCTCCGCTCCTAAAGCCTTGTGGGTTTCATTAGTGAGGTATAAAAGTCACATCTTCCCTTGTACCTTTGCAAGATCGGTCCGGAAGTGATTGGGTAAAGAGCTTAAGTGGAGTGGGCTTGGACAGATGACACAAACAATTCTCACTCCTCCTTCAGATCCTGATCCAAGGTCTTACCTTGGCCGCAATAAAAGTGAGAGCAGCAGTGATTTACTATATTTAGTTGGAAAGGAACACGGAAGACTCAAGAATACTTCAAGTCTTGCTGTTATAGTTCTTTGAAAAGCGTTGTGCATGTTAGGACCGATAGAGCAGTTTTGCAAGCAAACTTCTTGTGTAGAGACTTTGTTAAACTTCCAGAGGATATTTTTGTAAGGGCTTAAATGCTTAGTTTCACTGGTTACAAAAGTTTAAGGTTGTAATTTGGACTGATAACATATAAACAACACCTATATTACTTGAGCCACAGGTCAAATGCATGGAAAATCAAAGAAACCAAAAAGCCCAAAAGCCATAGATGCATGAATTTGTTTAACTTAGAGAGACTAACCTGGTATGATTCATGGTTGGCCACTATTCTCCTGATTATTGTAGTTGTAGTGATGTCCAGTGGGCTATCCAAGATCTTGAATATACTCATAGCAATCGGGATAGAATATGGATTGCCTTCCTCCTGAATGTTTTGTTGAATATTTTGAAACCACCAGTACATTTAGAATACTATCATGGCTATAAAAAAAACGCTGCCAGACAGCACACAAGCAGTTATAAAATTACCTTCTTAAAACTGTCACTTTCTGATACCGTTCCATGAACAACCAATGAGATGTTGAATGTCGTGATCTGCAGCACAGACAATTCCAGTTAGATATTGAGAATTTCTAAAATAGAACACCCAACAGCCATGTGAATGCAATGGTCTTGCAATCATACTGCAGTAAGATGGCTTCAAACATAAAAAGTCGCAACCAGATTTTTAGGATAAATGAGTTGTATAAAGACAGCACAAGTTGCAAATGCTAAAAGCAGGGAAAGATACTGCTAATTAACTTCAAACTCTCCATCCCAATAATAAATAATGATATTGCCTTTAGTTATATCTTGTTTTCCAGAAACTAACCACCAGCTGCATTTTGACAGAGGTCATAGATAAGATCTGCACTATTTCTCAGTACTGCAGTGATCCATTTATCTCAATTAAATACCAAATCTTACCCTAAAACGCCTTTTATTATAAAAAATTAAAAAATAAATAATCCAATGGCTGCATGCTGATAAACACAATGAAATAGATCACACCAGCTGACTCAGAACAAATTAAACCACAAAAGAAATGTTACTTTCAATTGGTATGGAGCAGTCCAAAATTTTTATCTTGTGCTCTATCTAACTCATTTGCCATTTTACAACAACCTCCTTACATTAAGGCTGACCAATTTCAATATACATCAATCAAACCAATACCTATAGGGGTAATTTTTCAAATTTTATTGCCGATCACAACAAGCTTTTCAAAGCACTTTATCTTACTAATATTACTTGATATAGTGACATGTATCCTGCAAAAAGGAAAAACATGAATCTTTGTTCAAGTATAAGTAAGCACTAATTTCACAAGGAGCTACTAAAGCAGCAATTAGATGCAAACCAGGCAAGCAAGAGATATTTTTGTGTGCCTTGCTTCAAGTCAAGCACAGTAGAAATCATCAAAGCTAGACCTAGATATGCTTCCATGCAGAGTGCAACTTGGATTGGCCAAATCTTTTTCTCTATCAACAAGAAAATTTAATCAATGAAAAGATGGCAATACATTGGAAATCCTAAAGCTTCATGCATTTTTCGTTTTGGTTAAGTCTTGTAAATTTTAGAAGCATCAATTTAGTGCCAGACCTTTTCAAAAGTATCATTATTTATATTATTTTTACTTTTGGGCCAAGCCATGACATTTGTTATGTCAACATGAAGGCACATCAGCTTCAAAGAAGATTTAAGAGATAATTGCTACTTTACAAAGGTTTAGAACTCCATTGGAGAAAACTAAAGATGTAAGACTTCCACTATAATTTTCCCTTGGAAGAACTGCAGTTTTGATAAGGTATACAGACAACCGACAAGATAGAATAGATCAGCCATACTTCACCAGGCACGAATCGTAAAGATAGCACCTACTTCTGAAAACTACTTGTAGGCAGTATGCTTGAAGCCTCTTTTCACAAATATTCTATAGGTTTGTAATATTTTATATTCACCTGATCCTTTTTTATGATTTTATACTAGGTACTGGGCCCCTTAAATTTGGGATTCAAGCAATATGCTTCCAATTGCAAAGGATTGCTTCATAAAGTAGACCTAAAATAAAAAGATAACAACACTGATACAGAATGTAGATAAAAAGAAAAGAAACCTGATGGTGCAGAATAAACAACAAAAATGCCAAAAAGATGACAACTCACCATATCCTTTGATACTTCCCATGGTGCACCAATGATCACCTCATCAACATATCGGCAGGCTAACACACTCAAGCTTCTTTCATGAAGATTCATGATAGGACGATGTGCTCCTCTAGTAGTGCTGGTGTCAGACAATGCAATTTTTTTTAAGTACTTGAAAGAGAAAACCCATCCAAACTTTTTTCAGGATAAAATGTCAGATTTAAGCCATCCAACCTATAAGCTCTACAACTTATAAACTCCATCTAAATGAGTTCACAAGTGTTCCACCGATCATAAGCACATTTTGAAACCTACATCATTGTCGATCCTGCATTTTAAGAATTTTCAATGTATACTCAAGTGAAGAAGCCTAGGGACCAATAAATTATCTATCACATTAAAGTGACAAACATCGCAGAGTATACACAAGAAACTAGAGTTCCCCCATATAAAGCTTCAGCAGAATATGGAAGAACTCTCATTATCCTGTCAGAGTATAGTCTGGCACATGGTAGCATCATCACACATCAACATATAGGACAAATTTTTTCACAGGTAAATTTACATGCTAAGAAAGCATCACTTTCTCCAAGAGAGCACTACAAGAAAATTGATGGTTCAAGGCTATTAATTAAGACCAATCAAGATGGTATGGGGGGGCTCTTATCGCTACAAGAAAATAAAGTGAATATAGAATCCAAAGCATGTTTTGGTGAATAAAAAGAAAAATCATGTATACTGCTGTTCCAGGTTTGGTTTCAGCCTGTGCCTCCATTGTATCATTAAGAAGAAAGGATGGGATTGGCGAATGAGGGACATTTGGGAGATGCTCAAAGTGGAAGCAGGGAGCAGATTGTGCCCAAATATACACATATGAAAGGATAATCCCTCCAAACAACTTTGGATCAAAAAAGCCTATAATTCCATTCAAAGACATGGAACAAAAGTTTCTTTAAGTTGCTTCGTATGGTTCTAAAAGTTAGCCCCTAGACATTCTTTTATAATGTGGTTAGTGGCACAACAAAAGCTATTTACTATGGACAAGCTGGTTCTATGGGGTATTTCCCAAAATTGCTCTCGCCTATGCTCTGAAGAGGAGTCGTCTCACAGGCACCTTTTCATCAAGTGTTCCTTTGTTTAGGTAATTTAAAAGAGCTTGAAAGAGAAAATCTCAGCAAGGAGTATCTTTCCTTTATGTGCAAAAACCCTAAAGGAACTTTCAAGCTTTATTGGCCCTTGATTACTCCTTCTCAAAAGTCATCACTGGCTGGTTATCTATTTTAGTTGAAGGGAACGGAATAAGAAAAAAATAGACATCAGCTCTAGAACAGCCAATGAAGTAGCTAGGATGATTCTTTGTTATTTTCTAGTAATGAATAGTTCTCATGCTTTGTAATGCCAAGATCTTGATCTTAGCACCCTTTTGTTTTTTTGGTGATATGCTCAAGATTTTAAGTCTCTTTCCAAGTCCTATCATGTTATTTGTAAAGCTCTTTTTTGTAATTACACATTTATTAATGAAATTTTCTAACATTACCCAAACAGAGAGAGAGAGAGTGAGAGTGAGGTTTGGTTTCATCCAAAAAATTTAAGTGAAAAACTCAATATTTGTGAAGTAGAGCTTAAGCTTCACTTTGCAAACTGATTTGTTTGCAGGGGCGAATTAGGTATATTTATCGATTAGGAATGCAAAAAATTACACATGAAAAAAATTACACAAATTCCAGTCACTTAAGTCCACAAGAGCTAATAGCTCCTCTACTAGAAAAAGAGTTCTCAGCAGCTCCTCTAGCTAACCATGCAAGGTAGAAAATATCTAATCCCTTTCAAACTGTGTAGGATCCCCATCTTATAGAACTTCCAGCCCTGTCCAAACAATTCTAGAAACTCATATTAACAAAGCTAGTCTCTCTATCTCCATGTACATGCATGTAGGGTCATATCACAAACCCTCCTAATAGTGATAAGCATAAAGTATTTTGCATAGTTTTCTCATGTGACAATCCCCATGTGGAAGGGGGGAAGACCCATGTGTGCAGGTAAGTTACTGAGCATTCGTTGATGAGGATAAAGGGTTTGAGTGTCTGTGTCTATGTTTCTGTATCTCTGTGTGTATAAGAGCTATGTTACCATAAAAATTTAGACACAGGTAATATAAAAAACAAAGTGAGCGGGTTTCAACCTGACTGTGATCAGTGTGTATCCCACAAGAAGAAATCTCCCAGTTTCGAGCAATTCGCAAAATCTGACAAAGCAGATAAAGAAATCACAATAAGACAATAATCCTTCTTCACTGTCTATACAGATGCAGAATAATTATTCACTTTCGTGGGTGGTAAGAGAGGTAGAAAATCATACACTATATGTATTATGTATCATCATTGCCAAAACTTAAAATCCATGACATGGTGCATAAGACTAAAGGTGGGTCAAAGCTTCGTCTCCATAGCCAAAGCTCAAACTCAATGCTAAGCATTTTTTTTAAAAAACAAGAGGAATATGCTCAGTATCCGATCAAAAAGATTTGCTTGCAAATGACAATAAGCCATCAGAAGGAATGTAATATTTTTCACATGAACGCCCTGTTTTCATCATGAATTTCAAAGGATCAAACAATAGCATCCTTCAAATAAGTCACTCTCAAAAGTAAATTTTTTTCATGGATGCCCTCATTAAATTCTTATGAATTCCATTAAAAATACATCATAACAGAAGCATGGTTAAAGTTAGCACTACAACCATCTAACTTAAAAGCTTAAAGTTGTAGATATGATATAAGCTATTATATTTATATCAATAACACCCCCTCTCACTTATGGACCAGAACATTAATTTTTTACTAAGATCCATGAAGTAATGACTTAATTTTAATGATTTGTAGTGAGTAAACAAGTATTCGAACTCTACATCCTACTCTGATACCATATTAAGATTAGCACCGCAATCATCTAATCTAAAAGTTTAAACTTGTAAATATGATGTGAGCTATTATATTTATATCACGACAGCATACCCCTCTTCACATTGACAACACATTTTATTCCTCTGTTCCCTTCAGGCAAGTCCCTGACCCAAAAATGATCCAAACCTGATACAGACACTGTGCTTTCCTTCATGAAGTCCCTTTTCTTGCTAGAATTTTCTGCTACTCCTATTAAAAAACCACATTTGCACAAAACATTCCTTTTGGTGAAATCTTCAATTTCCGATAAGTTTTATTATTCCCACGAGATCTTGTAAGGAGAGGTCATACACAATTTGCAATTTCTACTTGTCAATGAAATCCATTTAACTACTAACGAAAAAAGATACATAGCTAATAGCAAGCACTGCTCATGCTCCTGCCTGATGTCCAACATATCATAGAATATAGACTAAATCATCCCCAGAATTGGTTTAGAAAATGACAGATACAAGGATAAATTAGCAATTCAAGGCATCAAGAAGAGCTATGAATCTATCTATGAGGGTTTGACATTAGTGCTGATGCATAACAATGCCACAGCATACATGCTAAAGCTCAAAAGCTCATAAATCAGTATTTAAGTAAGTTTCAAAGTTGCTTTTGGTTTTTTTGTGTGTGTGTGTTTTTCACATGCTCAAGCACAAAAATGAACTGATTTGAGTGAGCATCTTCTTCCATCTATATCAATCTAGACACTTGAACAGTTGGTAAGCTTAATGTATTGCAATTATCTATATTAAAAATTATAAAATTTTGTTACAAGTACCTCTACATGTCCAGCATGAAAAAGATCGAACGCCCCCGCAATGTAAATTATTCGAGCATCTGGCCAGGGCCCTGAAACCAAGAAATCAGTTTTTGATCAAATATTCTTAGCCTATAAAAAGATCTGAGGACAACCAATACTTCAATTACAAGCCAAAGGAGAAGAGCATCAAGAACATCTTGTAAATCCTAAAATTATGCACATTAAATTCAAAAGTGCAACTAAAAAGGAGGATAATTTGTGAAAGGGTTCCACTATATGAACAAAACAGTTATCATAACTTTACGCCAAAGTGCTTTTTTCAACCAGACCCTTCCCATGACCTTAACTCTCCACAATAAGCCATGGTACCAGCTCAAGATGATAAAGGTATAATGCTATGCTCCAAAACCATCTTTGTCCATGGACAATGAATCATAAAAACAGTCTGCAACTTGGAACTTGTAAAGATAGCACTAAAATATGGATTACCAAAAAGAAGAACTAAAGTATGAATATGAATCCACATTATATCTACTGGATAGAGTTAAATGATGTTCTTGATTTTTATTCTTCGCCAAAATATATGGTTCAAAAATAAAGTCAATGAATGAAGGAAGGGAGTCTTTAAGGGGTTTTTCTGATAATTTCTTTTCCTTTTCCCTTTACAGAATGGCAAATCAAACCCAACACTTGCTTGACGCGTCATATGGGGTGTAATTGGATCGATGGCCCATTGATAATTCTGTAATATATTTTGCCTAAATTTTACGTAGTTTAGGTGAGGATCCCAATTAACAAAAATGACAACAAAAACAACAGCACATAGATTTATGAGCTAGACATTGAATTTTCCAAAACAAATTGTTAACTTAGTGAGAGCCAAAAAATTTCTGCCTTAGATGAAGTAAGAGCCTACATTTTCAGGCAACTGATTAATGCATCCTTATGGTTAATTTAAAAATATATGTACATATATGTATGTATGTATACATATAAATATATATATTCTATTTGATATTAGTCTTTCACCGAGAACCAGGTCCAGTTCAAGGATGAGAGATATTCAGTAAAGTGCTGACCTTCCCATTGGAGAACTGAACAATTCTCCGTGATGTTGGAAGGAAGTGAGACACTCGAGTTCCACTACCAGATCCACCATCCTCAAATTTCTGACTATGACCATGGCTGAACTGCCGTTGAAGTGAAGAGTGACTTTTTTGAGTATCAGATACAGATCTTTCCCTTACACAAAGAAGCATACGACCTGTTTGAAAGAATAGTTGAAAGAAAATAAATCATCAAATTGAAGAATTCTCATTAGTCCAAAGTCTGAATTCTTTGGACTTTGAAAGATGCCAAACACTCTTTCTGTCAACTTCATTTCCAATCTCAAAATTAAATTTTAAAAGTCACATAAATATTCTAAAAGCTTAAACTTGTAAAAAATTGTATAGACTATCATGTTCATTACTTAACATTTCTATTACTTATAGACTGAATTCTGATTAAGGCACGTCAAATGCACAATTTAATTGAATAGGGTAAAATGAGTACACATAAACTTGAACTCAGTGCCTCCTACTTTGACTTCAATATTGAGGTTAGCACCACAAGTGACTAATCTAGAAGTTTCATTTGCCCTTCTTATTCTTTCACAAATTAAAGCATGTTTGAAAAGCACAAATGGAAGGAGCAGTGATGCTATTTAAAAAGTTATTGCATGATTAACAAAAGTATTTGAGATACAAATTTCGCTAGTACACTTCTTGAAACTACCTACATAGTGTAACCTGTTTTCAGCCTGTGCACTGTCCTGTAGGGTAGTATGTCCCATAGTTAGCCGATCTGGCCATTCTATTCTATTAGAAAACCAAATAATAATAATAATTAAATAAATAAGTAGAGACATTTGTTAACAGCCGCTCAATATGAACATGTGTAATCACAACCGTAATATAACCGAGTTATGACCACTGTATCCTTAAAACTATGTTTGGCAATGTTGACACCAGCATAAAACTATGAAATTGGCAAAACTGTCCTCAGCAGTCACAGTCTATTGTATTTGAAGAGTTTGCAACAAAGTGCACCTATGGAACACCCTCCCCTTCTGTGCTACTTCGCCAACCAAACCACCACCTACACTACTCTTAGCTAAAGCCGTTACAAGTTTATTTTTGTTTCACACGGTGTTTTTGTACTCCTTTTTGCTTCAAGAGTAGCTGCATTTGTAATCAAATCCATCCTAGACAGCTATAACTCCCTGATACTAATGAAATTATTCTTTATCCAAAAAATGTGGAAGAAAAAGATTGCCTTTAGATATTTGAAAGAAGAGTGAAAATGGATGTAAATGGAGAAAAATGAATAGAAATATTTTTCACTACTAAACTTGATTTGTTTCTCCACTTTAAGAGAGAGAAAAGTTTAAAATGAGTAGAAAGGGAGGTAAAATAAAAAGTAGTATTGAAAACGAAATTACGCAGATCCAACTGATAATTCATTTTACATTTTTTTGTAAAACCAAACATCATGAAAAGAAACCATTCCATTCCATTTTTTTTCTTTGTTGTTTCTTTCCTGTTAAATAAGACGATTTTTTTTTTTTTGGTAAATCAAAAAATAATAAAAAGAAAATTTTCTCTTCCTTTCAACTATATTCACTCATTTCCACTCTCCTTAAAATTGCCACATATACCAGATCAATGATGCAAGGATATCATCAACTCCCCTCACCGGATAATTTTATCACTTCTTGGGACTACCCACATAGGCAAGCTATCCAAACCGCATAGGTCTTATAGGATGATTTATGTTTCAAAGAGGTCATGCTCCTCCATTGCCCCAAAATAATTAGATCAAAATAGCTGAAGATGCATCCTCTCTCACAGTTTTCCACCCCCACCCATAAACAGAAAGATTCCTCCTTTCCATCAAGTAGACAAACTAATTCCAAACCCGGGAAAAGCCAACCACAAAGTCAATCTATTCCTGTGAATCTATAACTATCACCAAAAAGAATTCAATAATCTATATCTATATCTACATCCATATCTGGGGACAGATATTCCTACTTCTTAGGAAATTCATGATCATCTTCTTCCAATTTTACCCTTAATCAAAGGACAGAATAAGATCTTCATAATTTCCGAGCTAATGGCCATATTATCATATAAACATCAGCAACCTTTTATATGCATCACACATGTGCAGAATCCTTCCATATCATATGCATTGCGTCTATGCATTTGATCGTATCTATAAAAAAAAAAATTAACAGAAAAAAAAATCATCTTTTTCTACAAAATCAACATAACTCGATTAGGAGCTAAATAATCTATTACCAACGATATCGGTGCTCGACACGCCTTCGGTCCTCTTGATCTGCTTATACCTCCCAGCCTTCTTTGCCAAAGCGTACGCATCCGTACCATCCGGCAACACACAAGGATCATCTCCATGAATTATATAATCAATCTTATACTCATCAAACAACTTCTTCATAAATTCCTCTGTTATCGCATATGGCGCATCGGAGATCACCTCATCCACCCACTTCACACCTTTAACCATGATCATCCTCTCCTCCATAGGAGTAACCGGCGGTCCTTTATTCGCGATAATCTCCGCATCGCTAACTACACCAACCACCAGCTCATCTCCTAATGCACGTGCCTGACGAAGTGCGTTGCAATGACCATAATGCATCATGTCGAAACAACCGTCCATGTAAACCCTAATTGGACGCTGCTTCTTTCTTCGTCTAGGGTTAGTAAGGAATCCTAAACCTAATGGAGGAGAATCGGTTAGGTACAAAGCTAACAGGGAAGCCCCTAATACAACTCCGCCCACAAGAACGGTGGCCAGAAGCTTGGCCTTGTGCGGCTGTTGTTGTTCTGCTTCAGAACCGGCCATAATCTGATCTGTTTATTAGAGAGAGAGAGAGACTAATTATGAATCTGTTTGAAAAGGTACATATTCAATTTGATGTGAAAGTTAGAAAGAAGCTATGCTCCGGCTTTTCAAAGTTCTTTTGTTGGATTGGTTTTTGCCTAAATTTCAGGCTAAATCAGTATCTATTCTAGGGCTTTTCTCCATTGAGATGTGTGCATGGTGACTGGTGCGATTGTGTCAATGCTGGAGTTGGACCATGTGTGTCTTGATGATGTCACAAGAAAATTGGTTTAGTTTCCGTTATGTCTCAACTCTCAATTCCCGTAGTTTGAATATTAGTGGATGGACCGTCTTGTCTTTAATCATGCCGATACACCGCTAGTGTTATCATACCTGTGTGGAGTAAGATTTTTAATATAGTGGATTCATATCGATAATATATTGATATTGGTTCAATTTTAATTCGATTTAAGTTGATAAGTACAATTATCGATTTTTCATCTGTATTATATTTGTATCAATTCAGTACCGATTCCATTTCAATTCAGTTTAAATATGATATAAGAATAATACCAAACCAGTACACCTAAAGTAATTGTCTTGTTAAGTGAATCTCTTCATTTTATTCCTTAATTTGTTAATTTAGGGTGTCTTATCTTATAATTAATTTTAGAGATAACATTAAAAATGATATCTAAACTTTCACAAAAGATTTAATTTGGTACCTGAAATTTAGTTTTGAACAATTTGGTACCTGAAATAAGTTTTCGTGGATATTTTTCCTACTTAAAGTTGACAATTTTAGTATATAAATAAAGTTTTCGCAAACTTTTTTCACACCTGATTGAATTACTTTAAATATGAAAAAAGTTGGTGAAAATTTTGTCTAAGTATTAAAATTATCAAAACTAAACTTCATGTATAAAAAAAGGTTACTAAAATTTTGTTCAGATATCAAATTATTCAAAATGAAACTTCAAGTACCTGATTGAACATTTTTTTGAAAGTCTAGGTATCATTTTTGTCATCAACCCTTATTTTATATTACTAATTTTATCTTTTTTAAATACAATCATTTTTAATACAAATATTAGGGATAAATAATGATTTAATATAAAAATATATCTATATTATTAAAGTAAGAGGGCATGTTTTAGTGTCTTCGGTGCAATTATAAGCATTTTATTTTCAACTTTACCAAACTACCCTTTATTTGTTAAAGAATTACAAGAGACATCCATAAACGGTTACAATAGAAATATTTTTTTAAACAAAATATTAAAGAAGTAAATTGTCATCATACCAACTCATCTCTCACTAACTCTCCATGTTCTCACTCTCTACTTTTCTCTTTCATGCCAGGTATTTTTAGTAATTACTTTTTCTCCTACTGCTCTCTTATTAGATTTCAAAGTTCTAATTTTATTCTCTTCCCTTGTCTCTTCAACTTCCCTCGGTTTTACATGACAATTTTCCTTAGGTCTTGTTTTACTCTGCAAGCTTTTGTTTTACTTTATTCGATTCTTGAGTCTTTTTTTTTTTTTTTGCCATAAAAAAATTTTGGATGGTTTCAAGTCAAGTCACCCACCTTCGTGTTTTGTGGCTTGATGGGTCCATTAATACTTCTCTTTCTTTTGTGGCTCTACTTTGTATGTCTAAGAGTTTTCACCTAATGGCATGTTTGGTATATAGAAATGGTTTGAAATGAAATCATAATTCCAACTTTCGTTCTCTTTCCCAATATTTGGAAGCGTTTTTAGAAGCTAGAATCACAATTCTTTGGAATCAACTATTCCAGCTTCTATGAGAAATTCGATTTTACCTTCTCAAAGGCGGAATCGCATTTCCATTCCACATATATATGGTTATTTTTTTAATTAAATTTTTATTCTATACATATTTATTATCTACATTTAATATGATTAGTATTTTTGACGAATCTTATTAAATAATCATTCCAATCTATTGCATGAGTTGATTCCGCCAGTAGAGGTTAGCCCACTACAAACATAGAAAAGTAATCAAAGGTGTCCTAGGGAGTTGCCCAGTGCGATCACTCGAATGCCTAGGTCAGTTTATAGGTTTTCTTCTATAAATCTAGTAAAGGAGTATTCAACCCAGCCAAAAAAGTCCCTACCCTTCCTGTTGAGCTTTATGTTCACGAATGATTTGAATGAGAATAATTATTACATAATTAATATTTAAATATCCTTAATTGTTTAAATACTTAAAATATTTATATATATATGCTTTGTATTTGTTCTGCTATTGTTTAAGTTTTAACATAACAAAAAGTTGAAGGAAAGTCAAAACAAAGCTATCGAGCCCAGTAGAAGAAAGTTGGAAGTACTATTCATCAAATAAAGACAAAATACTAAGTTTTGTGTACAAAACTTGTAAAATTAAGTGTTGAAGTTTTGGGCAAAACTATGAAGTCAAGAGCTGAAGTTTTGGGCAAAATCGTAAAGTCAATGGCTAGAGTTTTGGGCAAAACTTATAAAGTCAATGGCTGAAGTTTAGGCATCGACCTCATATCTCGACTTCAAAAAGTTTAACCTTGGCATTTTATAAGAAAAGAGCTGTTGGAATGCATTTAATGCATGTGTCAGACACATTTAATGCTCTCTCAATGCTTTTGAACTTTTACATTAAACACGAGTATGGGGTGTCAAAAACTTTTTTAGAACGGGCAAATTTCTTATCAAGAGCTATAAATAGAATTTTCTCTTCTCTTTGAAAATAAATGAAAAATACTAAAATTTTTAAACACACAGTAAAAAAGAAAAAAAATGTTCTATAAAGTTTTTTTTTTACTTATGTTTTGTTCTCGTTCTCGTTAATTTGAAAATTTTTTAAGAAAACAATTAGTGCTCTGTTTCGAAATTTGCTGAGATACTCTAAACGAGAGTTTTTTAGCACTGTTTAAGATTTACAAAAGTTGATTATCTGCTCGTTTAAAGAGCTCACTTTGTAAAATGAATTTGTAAAATTCCTAAGGCATTTGCTGTTGTAAATCTATTCAAGGAGGAGCGTTTCTTTGTAAAGAAAATTTGTATATTTCCCTAAGAGCTTTTCAGTTTGTAAATCTACTCATATAGAAGTTGTTTGTAAAGAAGTCCTCAAATGAGGCATTTGTAAAAGAAGTCCTTGTGTAAGGCATTGAGAAAAGTCTTTTGTAGAGGCAAAGTGAAGTCCTTCATAGAAGGCAAAGAGAAGTCCTCAGTGGGAGGTATTTGAAGTCTGGTCTGGAGTTATCAGTATCGTTCTAATTGCAATTAGGCGGGAAGCCCTTCGTGGAAGGCAAAGAGAAGTCCTCAGTGGGAGGCATTTAAAGTCTGGTCTGGAGTTACCAGCATCGTCCTAATTGCGATTAGGCGGGAAGGCCTTCATGGAAAGCAAAGAGAAGTCTGGTCGTATGTTACCAGCACAACACTTGATTTATCAAGTGAAATTCCTTTGTGAAAAACAATTGTAAAAATCCTATTGTGATAGGCTTTGTTATAATTCCTCGTCTAAGAAATGTATTGATTTTAGAATAATCAATATAGTGGTAAAAGTCCTCTTTGAGGCATTTGCACCGTGGAGAGTAAGTAGTAGGTCGAACTCTACGTTAAATTCTTTTGTTGCTTCTCTTTCTCTCTCTCTGTGCTTCTTTATCTCTGCTTATTTGTTAATCAGTTTTAATTAGTTTATTCCGCTACATTTGTTTGTTTTAGTTAACTCTTGTTTTATCTTAGTTAATTAATCTGGTTTGATAAAACCGAAAAATTTGTAATACCTAATTCACTCCCCCCTCCTCCTAAGTATTCCTTGTGTATTATTATTTTTAACAATTGGTATCAGAGCCTGGTCTCTTATGGTTGATTGCTTAAATATAAAAAAGAAAAGATCATGGCTTCTAATACACTAGGATTCTTGGAGGGTCAGGCTATAAATAGGCCACCACTTCTTAGTGGAGGTAATTACCCTTATTGGAAGTTTAGAATGAATATATTTTTGAAATCTCAACATAGATTAATATGGAGAGTAGTTGAAAAATGATCTTTTACAATTGAAAATAAAAATGAAGATCAATATTCAGAAGATTATTGGAAAAAACTAGATTATAATGAAGCTGCCATGAATATTCTTCATTGTGGACTGAATGAAAGTGATTTCAATAGAGTTTGTACTTATAAATCTGCTAAAGAAATCTGGGATGAACTTGAAATAACTTATGAAGGAACTTCAAGGATCAAAGACACTAAAATAAGCATGTTGGTTGGTCAATTTGAAAGTTTTAAGATGCTGTCCGGTGAAACAATTGATCAAATGAATGATAGATTTATTAGTATCATTAATCCTTTGAGTGTTTTGGGCAATAGCTTTACTAATGTTGAAATAAATTCAAAATTACTCAGATCATTGCCAAAGAAATGTGAAGCAAAACGGACAACAATAGAGGAAGCCAGGGATCTTAGCATACTAACAAAAGAAGAGCTTCTTGGTGCACTCAAGACTCATTAACTCATCAAGAATGAAAGTGAATAATCCCAAAAGAAGCCTATTGCTCTGAAGGCAACCAACAATGATTCTGATAAGGAGGAGATAAACGAGGATGTTGTGTTGTTTACAAAGAATATTAATAAATTTATGAAGGCTGGCAGCTCCTCAAATTTTAGAAAGGAAATGAAGGATGTTGTGTGCTATAAGTGCCAGAAACCAGGACACATCCAACCAAATTGCCCTCTCCTCAAGAAAGCACAAAAAGATCAAAGAGGGAAGCACTTATTGCTACTTTGAGTGATGAAGATTCATCAGATTCTGATGAAACAGATTTATGCTTTATGGCAATCTACGATGAGGTAAACGATTCTTCAACTTCCTGCTTTAATGATAAATTGCTTGACATGTATAAAAAGGTTTGTAAAAAGCTTAAAAATCTGAAGAAGATAATAAACAACTTAAAATTCTGATGCAAAATGCTTTAGTTAGATTAGAAGAGTTTCAAGATGAAATTAATGAGCTTAAAACTGAAAATGAAGAAACAGATGAAATAATAACAGCTCTCGGTTCTGAAAAAGATAGCTTGCATAAAAAACTTAGGAGCATGAATCTAAAAATTAATGAGATAGAAATAAAAATAGGAAACTAAAAACAGAAAATAAAATTCTAGTTAAACAGAATGATAGATTAAAAATTGAAAATGATATTTTAGATTTAGAAATTAAAACTATAAAATATCATAATAAACCTGCATCTACTAGTAACAACTTCAATAACAATGAACTTCTGAAAAAGCTAGATGAGCTATGAACAGAAAATATAAATCTAAAATCTAGCTTAGATGATTCGAAAGCTATCATAGCTAAATTCACATAAGGAGAGAAAAATTTAAACACTCTCATTGGTGAGCAAAAATCTGATCCTAACAAATATGGAATTGATTATGATAGGCACATGAATTATAAGTCTCATAAACTCGGTTTATAAAAGACACTTATGGCACTTGTAATTATTGTGGCAAGTTTTGCCATATTGCACACAAGTGTGTAATAAGGAAGGCTTTGCTTTCGGGTCATAAAAGCAAGTACGCTTAGCTGGTTAAGAAAGAAGTTTTATCTGTTTCTAACCCAAGAGGACCCAAACAAAAATGGGTACCAAAGAAATAATAACTTGTTTTGCTTGTTTTGTAAGGATCCTCAAGTGGTAGCAACAAATGATACTTGGACAGCAGATGCTCTAGGCATATGATCGGAGTTGCTTCCAAATTTTCAAAGCTAAACTTAATGGATCAAGGGAGTGTTACCTTTGGTGATGATAGAAAATCAACTATTTTGGGTAAAGGTAGCATTATCCTTAATAAAGATCTTGTTATTAATAATGTGTTGGTGGCAGATAATCTAAAACATAATCTGCTTAGTATAAGTCAACTTTGTGATAATGGTTTTAAAGTAACATTTTATGTCAAAAGATGCACTATAGAAAGAATTGATAATAACCAAGTATGCTTTGAAGGATATGGACATAAAAATATTTATAAAATTAATTTAGATAATTTTAATCATCAAGTCAAACTTGTCTATATTCTCAAAATGATAATAGTTGGTTATGGCATAGAAAATTATGACATGCTAACATGAAATTAATTTCAAAACTTGCAAAGACAAATCTTGTCAAAGGTTTATTAAGTTTAAATTTTCAAAATGACAAGATTTGTCAAGCATGTCAATAAAGAAAGCAAACCAAGACTTCTTTTAAGGCTAAGGATGCAGTTTCCACTTCTAGGTCATTGCAACTGTTACATATGGATCTTTTTTTGTCATACTCAAACTTTAAGTTTAGGAGGAAAAAGATATACTTTGGTTATTGTTGATGACTTCTCTAGATTTTCATGTACTTTCATTCTTGCCTCTAAAGACGAAACCAATGATGTCTTTTTTAGATTTTGCAAGAAAGTCAAAAATGAAAAAGGTCTTAATATAACTTGAATAAGAAGTGATCATGGGGGAGAGTTTGAAAATCTTGAAATGAAAATTTTTGTGAAAAATATAGTATTGAACACACTTTTTCAGCACCTAGAACCCCATAATAGAATGGTGTAGCCAAAAAAAAAAAAAAGAATAGAACATTAATAGAAATTGCTAAACCATATTGTGTGAAAATAATTTGCCAAAATATTTTTGGGCCAAAGCTATCAATACCACTTGCTATATTTCAAACATAATTTTTATTAGACCAATCATAAAGAAAACCCTTTATGAGATATGGAAAGGAAAAAGACCAAATATTTCTTATTTTCATCCCTTTGGCACAAAGTGTTATATCTAAATAAATGGAAAAGAATATCTAAGAAAATTTGATGCTAAATCTCATGTAAGAATCTTTCCAAGATATTCTTCATATAGTAAACCATATAGGGTATATAATAAAAAAACTTCTATTGTAGAAGAATCTATACATGTTGTTTTTTATGATTGTTTGACTCCTATAAATGTTAATAATGATGTTGATGATGTTTGTGATAGAATAAATGATCTTTCATTTTCTACAGTTCAAAAATCTATTGTTGTTGATGATGTGCATGAGCATGTTAGTAATCTACCTAAGGAATGGAAATATGCTAATTCATATCCAAAAGACTTAATAATAGGTGAATTTTCAAATAGGGTACAAACTAGATCATCTCTTAAAACACACAACCAATCTAGTTTTTCTATCAAAACTTGAACCTAAAACCTTAAAAGAAGTTTTCGAAGATGAGTTTTGGATCCAAGCCATGCAAGAAGAACTAAACCAATTCAATAGAAGTGAGGTTTGAAATCTTGTTGCAAGTCCTGAAAATAAAACTATCATAGGAACAAAATGAGTTTTTAGAAATAAAATGGATGCATCTTGAATAGTAACTAGGAACAAAGCTACATTAGTTACTAAGGGCTATACACAAGAAGAGGGGATAGATTTTGATGAGACTTTTGCCCCAGTTACAAGACTAGAATATATAAGAATGTTTTTGGCATATGCCGCTCACAAAGATTTTATCCTTTTAGCAAATGGATGTCAAAAGTGCTTTTCTAAATGGTTTTATAAAAAAAGATGTCTATGTCGAGTAACCACCGGGTTTTGAAAATAATGAATTTCTCAATCATGTTTTTAAATTAAACAAAGCTCTTTATGGTCTCAAGCAAGCTCTTGGAGCTTGGTATGAAAGACTTAGTAGCGTGTTGATAAATAATGGATTTTTAAGAGGAAAAATTGATACAACTCTTTTTATGAAAAATCAAAATTCTGATACATTAATCGTACAGATTTATGTAGATGACATTGTGTTTGGTGCTACTAATTATTCACTTATAAAAGTTTTTGTTGAGTCCATGCAAAAAGAATTTGAAATGAGTATGATGGGAGAACTCAGTTATTTTCTTGGGCTACAAATTAAGCAATCAAGATTTGGAACCTTTATTAATCAATCTAAATACACTAAAGATTTGTTAAAAATGTTTAAAATTGATAGTTATAAGTCTAAACCTACACCTATGAGCACTAGTGTAAAACAAAATAAAGATGAAAAAGGTAAAAATATTTGTGAAAAGACGTATAGATGCATGATAGGTAGTTTGTTATGTTTAACAGCTTCTAAATCTGATATCGGGTCTGTTTGGATTGTCTGTTTTTCATCTGTATCTATATCTTTTTTAAAATGATATGTGTAAATATATCCGATTTGCATCTAAATTTTATCTATATTTGTTCTATTTGATCTTTTGATGAGAACTGTCAACTTTTTTTGATCTATATCTATTTTTTGATAAATAATTTGTTAGCAAAATGTTTGAAAAATTGTCTGTATCTGCTAGAAAAAAGCTAAAACAAACAGACCCATCATGTTTCCTATTGTTGATTTCTCTCAAGAGATGATTTTGATGATAACAACAAGAGTTAAATGTTTCTCATATAATTTGTTTAAGTGTGCAGAAATGAATGTTAGCAATATAGAATCATATCAGAAAGTTTATCAGAAGGATAAATATTTTTTATATTATACATCAGAAGGTAATTCGGAGACTTGGACATAGAGAGAATAACTTTTCAGAAGGTTACTCAAAAGATATATATATATATATATTATATAAGACCTGCAGTGATGAGTTTAATACTCAGAAGGAAACTCAGAAGGTACATGAATTGCACAAAATCAAATGTTTTCAAACACGATTCAGTTTTTGAAGACCTAGCTCCAAATGTTGAGTATAAATTGGGTGTTATACTCAATGTGTTCCACAAAGTTGGATTAAATCCACAGGGTTTGTTTTAGAATTCTTAAATTGATTGAAGGAACACGAAAATAATTTTGAAGAAAATACAAGTTCAATTCGAAAAGTTCAAACTAATTTTTTTTTTTTAAAGTAATAATTATTTTAAGGAGAAAGTTAGTTTGAAGAATTTACAAGGACAGAAATTTGTGGATTGTGTCCAAATCATTTCACGTAGAGATTGAAGATGAGCATGAACAATGGATAACGTGCAGTGAATCAACACGATCAAGATTAAGTCCGATTTTTCAGTTTTTGGATAAACATATCAGTTGCAAGATGTTTATATTATCATCAGAAGCTGGATTATGAAGATGAATTCAAATATTCAAATTCAAATTGAGTCAATCGAAGATAACTGGAAGCAGATTTTTTGGAAATGACTGAGCTGATTCAACGCGCAAAAATCTGGGAGAATTGAGCCAATTGAACTTCTAACCGTTGCAATATTTCAAATAAAAGAAGGAGGACGAAGTAGAGAGAAGAGAACAATTTTTTTGAGATCAACTCAGAAACAACACGAGAAACTCAGAAAGTCCAAGCATTTGAAATTTGTCGATTTTATTTTACTGTTCATTTAGCGAAAAATTGAGGAAACTCAAATTTTATATTCCTTTTGATTTGATTTTACTCTTTGTGAGTTGAGAGTTACAAGTAAGCTTAGTTGATTGATTGTTTGTGAGAATCAAGCTAAGTGAATTGTAGCCAAAAGATTGGCAAATACTTCTTGTAATTTCTTTGATTTGATTGGATAGTGGAACACACCGGTGAGGAGTACCGGGACCCTGGCTTGGAGCTGGAAGAGAGGATTGACGCATAAGGCGGAACCTCTATACATCGATTTGCAATTTCTTCTCCTTATCTCTCTTTATTTTCGTACTTAATTGTTTATGTTATATATATGTATTATATGCTCAGAAGGTTAATCAGAAAGTCCATTGCATATAGATATTTACTCAGAAGGTTAATCAGAGAGTAAATTGTTAACATTTTTCTTACTCAGAGAGTTAGGTAAAAGGTTTACAAGTTTGAAAGAGTTGTTACAAT
This sequence comes from Combretum micranthum, assembly GCA_024138025.1. NCBI lineage: Eukaryota > Viridiplantae > Streptophyta > Magnoliopsida > Myrtales > Combretaceae > Combretum > Combretum micranthum. The sequence goes on from JAMXBD010001302.1 coordinate 44,939, forward strand.
TTTGATCCGAATTTTTTATTAAAGCTTTTATTTGTTAAGATTATTGTCTTAAGAAAGTTTTAAAGCCATTTTAGTTGAATAACCAAGTAGTATGAAATTTATTCAAAATTTTGAAAAGTAAATTTTATAACCAATTCACCCCCCCTCTTGGTTATCTTTTCGGGACCAACACCTATATGTGTATGTGCACGATTTCAATCTTGCCCAAAAGAATCTCACTTGGGTGCAATCAAACGCATCTTCAAATACCTTGTGGGCACTATTAAAATTGGCTTGTGGTATCTCAAACATACTTCTTTTGAACTTGTTGGGTACTCTGATGCTGACTTTGCTGATAACAAAGTATATCAGAAAAGCACAAGTGGCACATGCCATTTTCTTGGTAATTCTTTAATATCTTGGCACTCAAAGAAGCAAAATTATGTTGCATTATCAATTGTTGAAGCTGAATATATAGCTGCTGGCAGTTGTTGTGCACAAATTTTATGGATGAAACAAACTTTATTAGACTTTGGTTTAAAATTTGAAAGTGTACCAATTCGGTGTGATAATACAAGTGTTATAAATTTGACTAAAAATCTCATTCAACACTCAAGAACCAAGCATATTGAAATTAGACATTATTTCATTCGTGATCATATTCTAAATAAGGACATTTGCTTGGAATTTGTTGATACAAACCATTAGCTTATTGATATTTTTACTAAACCCTTGAGTGAATAACAGTTTTGCACTTTAAGAGGAGAATTGGGCATGTGAAAAGTTGATGAGTGCTAGAATATTTTTGAATCAGGAACTTCCTTGAAAATATGATCTTAAGTCTCTTAGCTGATAAATATTACAGACTTTAGACTAAAGTCTGCACTTGCATGTATGTTTGTATTTGTGCTCGTATAGCAATGTTTGTCTTTTGTAATTTTCTATTATTATGAATTTTTTTATATCCTTCTGTGCTTTGTTTTAAAATTTTTATAAAAAATTAAAATAAAGGTTGTTTGAACCAGGGGGAGACATCTTTTTTTTTTTTTAAATTTCCTTTTCTCTATCTTGGTTTTTCATAAGAAAAAAGAAGCAAAATTTGTTTTAAAAAGGGGCGAATTTTTTTTTTTTTTTGGAAAAGTGCTACGGATAGGGGGAGAAAATTGATTTTGTTTTAGTTAATTTTTTTTAAGAAAGTCCGTGTTCTTCTTTTCTTTATTTTTTTCTTTTTGATGAGAAAGGGAGAGAAGTATTTGCACAATTAAGAATCATTTTAGAATTGATTGTGCATATTTATTCTCATAAAAAAAGGGGAGATTGTTGAACTTGATGTTCACGAATGATTTTGATGAGAATAATTATTACATAATTAATTATTTAAATATCCTTAATTGTTTAAATACTTAAAATATTTATATATATATATATGCTTTGTATTTGTTCTGCTGTTGTTTAAGTTTTAACAAAATAAAAAGTTGAAGAAAAGTCAAGACAAAGCTATCGAGCCCAGCAGAAGAAAGGTGGAGGCACTATTCATCAAATAAAGACAAAAGACTAAGTTTTGGGCAAAACTTGTAAAATCAAATGTTGAAGTTTTGGGCGAAACTATGAAGTCAAGAGCTGGAGTTTGAGCAAAATCGTAAAGTCAATGGCTGGAGTTTTGGGCAAAATTTATAAAGTTAAAGGCTGAAGTTTAGGCATCGACCTCAGATCTCAACTTCAGAAAGCTTGCCCTCGACATTTTAAAAGAAAAGAGCTGTTGGAATGCATTTAAGGCATGTGTCAGACACATTTAATGCTCTCTCGATGCTTTTGAACTTTTACATTAAAAACAAATATAGGTTGTCAGAAACTTTTTTATAACAGGCAAATTTTTTATCAAGAGCTACAAATAAAATTTTTCTCTTCTCTTTAAAAGAGAATGAAAAATACTAGAATTTTTAAACGCACGGTAAAACGAAAACAACGTTTTGTAAAGTTTTTTTTACTTATGTTTTTGTTCTCGTTCTCGTTAATTTGAAAATTTTTTAAGAGAACAATTAGTGCTCTATTTCAAAATTTGCTAATACACTCTAAATGAGAGTTTTTGAGCACTGTTTAAGATTTGCAAAAGTTGATTATCTACTCGTTTAAGGAGCTCATTTTGTAAAAAGAATTTGTAAAATTCCTAAAGCATTTTCTATTGTAAATCTGTTCAAGGAGGAGCGTTTCTTTGTAAAGGAAATTTGTATATTTCCTTAAGAGTTTTTTAGTTTGTAAACCTGCTCATATATGAGCTGTTTGTAAAAAAGTCCTCAAAGGATGCACTTGTAAAAGAAGTCATCGTGTAGGGTATTGAGAAAAGTCCTTGTAGAGGCAAAGTGAATTCCTTCGTAGAAGGCAAAGAGAAGTCCTCAGTAAGAGGCATTTGAAGTATGATATGGAGTTATCAGTATCGTCCTAATTGCGATTAGGCGGGAAGTCTTCCATGGAAGGCAAAGAGAAGTCTTCAATGGGAGGCATTTGAAGTCTGGTCTGGAGTTACCAGTATCGTCCTAATTGAGATTAGGCTGGAAGTCCTTCGTGGAAGGTGAAGAGAAGTCTGGTTGTGTGTTACCAGCACAACACTTGATTTATTAAGTGGTAGTCCTTTGTGAAAGGCAATTGTAAAAGTCCTATTATGATAGGCTTTGTTGTAATTCCTCGTCTAAAAGGTACATTGATTTTGGAATAATCAATATAGTAGTAAAAGTCCTCTTTAAGGCATTTGCACCGTGGAGATTAGGCAGTGGGCCGAACTCCACGTTAAATTCTTGTGTTGCTTCTCTTTCTCTCTCTCTCTGTGCTTCTTTATCTCTGCTTATTTGGTAATCAGTTTTAATTAGTTTATTCCGCTGCATTTGTTTGTTTTAGTTAACTCTTGTCTTATCATAGTTAATTAATCTGGTTTGATAAAACCAAAAAATTATAATACTTAATTCACCCCTTCCTAAGTATTCCTTGTGTATTATTATTTCTAACACTTCCCCCTAGAGGAAGGTTTCATTTATAGTTCATGATCATACTAGAATGGAGTCCATTGGATCTTTTCTATTAAAACGAATTTCCACTTGGTAGTTGACCTAGCACTCGAGGTGATGGGGCACCCAAGTTGAAGGAGATGTGGCTTTGTAAAGTGTGGCCGAGCTAATGATGCATCCCCCTCCCTCTCCCCCTCCCCCTCCCCCCCCTTCCCCGGGTCTAGAGGTGGGACGTGGGTATTCTGTGGCTGTTTAGCCTAGGCGAGTCTATGGAGACAATTCGTTAGCGAGCCTGGTCTTGTGGTGGTAGTACATGAGCATACTTGAGGAGTTATCATTTAGGATGTTCTCATGGAGAGGTCGCCCCTAATCCTTTCTATTGGTGATGTAGGCAAAATCTTTTGCTTCCTCTCTAGGTCAAAACCCAAGTGCCATTGGGTTTAATCCCTCTTAAGCCGAGAGCAGATGATTTCCTGGCTTCACGGCCCATGCATGATAGTGATGGGCTAAGTGGGTTGTGACCTATATTTCACTATCAACACTTAGTCCCCTTACTCTCGATGTGAGGACGAAGAGAGTAAGTCATCTGATCTCAGCTCACGAGGTAGACTTGAATGGTCAATGCTCTTTCATTTGAGCTACATCCCCTTGAGAGCTAGCGTTATCATAAATCTCAAGCTTGCAAAGCTTGTTGGGGAAGCTTTGTAAGGTTTTCCTAAAAACATGATTCAAGTTATGATAGTTGCGATGGTTATTCCTAACATGTGGCAGCACTAGTAGGCCAGAGGCATGTAGGTAGCACAATTCTCGTGTTTTAGGTAGTGGATGTTCACTTCGCCTCCCCCTATGCTTCTTATATATGGACACACCCTAGTGAGGATTCTTTACCAAAAATTCTCTCTCTTGTTTTTGAAAGCAAAAAGTCGTGTTATTCGTCAATCTAATAAAATGTCGAGCTTAGGTTATTCTGAACCCAATCTTTCTCTCATATGAAGGCAGATTACAGAGAGTCGGGGATGAAGTGGGGGAGAAGCGAGTACAAGCTCGGTGAATCCAAGCTCAAGTGGAGAGGACAAATCACCAAGCGAAGGTTCGGCCTCAGTAAGCAGCCATAAAAAAGGGGGAACCAAAGATTAAGTACTTCATCATAGAATGATAGGCTGCCATAGAAGAAGGGGTCCAAAGACTCTTGCCAGCTGGATTTGTTAGGGAAGAGAAATAATTGACTTGGTTGGCTAACATGGTGTGTGATAAAAAATCCAATAGAAAGTGGCGAACGTATGTAGACTATACCGATGTGAACAAGGCATGCTTGAAGGATTGTTTCCATCTACCTGGGATCGATCGGCTCGTTGATATCACCACATGTCAAGAGTTGCTGAGCTTCATGAACGCCTTCTCGAGCTACAACCAAATCAAGATAGATGAGGCTGATGAAGTCCACACCTCTTTCGTTACTTCCTTTGGCACATATTGTTATACAGTAATGTTGTCTAGGTTGAAAAATGTTAGAGCCACCTTTCAAAGGTTGGTCACCAAATTGTTCAAGCCCCAAATTGGTTGGAATATGAAAGCTTATGTCAACAACATGATAGTGAAGAGCAGATAAGTAAAAGACCATCTTCGTAACCTCCAGGTAACTTTCAACAGACTCTGCTTCTACAACCTGAAGCTCAAGACACTAAAAAGTGCTTTTGTAACCACCTCATGAAAGTTTCTAAGCTATATCTGTCATGCCCCAAAGGGTACCTTAAACGTGGCAGCCCGCCACATACGATATTAAAAGCTTAGAATGACTTCCCATAGTCATGCGAAAGCTTAGATACCATATGTAAGGCATACTTCACAACAATAGGAAACACCATCGGGATATGTAGTTCGAGATAGTAACATATGGCATACGAGAAAATACTTAAACATATATCATCATTACTTAAAGATAGATAGTTTTTGCATCTTCATAGGGGCATTCTCCCGATAAAATTCTCCAAGATTCGCAATTCTATCTTAGTCTACTTGTAACAAATATTCATAAGCCAAAAGATTTTAAAGGAAATCTAGTTTAAGGTCTTCGATTAGAATTCCTCCAAAAGCTTCCCAAATACGCATGTATCTTACTCGGAAATAAGGTGACACTGGGTATAAAAGCAAATGATCCTGTGATAACAAAAATCTATAGGGGTATAACCACAACTAGCTTAGTAAGAATATTCTCGTAATAACATACCCATACAAGGAAATCAATTAAGTTGTTATTTGACAAGCATATAAAATGTAATAACCACATGAGCAAACAATACATATAATCAACTAGAAATCATATGTTTAAATGGATTTACGCCCTCCATTTCGGGGTTAGATGTTTCAGGCCCATATGACCACAATTCGTAAATATGTTTTATAGATCTTTTAGGCTACCACTCGCTACTAAAACTTGTAGATCTTACAAGCTACTACGCGCTATTTATAGATTCTCATGCTTCTATCAACCACTACTAGTATACTCTTATCCCACTGAGGATATAGCAATGAATGCAATGCAACCTACTTTACGATATGCCTGATCAATTTGTTAATTTGTTCTTTAACATGTAAATAAAATATCTTAAGGGCGATCATAGAACTATTCGCAAATACTTTAACATGACATAGAGGCAATAATTAATTTACCAATAATTTAAGCTTCGATATACTTAGTATAATTTTAACTAGCAGCATAAATCCTCGTACATATTCCATTTTATCTTTTTCCTATCTCTACCTCTAAGCTACAGGCGCAAGCATACGTGCGTAAATTTGGGAGATAAACTCACTTAGCCATTTCCTGCAAAATACTCTTCAGTCGTAGTGGTCCTCTAGATAAGAATTCCCCAACTCCTCATCACTTAGATAAGACAAATACTTGGAATGAGTATTTCATAAAGATTCTATCTAATTTTTCTAACTCTATTTTACTATTCGTCACTTTTTCCTCGTTTAGGAATTTCTAACTTAAAACGGCTATAACATGCTCATTTTAGTTCAGAATTTCGCATAATAATAGTCATTTTCTACCTACTCAAAAAGATTTATTTATTTCTAATATTACTTCTAATTTTTAGGGTCATTTAAGGGTTAGACCAGATCGGTACATAATTGCATCATACATGTTCCAACCCTTAATTTTATTGTTTTTTAAATTTTACTTCACTTAAACACTTTATAGCAAGCATAAAATATTACTACATTTGAAAAGCATTTAATATTGTCATTAACTCATGTTATATGTACGATCCTAGTGATGTTGTCAAAAAAATGATTTATCATATAACAATCTCTTGAAAAGTTAAGTTTACAGAAAACTCATGGCTCTTAGTTTGTTGTAAGTATCATATTTAGTTAAGAAAATTTCTATTTTTATATTCAATTGTCTTTGCAAGATTTTATGCTCATAATAAATTCTTTTTATCCATCCATGGTTCAAAACATGAAATCTTGTATTTTCACTTAAATTTATTATAGGTTGGATTCTTCTAGAATTTTTTTTTTTTGTTTTAACTCCTAAAAGAAACTTCATGGAAGGTTTGTTTGAAGTTCTTATTCTTGATAGAGAGGGTTGGTATATGTTTCATGAGTGAATAAATTGAACATCTTTCCTAACAAATAATTATCAACATTTATATTTGAGGAAAAATTCATTTAACACTTTGAAAATTCGTTGGGTATATATTCTTACAAATAACAAATTTTTCTTAAGTGTTGACAATAGGGTTTTTTGAAGGTTGATTTTTCTACAAAACAAAGGATTATGAGTATTCACATCTTTGAAGTTTTATCACAACAAAATCTATTGGATCATGTATGCATATGAGTAAAGTACAGTAATTATGCCAAGAACAAAAATTCATTAACATAACTTCATAGAAAAGTTAGAAGATAAAAAATCGAAGCATGGAAAATATCAAAATAAAATTATGGAAATCCTAACTTGTCTTCAAGACTTCCCAAGGACTTGAATAATCTCCAATCATCATAAAAAATAGGAAAAACATAAAGAAATAAATCATGAAAGTCTCAAATTAATTTTCAAGGCTTCCCGAGACTTGCGATAATACCAGTGTCATATATAAAATAAGAATAGCAAGAAAATAATTATGAAAGTCTTAGACTTTATCAAGACTTCATGATACTTGAATATCTCCAGTCTCATGAATAAATCAAAGTAAGCAAATAAGAAAACATGAAAGCCTTAGATTAATTCCAAGGCTTTTCGGGACTTGGATTATGGACAAGTTTCCTTTTTATTTTGACTTGATTAAGGACAAGTCTAAGCCTAAAAGTATGACTAATCTTAATTTATTGGCATGAAATAGATAATGAAATCATGAGATAAATCATTAAATAAAAGTTAGATTAGTGAGCATTTAAGCTCTCTCTCTCTCTCTCTCTATATATATATATATATATATCACATACATTTACTAACATATACAAAGTTAAAGTTAGAAACAACATTTCAACATAATACAAAAATGAATATGAAGTTAACAAGACATGAAAAATATTTTGTTTCCATGTTTCCTTTCCTAGCATATGCATTATGGGGATTTTAGAAATATAACATACACATTTTTCATATTATGTTAACATAAACTAAGAAGAAGATTTATGATGGTTACCTAAAATAGATGGAAGAAGAAAGGGTGAGAGAACAATCGGGGATGTGTGTGTGTTGTTGTGGTTGTTGTTGTTGGCACGAAAGAGGAGAGAAGAGAGGGGAGAATGTGTTTGAGTTTTCAATTTGCAAGAGTTTTGTTATATGTAAAATGGATGTGTAAAGAATGAATGGGGAGGGGGTATTTGTAGAGTTTCGAGATGAAATTTTGAGTGAACTAAATTAAATGAAAGAGAACAATAAATAGGTAGAAAAGAGAGGGAGAGGGCACCATTTTGGAGGGTAGAGAGGGAAATAGATGATTAAAAATTAATTTTAGTAAAGAAAAATAACTAACGTGTGAGATAAGTAATGTATAAAATGGTATTGGGAAAGAAAATATAAGAAATAGGTGTATAAGGTTGTAAGAATGGATAGAAAGAAAAAGTAGAGATAAATGAATAATAAACAAGACAAATTATTTACTTGTAATAATAAAAATAGGTGTAAATGAATTATATATGATATTTTTAGAAGCCATAAAAATTTTATATAAATATTTTTATGATTTCTTACTAAATTACGAATCTACATTGATTGTCGGAATATTTTTCTTGTTTTGCGCATCGGTGCCCTAATTTCGGATACAAATCCCCTTTAGGTTTGAAATAGATGAATTTTTAGCAAATCTGATCTTTTTAGGTTACATAACAATTTCTGAGTTATAATCTGGGGTTATCTTATTTTTATTGTTTTAGGATTTCTAGCATGGTCTTGCCGGCTCTAGATCTACTAGAACTTATTGCTGACCAATGTTGACTTTAGAGTTTCAGTTTGACTTTTGACTCCATTGTTTATTCATAAGACTATCATAAAATTGGGGTTTACAATATCATGCCATGGAAAGGGATTGAGGCCAACCCTAACAAGATATGAGCTATCTTAGAGATTAAACATCCTCTTCAATTAAAGAAGTACAACAACTTGTGGGAAGGATAACCATGACGAGGAGATTCCTCCTCAAAAGTGCTAACAAATGCCTGGAGTTCTTTAAGATCCTCAAGAAACCTGATAAGTTCAATTGGACCGAAAAGACTTAAAAGGCCTTTAAAGACCTTAAGAGTTTCCTAACAAAACCATTGTGTTGTCAATCCCCATCCTAGGAGAGGATTTATACCTATACCTTACGGTGAGTGATTGAGCTCTCTCATCAGTCTTAACCTAAGCAGAAGGGTGACAACATCGACCTGTGTACAACATTAGCCACGTCCTCTAAGGGGCAAAAGAAAGATACATGTAGCTGGAGAAAATCGTTTTAACAGTAATGATATCAGCTAGGTGCTTATGGCCATATTTCCAAGCACACCAAATCATCGTTCTCACTGACATGTCCTTGATAATAATTCTTCATAAACCCAATGTGTCTGGAAGAATGATGAAATACACCATCAGGCTCAATGCCTATAAGGTGCAATATTAGCCCCAGGATGCCATCAAAGCACAAGCACTGGTAGATTTTATGGTGCAATACATAGACCCACTAGAAGGAGAAGATTGAAAAAAGGTTATATATGGATGCTCCATATAGATGAATCCTCTACACCGAGGAGGGGGTGGTGGTGGCATTAGCCTGGTCTTGGAAGGACCTCATCGAGACAAAATCTGGTACACCTTAAAGTTTAGTTTCCCCACAAGCAACAACAAGGCAAAGTACAAAAGCCTTGATTGATGGGCTTTGGTTTGCCATCAACGTTGGGGAGGACATTGAGAGCTGAAAAAAATTTTCAAATTCCCAACTCGTGGTATAATAGGTTAAAGTCTCCTGCAAAGCAAAGAATGAAGAGATGATCGAATACCTAAAAATGGTTCGATCCTTAACCTAAGGACCATCCTCTTGGAACATCATCAAAATATCAATAGCTAACAATTCAGAGGCCAACAAACTCTCCAAGTTCACTTCCTTAATAGTCCTAACCTAGGTAAGATTAAAGAAAAAGCCCTTATAGAATGCCTTTCGGAGAAGTCTACTATGGAAACAACACAAGAAGTACTTGAGCTACAAAGCGTTCTTTGGCCACCAAGTTCGATGACACCTATAAAAGACTACCCAAAGAATGGCACCTTGCTTTCTGATAGAGCAGAGGTGAAGAGGCTATTGTATAAAGCAAACAACTACACTTTAATCAATGGGGTCCTATACAAAAAGGGTTTTAGCTTTCCCTTGCTTTGTTGCCTATACCTAGAGGAAGGATAGTTGGTCTTAAAAGACCTTCACACTAGGGAATGTAGTAACCATGTCAAAGCTCAATCATTACACACATAAGTCGTGCGAGATGGCTATTTCTAGTCTACCATGAGGACTGACATCAAAGAATTCGTACAACGATGTGAGCAATGTTAGAAATTGCCCCCATCGACTACACCTTGAGCACGAACCTATATTATCTCACTAACCCATGGCTATTTTCCATGTGGGGGCTAAATGTTCTTAATTCGTTCCCCCCTTCAACTGGAAAAAGGAAGTTCATCATAATTAAGTACGGTTATTTTACAAAAAAGGTAGAAGCTGAAGCAGTAGCAAAGGTCACAGACAATAATGTTTAGTACTTTCTATATACGAATATCTTAGTCAAATTTGGAGTTCCATAATCCATCATGATGGATAACGGAAAATAGTTCAACTCGAAAAGATTTAAGGATTTTTGTGCTATGTATAAGATTACTACACATTACGCCTCAGTGGCCCACCCTCGAGCGAATGATTAGGTCAAGTAATCAACAAAACCATAATGCAAAGCCTAAAAGCCAAAGCAGATTGCCTCAGAGACAAGACGAACGTTCCAACACACTATGAGGATATTATACCACCGAACAAACCCTAACTGAAGAGACCTCCTTCTGGTTAGCCTTCGAGTCTGAAGTTTTCCTACATATCGAGCTCGAACTCCCTAAAATCCAAGTCTAATCTTATGACAAGCTCATCAACAAGGTAAGCCTCAGGGCTAAGTTGGATGACCTAGAGAAAAGCCGCGACATAGTGAGAAAAAGAGTTGCAACTGTCACGCCCCAAAGGATATCCTAAACGCGACAGTCTGCCACACTCAATATTAAGGCTGAAGTATGACAACCTTAGTCATCCTGAAAGTCTCGATATCAAGTGTAAGGCGTACCTTTGCTATCGTAGTGGACCAAACTTTGGATCATGCCATTTAAGCAGTTATACACAATAACAATTAAGAAAATAAATCGTAACAATATAACCAAGGTTCATAAAAACTATTAAGGAGTCTTTACAACATTAAGAGGCATTCCTTTATAAAAGATAACTAAGTCTAATAAAGAGTCTAACATAAAACGATTTACTCCTGTGAAACTCCTCTTAGAATCCATATCTACTTCTATCTTGCACTTTTATTCATAAGATCTCGGCTCAAGGCATTACCTGGGTAAAATAACCTCTTGGTTCCAACCAAAGGTACGGAAGCTGCAAAAGATATCTAAGAGGGTATAAGCTACTAGCTTACTAAGATTTATTTCCACAATTAAACACTTGACATCTAATAATCAAAACAAGTTGTTAAGTAATGATATGAGATGCACAAGCACGTCGGCAAACAATACATATGATTTTTTGGGAATTATATGTTTGAATGGATTTACCCCTTCATTCGGTGGTTAGGTATTTCAGACCGAATAGGCCACCATCATACAGCATAATTCCATGATAATTCTTATTTTAACAACTTTCTTGCAAAATAAAAGGTATTATAAACCAATTATTTGTAATTTATTTCCGAGCCACTACATAGCTACCAAATACGTTTTATACGGATGTTTTCTCATCGCTAGTTGATTCAAATGATGCCTCGTCACCTTATAGAAATTATAGACTATGAATCTCCTTACTAAGCCTTTGTCCCACCAAAGGAATAGTAATAATGCAATGAACTCACTCGGTGACATGCATGAATTATTTTAGTTAAGTACTCATGGCATAATTAAATATTTTGTGGGTGATAATAGAATGCAGACAATCAATCTTATACTAGATCAAACATTCATTATAAACAATTCATGCCTCGATATGCGTAATCGTAATTTTAACCGAATATGTAAAGCACATGCATTTTCCATTTTATCTTTTCCTTAATTTCAATGCCACTATTTTAAAAGCAAAATCATAAGTGCATAATGTAAGAAATAAACTCACTTGGCCATTTGTGCGGATACTTCTAGTCAAGGAAATCCTCGGGTCACAGGTACTCGGCCTCCATGTCACCTAAACAAGAGAAATACCCAAAATGAGTATTTTTGAAAGTTCTACTTAAACTTGTAATTCTATTGTTATTAGGTTCGTCAAAATTCGTATAGAGGGAAATTGCAACTTAAAATGGCCATAATTTGCTCATTTTAACTCGGAATTTTGCATATAATATACCGATTTCTACCTACTCGAAAAGATCTATCCATTTCTAAGGTTATTTTCTACTTAAAAGGTTGTTTGGCTTCCCAAAAGCTTTCGTACAGAACTAAAATGAGAAATCCCAGATTTTGCAAAATAATTTTCCAACTCAACTTTATTCAAAAAAATCCTTTGGAAAAAAAAATATAGATGCATATATGGTTGAAAAATCTTTTGAATATTTATATAGACTCATATTATATGCAAGATTCTAATGGTGTTGTCTTAACAATTATTTTTCGTAAAACAATTTATTTTAAAGGTGTTAAAACTTAACAAATTCCTTTCTAAGTGTTTTGGAAAAACTTTATAATTTCCTAGGTTGTCGTAAATAAGTATATTCTTACTTTGTTTTCTAATTTCTTTTCTAAAACAAATAAAATTTTCCCTTAACTTTGGTCTTTTATAATTTTTTTCTTTTTATGGTGAAAATTAAGTTTCCAAAGTTTTTATTAAGTTGTTGATAACCTATAATGATTTTGAGTTGTATATATTCTTTTTTGAAGGAAAATGGTTTTGTTTCGAACAAGTCTTCTTATCCTTATATTCTCATATTCTAACTTCTTCAAATATAAATTTTATTTCCAAAGCTTGGTTCTTAAGTCTTTTACCAATTTTACTTGGAAAGAAATTATTCTTTTTAAGTTGTTGGTAGAATTTATTGTTTTTTTTTTAAATAATCATACTTATATTCTTTTTATTTCTTTTGAAAATGAATATATACTTAGAAATCATTTATTTTATATGTGAGGTTATAGAGTAGAGGGTTGATTTCTATCTTAACTTTGAAAACTAGTTTTGTTTTTTGTTGTTATTATGGAGTTAGTTTAAATCCGACAAGTAAACTTTTATGAAAAATTTGTTTACCAAGAAAACATTTATGCTAAGTTTTGATAAACTTTATGTGGTCTATTATCAAAGAAAAAGTTCATTTGTTTTGTTAATTTCTTTTATGAAATCATCTTCATTGTTATTTAAGAGAAATCTTGGTGAGTTCGACAAGAAGTTGTGAAAATAATTTTCCTATGGGTTTGCTAATAAAATCTTGATTTAGACATAAAGTTATATAATTAAGAGAGCTAGTTCCATTTTCCTTTATTAAAGAAAGATTACTACTTAAATTTTTGTTGAGACAAGATCATTATGATAATGCATGTTCATGAGCACATAATATGAAAAATGTTGAAAATATTAAGAAACAAATTAATAATAAGCAAGATAATATATCAAGTATTAGGAACCTTAGCTTCATCAAGGTAACCCGGTCAAGCATTGGGAGCCTTAGCTTCATCAAGGTAACCCGATCAAGTATTAGAAGCCTTAGCTTCATCAAGGCATCCTAGGACTAAGTCCCAAAATGAAAAAGAAAAAGAAAAAGAAAGAAAGAAAAAAAAGCAAGAATAGCAAGTTAGAGAAAATTAGTGAGTATTAGGCTCTAAAATATATATATATATATATATAGATATACATATACTTATACTTAATAATATATATAGAGTTAGATTAGAGCATAATAACAACAAGGTAATAACAATAATAATATTAATAACAACATATATAAAAGCATAATAACAAGATAATAATATAGGAATTTCATGTGCAAGAACATAGCATGAACATGTTGTTGCTTTTACTACTCATGTGAGTTTCAAAACAACACTATGGTCATGCTAAGTTACATGACATGGTTAAAATAAATGGTTGGAAAGAAGTTTACCTGAAGTGTTTTTGTAGTGGGAAGAAGGTAATGAATGTAGGTTTATGTGGTTGATGATATGTGGTAAATAGTTTGTGTATACGGAGGGATTTTGTGAGTGTTTGGTGAAAGAGAGTTTTGGTAGAGAAGAATTTTGTGGAGAGTGTTTATGGATAAATTTTGAGAGAGTTTTGTTGTATGAAATGAAGGTATGAAAGAAGTGAAGAAAAATGGGGTATTTATAGACTTTTTGAAATGAAAATTAGATGTAATAAAATAAATGAAAAAGAAAAATAAATAGAGAGGGAGAGAGGAAAGTGGTACCGGTTTGGAGGGAAATAAGAGAGAGAGTGAGTTGATTTGTTTGTATTTTTGTAAGAAAATAATTAATATGTAAGATATTATTTGATATAAGATGTATTAGAAAAGTAAAATGTAAGAAAATAGATATATAGTTAGTAAGAATAGGTAGTAAGAAAAAGTAGAGATAGGTGAATAGTAACGAATAGTAGAGAAGTACAATGAATAGTAAACAAGACTAATAAGTTACCGGTAGTAAAAAAAATAGGCGTATAAATGCGATATCTGTAATTTTTAGCTACCAAAAAATTATGAAATTGATATTTTTGGATTTCTTATATTTTTACGAGTCTATTGGTATAAACGGAATATTTTTACCGTCCGATGTTCCCGGACACAATTTTCTAAAACTGATCCCGTTTGGATCCGAAAGACACTAGATTTGGTGAATCATATATTTTTATATTTCCCTATATTATTATGAACTATTATAGGCTATTAATGCGATTTCGTTGTCTAGGGTTTGAGAGCGCAGGATTGCCGGATCTAAACTCTAGGGTTTTGGCATAGGTTTTTGTCAACTAAGGTTTCCGATCGTCTTCCAGTTCTAGGGTTTGAACTTAAAAACCATCAAAAAATCTGGGGGTTTACAACGACCTACCAACAAAAGGTTACCAGGTACTATGACAAAAAAGTCAAGCACAAGGTTTTCCTCCCTTGAGACTTCGTCTGCAGAAAACTAAAATTAATGGGAGTCAAAGAGGCTCACAGCAAGCTTACCCCAAACTAGGAAGACCCTGTCAGAGTGAAGGAAGCCCTGGGGAATGGAGCATACAAGCTCAAAACACTGGAAGGCGAGCTCAAAACACTGGAAGGCGAGCTCATTCACTGGACCTGGAATGCAAACAACCTAAGAAAGTTCTTTAAGTAAAAACTAATCCATTACCACTGCCTATATGTATAGGTCAAAATATGATCTTGTAAATGCATAAAAGAAGTTATAAATGAAATAACCTTTCCATGACAATGCAATCTCTCTCTACCCTTAATCCAAACTAAAACCTCTAAAAAAGAAATTTAAATTCAGCAAGGGCCATGGGAGTTTAAAGAAGTCTACCCTCTTATGATAATTGAGATCGAGTAACTCCCTCTTAAGTTAACTTCACTCAAGAGCTTAAGTAACTCCCTTTTAAGGATATATCCCCTCATAAGTTTGAATAACTTTCTCTTAAGGGTAACTCCCCTCATGTCGAGTAAGTCCCTCTTAAGATAACTCCTCTTGTTAGTTCGGGTAACTCTTCTCAAGAGCTCGAGTAACTCTCTCGAGGTAACTCCCCTTATTACCTTAGTAACTCCCTCTTAGAATAACTCCCCTTATTACCTCAACTAACTCCTTCACAAGGGTAACTCCCCTCAAGAGCTTGCATAACTCGTTCTTAAGGGTACTCCCTCAAGAGCTCAGATAACTCACTCTTAAGAATAACTTCGATCAAGAGCTCGAGTCACTCCAATAAACCCAATCTATGATTTAGGTTAAGGCAACCATCAACGTGCAACGTGAAAGAATAAGAATGAACTTGAAATACTTAGCGAAAAATATAACATAACTCAAGGTGAAAAGGAAATATGACTTCATTAGTAGACAATTATAGTAGTTTTGACTAGCATCTCGGATAGGGATAGTTTTGGATGGCAACCAAGCCAAAAGATTACAAGATGAAATTTCTACAAGTGTAAAAATCTACGATGATATTTGAGCTTCATTTTGGGAACTCCAAACAGGAGTCAACCTTCAAGTTAGAAGTACTTAACTTCCTCTACAACCTCATAAGAGCGGTATTGTGGTGCACCGTCTAATAAACTCCAACTAAAAAATGTGGATTCAGCTTGAGTGTGACCTCAACAAAGTCCATAAGCTTACAGTTAAGTCCCACAAAGTCACCACGATCCCGACTTCTCGAGTACGGATTTGCTAGACCTCTAGCCTCTCCCCAATAACCAAGGTCAACAACAAGGCCAAGAAGATATTAAAAGTTGTCTACCGGTGATAAGGAAAAAAAATCTCACCACGACTCAAAAGGGACAAGTTGGCGGTGCACCATTTGGTTAGGAATCCCATCTCGATAAGTAGTTAATGGACGACCTCCAAAATGAAGTGTCCAAACTTGGCCACCAATAGTTGCAACCACTTCAAGCACCTAGTGTAACGTCTCTAAAAGGGGTTTAGTAGGATTAACCTAAAATGATCATATCACATGTGCACCCGTAATATGATAATCGTTTTGTAAGTCAGAGATTTCAAAACTCTACTTAATATTTACTATATAAGTTTTAATTATATAATTATATATTGATAACTAAGGAAATACGATTTCCCATGGTCCATAAGAATTGCAAAGAATCAATATCTCCCACTAAATAATAAGATAGGATAGATAACCCACATAACACAAAACTTCAAATTATAATACAAATAATTCAATTCATAATCTAAGTTTTTTTTAACATAAAACAAAATCTCAATTAACTATACAATTTATCTAATTCTTATTTCAAGTATGTCTCCTATCTTCAAGGAATTTTCTAAAGATAAACTCTCTCCACACTATCTTAGCTCATTCCCAACTTGAGTTATCCTTACACAAAAACTATAGGGGTGTGAGCTAATCCACGACTTAGTGAATAACAAAACCAGACCACATATCAAATAAATGTCAAGCAATGAAAAGCAAATTTTATTAGCAAGCATACGTAATGCAACACTCAACCATATGGCATGCACAATTTGGATGATCGGAATCTAAACCAATGGAGATTTACATCCTCTCTTGGGGGTTGAATGACTAACTCAAGTCATTCATGTCCAGAAGAGACTGAAAACTAAAGAATGATGATTTCTATTGAAACTCATTTATTATTATATTATTAACATAACCCAAATTTCACCTTAGAAAGAACTAAAGAAGGAGGATTTCTATTAAAACTCATTTGTTATTTATATATACATATTATTAACATAACCTTAATTTCACCTTAGAACCTTAGAAACTTTTTAAATATTAATACCTAAAGCCAACCCCAACACAGGTGATGTCCTTCAGTGCCTATTTAATTCATGTGGAGTTGACAATCCCATGGTAAACCATTAGAGAAACAGATCCATTGAATTAATTTGGCCTTACCACATAATCGAAATATTAATATGTGACGTGAATACCATGATAATGCAAGTTATGCTATAATGCAATGCGTGTCCATTTTACTTAAAGGTCAATTAAGATTTACACCATATTACTTAATGACCATATCAATTAACAAACATTCGTTAACAATAGCAACTCAATGACTACAAATAATGTGTGTTCACTTTTGTTTTAGTGAGTTATCAACCAAAACAATCACTAAATAGCACACAAATACCTAATACCTCACACATAGCCAATTATATTTAAATTAGTATATATGCCACTATATTAAAAGCACAAACAATGTGATAAAGTCAATGTTACCACTTGTTATCCTAGCCAAGTCATAGTAATCTTTTGGAAACTCAAATATTACCTTATTCTCCTATGAAAAAGAATAACAAACACTCAAAACCTTTCTTAATATATACTTTATTAAATTTTAGCACTCAAAATCACTTTTAGGTCACTATTTACACTTGACTGAAGCAAGGAATTTATCAAAAACCTATTAGATATTAAGTGGGAACCCTGCCATTATGCAAAAATTGCCATGCCAAAATACAGATAATTTTCCATTGTCTGTCAAATCATTTCTTTTTATTTGTTCATAATCTTTTATATATGAACATCATTATTCCCTATCACTCATATAAGTATTTAAATAAATTATCAACTTATATGAAAAACTTGTTTTTAGTAAACATATTTGAAACAACATATTCGCTTTACTAAACATGGTCCAACCCATCATATTACAATATACTATTTCTAAGCCATCTACAATTTTAAGTCTATTTTAATTTAACTTTGCCAAATATTAAACTTAGCCAATCTAATTCATTTTAGCTTATTAAATTCATTCAGTTGAGTTGAGCTTAAATATTACTAATTCATTTTATATTTAAGGTTTATATCAACTTAAGTCTATGTTAACTTAATCTTAGCCAAGTTGATTAGAATTAGTCATTTAATCTAGTTACTAAGTCATATTCAATTATCTCTCTAAGTCATTATATTATGTTTTATAGGATTTTAATTAGTCTAGTTCATTTTAGCTCAATGAGATTCATTACGCCATGTTGAACTTACGTTAGTTAACCAAGTTTATTTTATATCTAAGTGTTCTAAACTTGTGTTATAAATTTCTTAATCTCTTGGTTTTTAAGACATTATAAATATTATACTCAACTACATACACTTAACTAGTAAAACAAGTGTTTAATTTGATTTGATATGTTGCAATTAGAAACAATTATATTTTAGACCTTGATTCTTTAGGAATTTCCCAAAACTTAAAACATAACAATTATAGAGATCTTTTTAAGATTTGCGTAGTATCTTAAATCACCTCAATCTGAGTCCAAATGAAAAGGTTATAATCAAAATATGAAACATTGTCATGTTATAGGGGGCTGATAACGCTCGTGATAGAGGGTGTGATGGTCATCATACACATGATTAGGAAAAAACAATTGATCTAAGGCGATCATGCCCATGATCACTTGTTTATCAAACTTTTAAAGACACAGAGACCATCACGGGGTTTATCATACCCCTGGTGAGTGCCCTCTGCCTGATTTTTATGTTTTCCATTGTTCTTTTCTTCAAAACTTTACTTCTTAACTATAACATACTTCATTCAAAACATTACACAAACAACATACAAATCCATTTTAGGTTTAAACAACACTTCTAACATATTTCTACTTCATATATCAAAATCATTTCACCAACTTTCTAGTTTTACATATGCTAAACAATTTAGGTTTTTAGTTATGTGTTCATATGTCCCTTATTGATCAATTTTATCACAAAATCCTACTTATATCTAGCTTTAGTTCATCATGTACATGCCTACACAAAAATCACAGTAAATAAAATAACTAACTTGTTTTAGTCAAACTTTGAGTAAATAAAACTTCACTACCACTACTCCTATTGTTGATGTGGCTTAATCATGCTTAATCTTTACCTATCATCTTGTTTTCTATCTTTACTTCCTTCTATAATCTATTGAAACTAAAATTTAAAGATTTGAGTTTTGAAAAAGAAGAAGAAGAAGAAGAGAAACATAGAAAGAAAGAGAAGAGAAAGAGGAAAGAAAAAAAGAAGAAGAAGAAGGGAAGCAAAGGATAGGCAGCAAAGGAGATAAAAATAAAAAGAAAGGATAATAGTAAGTAAGATATTAATAGGAAATTTATGGGTGAGAAATTTGAATTAAGATTTTCAAATAATTATCTTAAGTTTAGAAAATAATTAGAAAGAAATATGAGGATTTATAGAATAGAAATTAATTACTTGAATCAAAAGTTTAACTTAGGAGTTTAATTTTTAAGAAATTGATATTTAGTTTAAGTTTGGGATGAACTAGTATTTTTAAACAAGTAAATGAATCCAAAATTTATGAAGATTAAAGGAATTGGATTTAGGTTAAAATGACCAATTGGGGCATCTATAAATCAAGATAAATGAACTTGGGAAATTTAAGTCATTTGTGTTGGAAGAAAAAAGGGGTTCAAGCTAATGATTGCAAAGAATTTAATAAGTTAATTCATGAAATAGACTAAAACTTAGGGTTTACAAATTTGCTAAACATTTAAATTGATATCTTCAGGGGTTTAGAAATTTGAAGTTGAAAGAAAAGAAGTCTTGTTTAAGAACTACAAAAGATGATAAAATTTGGTTTGTTGAAAAAGATTGTTAAAGTAAATAGGATAATTAGAGAGAATATTGGAAATCTCTAAATTCAATTAATCTATTTACTGATTTAATTTTATTAATTTATCTAACCTTACTCTATTGTTTACCATTTTGCATAGTTTATTTGATCAAACTATCTAAGTTCGATTTCTAAAGTAAGTTCTAATCAAGGTTCATATGTAAACATCTAATTTTTAGGGTGATTTTGAGTTCAAACCTTAAATCGGAAAATCAACCGGAAGCCCTAAGCAACAAATTCCTAAAAAAACCCTAGCAGTTTAGTTCGGCAACCCCATCTTATTAACCCAAGAAGTCGAAATATGCGTGGAGAGTATAGATTGACTCGAAATAATATTAGGATGCTTAAAAAGATCAAATTAGCGAATTTTCGACCTATCTCGAACCTGATCGAATACAGACTTTGAAAATCGTGTCCTAGGGCTCGAGATATTATAAATATGTTATTAGTACCGTTAGACTCGTAATTTTATAAGATTTCCAAATATATCAAGTATAGAATTTTTAGGGTTATAAAAGTTACAATTATAGCCTTTTATCGTATTTTCTTTACTACCGGTACTTTAATTGTCTAATCTACTTTTTTATTTCTAATCAAGTATCCATCAAGTATAACTACCCATAACCTACTATTATATCCTTATAACATATTCTTACAATTTCATCATTTTCCTTACATTTACTTTTCCAATACATTTCATTACATAATATACTTTAAAAATTTAAATTTATTACACAAAATTGTCACACACATCTCTCTCTCTCTCTCTCTCCCTATTGAACCAACGTCCCCCTTCCTCTATCCTCTCTCTATTTGTTTTATTTATTCATTTTATTTAACAACAAACCCTAATACACTTTTCTATAAATACCCCTTTATACCAACTTCATTTCACTTTCTTACTTTTCATCTAAACAAACTCTTGCAAAATTTTTCTTTCTCTCCTCCTCTCCTCTCTAGTTGCTGTGACCTCCCCCCATACACACATACTCCATATTTTTCTTCAAATTTCTTGTTCCAAACACTAAATAGGTAATAGATCTACACTTTACTATCTTAAAAACATGTAATGGCAAGATCATTCATGTGTGATTTCACTCAAAAATCCCCATGAGCTTTAAGCTAGGGATGCGGAAACACTTGAACATGAGATCTTGCCATCATAATGTTATAGATCTTGTTATTTAAGTTATGTTGCTATTACTTTGTTTTATTATTAAGTTATGTTGTTATTATTAATGATTTGTGCATGTGTTCATCATTTAACCATATCCACATAATGATCAAAGTGTTCATGCATTTATAACTAGTATAATAAACTAGATCTAGTTATTTTGAGTTCATAAATACCTTAGGTTTTTGTTTTATGCACATAAATAACTTGTAATAGCATGATAATAGTGGGAAAATGTTAAAAAGCTTAAGATTTATTTTAGTTTCAACAAAAATAGATTTTTGAAATTCGGATAAAAAAGGAACTATATTTAGAAATGCTATTTTTCAACTTCAAAACGTGTATTTTACATTAAAAATGAAAGGACTAGGAAATAGGTATCATAAATGAGTGATCTTGATGAGTAAAGCTTAGATCTACTAAGGGATATTTTCAAAATAAGAAAAGTTGTGTTAAAGTTTTGTTTCAATCATAATAACCAACTTGAAATTCGTAATAAGGAAAGCTTGAAGTATAAACACCTATTTTTTAACCTCAAAACAAGATTTTATTAAAGAAATGGAAGCCATAAGGAGTAGGTTTGATTAGGAGTTAGTTTTAGAAAGATTAAATGAGTTTTACAAGACAATCTCAAATGGAAATTTCAAAATTCGGATTTGAAAATGATCACTATTTAAACACCTATTTCCAAATGCCAAAATGATGATTTTTATGGAAAAATAGAAGTCCTATGGAATACATGTAATAAAGACCTAATTTTGACAAGGATAAATGAAATTTATCAAAGTATAATCCCAAAATAAGGAAAGGTTTCAAAGTATAAATTAAACAATATTCTTATTCCCTAAAAAAAATTTGTAAAATTCGTAACTAGGTAAACCCCCTATGACAACATCTATTTTCCAACTTTAAAATGAATAATTTTATTAAAATAATGAAGGTGTTAGACATATTGGTTTTCAAGGTTGAGTTTTGATAAAAGCAAGTGTGATTTTACAAGAAATAAAACTAGTTTTCTTAAGTCTAGTAATTTCGAAAGTTTTACAAGGCAAAAGTTTTTTCGAAAAGAATTCTTGATATCATATCATTGAGGATATACATATAGATAGCTCATCTCATGACATTCATGATAATGACTTGTAGGTAATGCATGCACATATAATGCACATGGTAGAAACAAAGTTAGGAAAATAGTGTCTTATACATCCTATTAAGCATGATCTAAGTACATGAGGAAATAGATTTACCAACACCTATAAATCATGCATGATATTGAGTTATATATGTATATAATAGAGTCTTTCAAGATATAATGATAGTTAAGTATCTATCAAAGCTTTGGAATGATGCTTGGTTTGAAATTAGAAGTTAAATTATAGGATGGGAATTTCGTATAGCATTATGTACCCTACTTTTCATAGACAAAACAACCTTGTTTGATTAAAATGAATCTAGAAATAGATAGCTCTCGTCGAATAGGTATAAATCGGTATATAATATGCGAAATTCCGAGTTAAAATGACTAAGTTATGGCTGTTTTAAATTGGAATTTCCTCTTGGATGAACATTGACAAACTTGTTAGAATAGAAATTATAAGTTCATTCAAACTTTATAGAAATACTGATTGGAGTTATTTCTTTTGATTAGGAGACTTGGGAGATGGACTAGACCTTCCCGATGGCTATTACGATAAAGAGGATTTTCGAGCCATGGCAAAGTGAGTTCACTATCTTTAAATTATATGCTTATGATTGTGCTTGTAATGATAGTGGCATTAGATTTAGGGTAAGATAAAATTGGAATGTGCATGTGAATTCTATTTGATTGAATTGATGATAAGAATATCGAAATGGAATTGTTGTAATTATTTGTCTGATTTAGTATAGAATTGAAGTGTCTGCAATATCTATGATCGTCTATAAATCGTTAATTAATATGCCATGATTTTATAATCAAATTGACCATGCATATTATATGTTGAGTCACGTCGCATTTGTTATTATACCGTCGTGGGAAGAAGGCATAATTGTTGGGCAACGAGGGGCCTGTAAACTCGAATGTTGGTGTAATGGCCGGAATTGAAATGGTAGTGGTGTAGGCACTTGTATCAACTACAAAATTATGAGTGGGTAGGCACCTGAATCAACCATAATGTAAATAAGAAAAATTGAAATCTATGGTCGTATGGGCCTGAAACACCTAACCCCGAATGGAAGACGTAAATCCATTCAACATAAGACTCCCGGAAAGTCTTATGTATTGTATGCTTACGTGCTTATGCATTCATATGATTGATAATATAACTTGTCTGCCCTATTGTATGATGAAGTATTTAATTTGGAAGTGAAACTCACTAAGCTCGTAAGCTTATACCCCTATAGTTTCCTGTTGCAGTATGATTATTTATGGTTATCCCCGAGAGACCACTTTCTAATTTAGATAAAAAAAATAATTTATCATTTATTGGTAGTAACATTCATATTAATTTATAATTTAAAAATTTTCAACCATTTTAAGATTTACTCTTTCACTTATGTTTCCATTGTGCTATTCTAGTTATTTTAGATTAAATTTTGGCATTATGTTTCACTTCTATTGAAACATAGAATTATTTGGCAATCTATTATTTGTTAAGTTTATATACTGCATATATACATTTATTATCATGTCTATTTGATGTTTCTCGCTGTTTTTCATTATTGTAAAGCATATTGAAACTTGATATTATTTTGCAATTATTTTCATGTTTTAGGTTTGTTTATTGTATGTATTATACGATTACATTGTTTTATTCTTTTATTGTATTGGTTTGGTGTTTCTTGTCATTTTTTTTATGAAGCACACTAAGGTTTGAATTATCATATTTAGTATCATTTCTTTAATTTATTTATTTACTCATCATTTATTTCTTTAGTTATTAGAAATGCTATATTTTATAACCTTTATTATTACTATCACCTAGTTAAAATCTCATTTTCATTCATTTATAATATTTCTAGTTTTACCCATATTATATTTGTGGGCACTATCAAGGAGTTATGAAAAATTTTATCTTCAAATTTTATTTGTAACAATTCAAATTAAAAAAAACAATTAAATTGTTCATATTTTAATATTCTTAAATAGCAAAAAATCAAGAGTGATTCTTGTGACTTTACTTAAAACCTTTTAAAAAATTTTATATTATTTACTTGATGATCATTATATTCAAGTTATATAAATTTAGATAATTACATCTAGCCTTTTTCCATTCTACTTGCCATGAAAATAACTTAAGGAAAGGAAATTGGAGTATAAGCGAAAGCCGATTCCCCCCTCTACGATAAGCTTTGCCCTGAATAAGCCATCAAGAGACCGAACTGTAGAAAGCGGATAAGCCCCAATGGTCCCTGTTCACTATACTGTAATTGCCGCAACCAGGTGATCTTGACTTTGGGGCAACAAAAGAGAAACACAGTCCAAGGCCTGGCGTAGAAGTAGAGAAGGGAGTCGATCGAGCTAGAAGTCTACATAAGGAAGCAACTTAAACTCTAAGCTATCACCTCAACCACTTCTTAAGTTTATATAAATAGGGACTCTAGAGCTACCGACTCCATTAAATAGAGATAGTAGAGCAACAAACCATACCCTTTAGCCTCCAGGAGCTCGATTTATCCAATCATAATAAGTCAAGGAAAGCATCACTCCCAAGCAACAACATTTTAATCAAGAGACGAACTAAAGATTAGAAATATGGAAAAGGAAGAATTCATCTCAAGGTTAGGAGTCGTCCAGGCTAATGCCTGGCATGTTAGAGGGTAACCATGCGAAGACATCATTATTTGCTCATAATACGCAATCAAACTTTCCCTTAATTCAGGGGGAATCGACGTCCCCACTTTTGTAGTGTACTCGGGGTTATCATTCTTTGGTAAGTTTAGTAGGTTCACTACGACGTTCGAGTTAATCGTTCGGTTTGGCATCTACTTCGCACACGCAATCCTTTTTAGTGCCTTGATGTATAATTTTCTGGACTATTCTTGATCTCCTCAACATACGCCAAGGGGTAGGGAACATGGCTTTAAGATGGGACTATGCGACAATCATACCGAATATCGACTATGTAGCCTTCCCTAATATGACATTACATAGGGACCAGTAGCCAACCATGAGGAAATCAATTTGGTGTGTAACGAAACACTCCCCATTATTGATGTGAAGGGGCAAGGTGATGATTGCTTAGGGTCAAATAGTTTAGTTATTGAAACCATATAGCTCATGATCATAAGACCTTAGCTTTGGTCAGAACTCGTGCTTCATCCATTGGTAAGCTTGATTGAAAAAGATGTCGGTTTTAGTTCTTGTGTCAATTAGCACCCCCTTAACTCTCCAGCCCGATATGCAAACGGATATGACTAGGGCACCTTGGTTTTGGGTTGGGGGGGGTGGAGGGGGTGCGCGCTGGATTCCTTTAAAGTCCTCATTGCTAAAAGAGATGGAGGTGTCGACCTTGGCTCTTTTAGGTTCAAGGTTCATTGCTTATCATGATTCGCTTAGGCCCGGCAGTCCTACTTAGGTTAAGGGCAAGGACCCTCCTATGATTGTATTGATTTCATTCTCAAGTGGGTCGCGATCAATCAGGTCATCTTCCTTGGGAATCGTCAGCATCTACCTTACTCCATTTTTACCTATTATCTAGCCAGAAAAAAAAAAAAAAGATTTACAAACACATATTACAAAAAGAAACAGCTAAACTATGTTAATACTAACATATATACATGTTTTCTAGGCAAATTAATGGATAAGTTTGTTAATGTAAAACTTATCTTAGGATTTGCTACACCAAGTCCTTATCATGTGATTTCTTTTCAAACTCAAAGAGTCGTTCTCTGGTATATTTGCATCATCAGATTCATTGAGGTAAGTTAAAGCTGCTCTTGAGGTCAAAAACACTATATCTAAATCAGACCACTGGAATCTCTTCTCAAGCTATCAACAATCTAGATTCGCATAAAGTTTAAAAATATTTGTTTAAAAACCTATTTCAAAAATTTAAAAACAAGTGACATAAGCTTTCTCTCAAGGTGATTATGAGCAACCTTATTATTAGCCTAGATCCGTTCAAAGGAATGATCTCTCAATCTATTCAATTGAAATCCAACATGGATCTAGAAGTTGCACCACATAATTAGATCTACGAAATTACATTCGAGCTACTAATTATAAATACCTAGTCGATAATCAACAAAACCCTTTGAAATCACATAAATTAAGTCTTAGATTCACAAACCCTAAGTTAAGGAGATTATTTCTCCATAGATTTAAACATTAAGAACAGGTTCAGAAGAAATCATATGGAATTACATATTAAGTACAAGAGTCTTGCAAAAACTAACATCAAGGCTAAAATTTTCTCACTAAAAGGTTAGTGATTTGTTACATGTGGTACACTTCTTTTTAGACATCTGTATATGTTTATTTATAGGCTACAAGCACGGAAAATCATGAAGATTTATTTGCCGACATAGCATATTCTTTATAATGGAAATCGTCTTTATTTTCACGTGCGCGTTGTTGTGCTAGCTAATTTGTGATAGCTAGACAGGGTCACTTTTTGCGGGTCTAATCCAAGGCTCAAATTTTAATTGTGGCTTAGCTGTATTATTTTCTTTAGAGGCTCGAATTTTAACTCAGCTTTAATCACGAGTAGAACCTAGTGCTTGACTTTAGGGTGTAATCGAAGCTATATCATGAAGTCCAGTGCTCAATCATCTCAATGTAAACCGAGGGTCACATCGAGGGTTCTATTTTAGGAGTGACTAAGAACTTTGCCTTGTTTTGCCTTGTAATTATGCCATCGACAAGCATTTTTTATGGCCTTGATGGAAATCTGTCTTTGAACTTTGTTGTTGTTTAGCTTCAAATCTGATTTAAAACACTTTGTTTTTTCTTTTATTGATCCTAGGAGCTGAAAAACAATATTTAAACAGTAAAGGCACAAAATTCATTGGAATTTATCTAAAAATGGATAAAATCAAGCCTAAATTCCTATGAATGGAATGGAGTATAACAGACTTATCTTTTACACTAGGCTTCTAGATGTAGTAGGTCTTCAATAAACATTTTGAGTTGGCTTTGAGCTATAAGATCAAGTTTTTTGTAAACGAGCTAGCTCATGATGGTAACGTAGTACGTTGGTGATTTTTTCGGGATGATGCCTCATCATGCTTTGTGGGTGATCGGCTTAAGGAATCACTTCATTGTGCATTGGAAGCCTGCTCCTCTGTGTACACGTTCCTTAACCCTTCTAGTTTTGTAATTCTAGCTTGTAGGAGGCCATTAGAACACTTGTTCTCAATGTTCTTATGGACAAGTTGTTTGCATAGGTTTTGAAGCTCCACAATATGTCTTAGGTCTAGAAAACCGACATTGCTTGCAACAGGAGGCTCTTGGTTTGGCAACTTATGAGCTCCATCGACTATCAGAGCAGCCGCTAGCTGAGTGGAAACTAGGTCAAGCTGGTTTTTGCTCCACTGGGGTTACAGCATGGTTGATGTTGGAAGTTGCCTTTTACTTGATATGGGTCTCTGCCTTATGAAGAAGGTTGCAGTTTATGAGAGGTTTAAGTAAAGAAGATGATTTGAAGGGGAAATAAGACGTTCATTCCCATAGATGATGTTGCACAAGTTAATTCCATTGGTAAAGTTTAGCTCCCTACAAACTCAGAAAAGCAAGCAGAGGTGCCCTTAGGGCAAGGGGAAGGCAAGGTAGTGCCCGACACACAACTACTCCAATGCCTAAGTTAGTCCATATGTTTTCCTCCATAAACCTATTAAAGGAGTATTCACTTAAGCCAAAGAGTCCCTCCCTTTCCCTTAGAGAGAAGGATCATTTATAGTTCATGGTCATACCAAAATAGGGTCTACTAAGTCTTTTCAATGAGGGCAAATCTTTGTCTGGTAGTTGACTTAGCACCCGAGGTGATAGAGGCACCCAAGCTAGAGAAGCTGTGGATGCATGAAGTGTGGCCAAGCTGATTATGTCTCCCCTTTCCCTTAATCTTGAGGTGAGACGTGGGTATCTCATGGCTACTGAGCTTGGGCGAGTCTATGGAGATAGTTTGTTAGCAAGCCTGGTCTTGTAACGGTAGCTCATAAACATGCTCGAGGAGTTGTCATCAGGGATGATCTTATGGAGAGGTCACCCTTAATCCTTTCTGTTGGTGATGCAGGCAACACCTCGAGCTCCATCCTTAAGTTGAAACTCGAGGTGCCGTTAAGCTTGATCCCTCTTAGGTTGGCAAGGCAGATGATTTCCTGGGCTTTAAGGCCCATGTATGATAGTGGTGAGTTGTGGCCTATATTTCACTGTCAACACATTCCACTCTACTCCATGAGTGTATCCAAACATAGGAATGGATTTGTCATTCCCTTGTTCAATCCATTCCATTCTATTTCTACGATTCCAATCCATTCCATTATAAACAATTCTAGCATACCAAACATGACATAAGGAAAGAATGAAGTTTGGATGTTTGGTTTTACTATGATGGTGGAATGTGAATTTAATTATGTTTTTATGTAATGTGAGTGACATATATAGTTATAATTTCCATCACATTCTCATCCTCACACAAATATATTACATAAAAGTTATAAGGTTTAAATTAATTCATGTATGAAATATGAGATGCATTTTTATGTCCAAGTGAGTGTGTTTTTCCTTTACTTAGAAAATAATCTTAACAAGAATCCTAAGTATTTTAGGAATTTTCTCAATTTTGTCGTGGGGATAATTTCTATAAACATTTTTTTTATAGTGTAAATGTGAAATCTATTTTCACTAACTCAAAATCAACGTATATAATGATCATCTGCCACGCCCTAAAGGGTACCCTAAATACAACAATCCGCCATACTCAATATTAAAACTTAAGTATGATAACCTTAATCATTCCAAAAGCTTTGATATTTGGTGTAAGACGTACCTTCAAGATCATAGAGGACCAACTTTGAAACAAGTTGTTTAAGAAGATATTCATAATAGCAATTAAGAATGGAAATCATAACAAAAGCATCTTAAATACAAAATATAGGCAATCTTACAAATATCAAAGGGGCATTCCCCTATCAAAATATATATCTAGTCCATCATAGTCTAATCAAAATAATTACACCGAGGATTTACTTAGAAGTCTAAGTCTACTTCTGTCCTTGACTTCATCCAAAAGCTTCTAAATCCAAAAAGGTAGTACTTGGGAGAAATAACCTTAGGGCTTCAACCATAAATACGAGTGTTGCAAAAGGTATCTAAGACGAGGTAAGCTTGTTTGCTTAGTGAGAATTATTTCCACAATAAAGTACTCGAATAACCAAGAATAAAATAAGTTAATTAGTCATGCATATGAAATGTAACAAACACGTGAGCATACAATACATATGATTTTTGAGAATCACATGTTGAATAGATTTACACCATCCATTTAAGGTTAGGTAGTCTAGGCCATATAGATCACTCTTTGCAAAAAAAGGTTTTTATAGTCTATACAAGCCACTACTAGCTGCTAAAATGTAGTTCATTTGGGTGTCTACTCACCATTAAATTAATTCGGGCGACCATTTGTCGTTATGAAGAGATTCGTTGTAAACCCCTAAAAATTTCATAATTCTTAGGAAATAATCCTAAGAGTCAAACACCGGAATCGAAACCCTAAAAAAATCGAACCAAGTTAAAACTTAATTCTAAATAAGATCAAAAACGAGATTTCTTAATATGAGAAAGAGAGAACCCTAAAAAACAAAATAGAAAATCCAATTTTCGGTTGAATCAACATTCGTACACTAATCAAATCACTTAACCGTTCCTTAACACGCAAATCAAGATAATATATCCAAATATCGCTCGACAACGAAATGATAAGATCTTAAATCCCTCGGTAAACTTCAAAATCAGAAATTTCAATTTTCACTAAAAGTCAAATTGAGTCAACTCATAACCCTAGACTCGGTTAAACGATCCCAAGAACTAAAAATTATTAAATAAACACAAATAAAATAAGATAAACCATAGATACCGAGCTAAAAATATAAAACGGACAAAACTCCAAAATTATATGATCTTACGAATAACTCAACAAAACCGGAAGTCAAACTAAAACCCTAAAAGTCAACAAAACTCATAGCAAACCCTAGTGTTTAAGATCTGGCAATCCCGTATTCTTAAACCCTAGAAAACGAAATTAAGTTAATGGCTTAAAATAGTTCGTAATAATATAGGGTAACATAAAAAGATCAGATTCACAAATTTCGAGTGTCCTTCGAACTCAAACGGGATCAGTTCTCGAAAAGCATGCCTCGGAGCTCGGAACACTAAGAATATTTCATTAACACCAAAAGTCTTGTAATTAAATAAGGTTTTCAAAAATATTAGTTTTAGAATTTTTCGGTAGCTAAAAATAACAGATATAGCTCAATTACGCATATTTTTATTACTACCGGTATTTTATATGTCTAGTCTACTATTCATAGTACTATTCCTACTATTCATTACTATTTCACTATCTCTACTTTTTCTTACACCTTTTTCTTACACCTATTTCTTACTTTTTATATTTCCAATATAACTTTATTCACATCAAACCTTACACATTACTTCTTTTATTACAAAACAAACTAAAATAAATCAATTCTCCCCCTCTACATCACCAAACCGACGCCTCCCCTCTCTCTCTTCCATCAATTTATTTTCTTTTTCAATTGTTTTATTACATCTAAATTTCTACTCTAAAATTCTATAAATACCCCCTTCTTCCTTCATTCTTTCACACAATTCATTTCACTATCAAAACTCTCTCAAATTGTCTACACAAACACTCTCCATAAACTTTTCCTCTACCAAAACTCTCTTTCACCAACTACTTACAAAATTTCTCTCTACAACTACCATTTCTCAAATAAACCACATAACCATACATTCACTACCATCTTCATACCACATAAACACTTTAGGTAAAGATTTCTTCCAACCATTTATTTTGTCATGTCATGTAACTTAACATGACTATAGTGTTGTTTTGAAACTCATATGAGTAGTAAAAGCAACAACATGTTTATGTTTTGTTCTTGTACATAAACTTCTTATTTTATTATGTTATGTTGATTTTATTGTTGTTATAATACTAATTCCTTATTCATATCTAACTAAATATATTTATGTATTTATATATAATCTTTAGAGCATATATGCTCACTTGTTGTTTATTTAATTTCATGCTTTACAGTTTATTTATTTCATACTATTTCCTTAAGACTAGTCTTTCTAGTCTTAGACTTGTCCATATCAAGTCCAAACAATATTTTATTTATTTATTTTAATCTTTTGGGACTAGTCCATTCTTAGTCCCGGGATGCCTTGATGAAGTTAAGGCTCCCAATACTTGACCAGGATACCTTGATGAAACTAAGGTTCCCAATACTTGATATTTTATTTTCTTGCTTATTATTTGTTTCTAGTATTTTCTTATGTTCTTATTATTTTACATGCTCATAATACTTGCATCTAGATACAGATATTATCTCAACTAATGTGAAAATAGAATTTCACTTTACTAAAGGAACTTAAAACCAAATTTTCTATTATGTGATTTGTCACAAAATAATGAAGTTATTATCAACAACATAAAAATAAAGTAATACAAGTTTTCTCAAGTTTTTCTCAAAATAACAAAGATCACTTTACCAAAGAAACATAAGGAATAAATATTTTTTTTGTATATTATGGTAACCTAAGTTTTAGTAAAATAATTTGTTAATATTTAAAGCTTTTACAAAAAGCTTAAGATTTAAACTATATTTCACTCCTAACAAAGCTAAGAAACAAACTAGTTTTCAAAGTTAAGATGAATTCCAACCCATAAAGTATAAACCCACTAAGGAAAAATATGATTTCAAATTTCTAAAGAAAGAACTTGTTTTCAAATAATATAAACAAGATAAGATTAAAAACAAAGGGTTTTACCAATAAAGAAAATTCTTTTCAAAGGAAATAAAAGAACAAGTTTTAGAAAACAAAAACTTATATTTTAAAATAATAAAATAAGAAGACAAGACTCATTTTCTAAAACCACTATAAATACAAAAAGGTTTTCAACAACTTAATACACTTTTGATAAATTTGATCTTTTATCACTAGAATAAAACTTATGAAAGACTAAAGTTAAAAGAAAATTTACTTGTTTTTGGAAAAAGAATGAAGAAAATAAAATAAGAATATACTCATTTGTAACAACCTAGGAAAATATAAAGTTTCTTCAAATACTTGAAAAGAAATTATCAAAGTTAAAGTTTTAACAACTCAAAATGAATTGTTTTATGAAATAAATTGTTGAGACACTACCATTAGAATTTTTGCATATAAAGTGATTTTACCTATATACTCAAAGTATTTATAAAATATATATTTATATATATATTGTTATAAAAGGATTTTCTTTAAAATGAAGATTGAGTTAGAAAATGGTTTTGCAAAAATGTAGAAATATTCCTTTTAAATCTGTATCTAATGTTTTTGGAACCCAAATGACCTTATATGACAAAGATAACCTTAGAAATGGATAGATCTTTTCGAATAGGTAGAAAACGGTATATTATATGTAAAATTCCGAGTTAAAATGAGCAAGTTATGGCCATTTTAAATTGGAATTTCATTCTATACGAATTTAACAAACATAGTGAAATAAAATTAGAAAGTTCAAGTAGAATTTCTATGAAATAGTCATCCCGGGTATTTCTTTTGTCTAGGTAACGAAGGATACGAGATTACTGATCTGATGTAAAATGTGTATGTAATTTCAGATACTACCAGCAAGTGTACTGGGTCTTGATCAAGTAATATAAAAGTGAGTTGAGTAAATTAATTACTAGATTGATATTAGTTTATACTAATATTTAGGCAATCAAAATGTATCAATCAACTAACTAATTCTATCTACTATGAATGCAATGAGATTGTGAGAAGTTATATAAGATGAATGTGGGAAGGAACAGAATCCATCCTAATCTTTACTAATCATGCTGAATTTATATTATATGAATAATTAGGATTGTGGATATTTGTAAGAAATTGTCAAAATCTAAAACTATCAAGTTTTAGTAAACCATAAAATAATCTATTAGCTTCCGCTACACAAATTATCAATGGAATCTAATTTACAATTATAAATCTTCCAATTCTATAATTGTCTAATATCCTAAATTAACTTCTCCTAATTCCTTAGTGAGAAATTAAAATAAAATATTGCATGAATCGCATAGAACAATTTCTAAATTAATATTAAACTTAATTGCTTTCACAATTGTTGTTTAATCTCAATTCATGAATTCCTATGAACCCTAATTCTTTTTCCAAATTATCAGAATTCTTATCAATTCAATTTCAATAAAAAATAAAATAGATAATTGGGATTCAATACAAATATTCCATAATTCTAACAATCCTATAATATAAATTCAAGAATCATTTTAGCAAAATTAGGATTTCATCACTTCCCACCAAGAAAAGTTTAGCTATTCATGGATGTTGATTCAATAATCAAATAAGAATATGCAATTGATAACATTATAAACAAATAATTCAGACAAATGAATTGCATAAGAAAGAGATTAGATATCACCAATTCAAATATCGCAATCTTCAATTACAATTCTTGAAAGCTCAATTCTCTCACAAATCTCTATGGAATGCTTAAACTATTTGTATACTGAAGTGTACTCTATTTTGCTTCTGCTTGTTCAACTAAAGGGGGGAGATCCCCTTTATATAGGAAAAATTTCGTGTAAAGCATTAATGAAAAATTTCAGTTTCAACTTGTACGCCGGTAGTTACAGATCTTATGCCGGTGACTTACAAATGACGTAAATGCTTCTTCTTCCTTGCGCAGGTAGTGCACTGGCAGCTTTCATCTTCGGTTACAAGTATAGGCCGCTTCTATGCCAGCGGCTTAGATATAGATCTAGCCGGCGTATATGATGAGAAATGAAAGGTTGAACCAATTTATAAGGAAAGTCGTCCCAAAGCCGGCGGCTTTGGTGCCTGCTTAGACAATTAATCATATTTGGTCTTTTCATTTGTCACCGAGCATGTGTTATCTACTTGTTGCTTCTGATCTATGATCTACATTGCCTCAAAGCCGGCGGCTTAGTATCCGGCGTAGGTTGTAACTCCTTTTGCACTGGCATCATTGGATTCTGAGCTATCGGCCTTCATTATACACTGGCCTATTCATCTTCTACGTCGGCAGCTTTCAGGCAGCGTACATTTAGTTGAGTTAATCCTTATAAAGCTGGCAGTGCAGGCATCGGCTTTGAATGAGTGCATCTTGTAAGTCGTCTCAACGCCGGCGCTTTGAAGTCAGAAAAGTTGGCGTATCCTTGAATTTTTCCAATTTTCATTCCAAAGTTTCTTGTTTTGATTTCTTTGTCCAAATTAGACCTGAAACATGAATTTTAACCAAAACAAGTATCCATTCTAGCTATTTTGAACATCAACAAGTTGTATATAATATGATCTTATCAATTCCCCACACTTAAACTTTTGCTTGTCCTCAAGCAAAATAATGAAGAACAAAATTAATGAAATCTCTCATAGATAGTACGATTTTTCTAATTTAATCACAATTTCTTTAACTTGCTTTTCTTGTATCTATTGCTCTAACCATACCAATTTCTTGTAATTAGAGTACTATAATCAAAATTGAGAAGTTAATCCAAACAAAACAAGTTTTAATCTCAATCTTTAACAAAAGAACATTCTATTCAAAAAGCAAATACCCAATCCACTAAGGAAAAATACTCATTTAAACTTCATTGGACTTTTAGCTTTTATATATATATTCTAAGTAACACTAAATGAAAGCATATGGTATCTACTTTTTCCTTAGATTTTCTCCTTCTTTATTATAAGTCTCCTTTTATTTGCATATTTGCATTCATTTTTCTTTTCTTTTTCAAGCACTTATTTTCTTTTTGGGAGGTTTTTGCCTCCATCTTTTTGCTTTTCAAAGTTCATGAATTGAACTTTTGCCTTTCTTCCCTTCTCGTTATAGTGAGTTCATTGAGTCGGTACATCCCAGGCACATCACCTAAGTGACCAGGTTTCAAAATACCCCTAAGAACTCTTCCTCACTTTAATATTCAAGTTCAGATACTCATAACTCAAAATTTTAAGTCAGAGGAGTAGTGGCTATGCTTGTTTCTTTCTTTTTGAATGCAATAACAAATCAAAGACTTATTTTATAAAGGATCACTAAGTTTAAAATTTTTTTCTACCTCTTTCACTAAGTGTTATAATTCAAAGAATATATACAAACTAAAATTTCCTATAAGTAAACCTGTTTATTTTTCACAAAAGGACTAGACCAGCTTTTAAATTTCCAATTCCAAAGTTAAAAATAAAGTAAACTTGTTTCCTAAGGATTTTACAACTTAATTCTGATTTAGTAAACCAATCACAGCAGCAGGTGAGTAAGATACTTTTACAAGTTAATTTTATTGCTTTCAGTCTTTACTTTGTACTATCTCCAATTCTTAAGAGATTTTTGAAAAAATTTTGGCAGAATTTCCCCATAATTTGCTTTCAAACCAAAAATACAAGGTGGGTGATAAGTCCTGTAAATCCTATCCAATAATCCACAATCCAAACAGCTAGTAGATCATGCAACTCATTCAATTCATTCAATTAATTATCCTCCCCCACACTTCAACTAAACAGTGTCCTCACTGTTTCAAAATAATAGAACAGAAGAGAAAAGAAACATAAACAGAAACCTGCGTATTTTTCATTTTGTGAATCAGAGCAGCAAAATTCAGAGCGGAGAGATTGGCCCTGTAAGCTCTACAAAAGAAAAACAAAAAGAAAAATAAAAGCAATAATAAAAACTAACTAATCAGCATAGATCAAAGTGAGTCTACCCACAGGGACTTGGGTGCTCAATATATATATACATGCCAAAATGAAAAAATAAAAACTCAATATAGAACAAATGAGAGCGAGCAGGATCTCTAGCTCTCTGGCCCTGGACTGGCT
The DNA here is from genome assembly GCA_024138025.1 of Combretum micranthum. NCBI lineage: Eukaryota > Viridiplantae > Streptophyta > Magnoliopsida > Myrtales > Combretaceae > Combretum > Combretum micranthum. The sequence goes on from JAMXBD010001302.1 coordinate 81,150, forward strand.
CTGCTGGTATGCTCAGACTATGTCTCTGAGTATCTCCTGGGCTGGCTGTATGTGTATGCTTTGAACTGAGTTTATCTATGTGTGCTGAACTATGCCTAGACTTAGTAGAAGTCTCATATGTCATCTTAGACCCTGTCTCTGGGTTCAAGCAGCAGATAGTAGTCTTCAATGCCTCAAAGATAGTCTTTCTGAACTTCTTGTTTTTCTTCCTCTCCTTTTCCTGTCTATCTCTGAGCTCCTGGCTTTGCTTCTTCAACTCCTAAACATCCAGCCTAAGCTGGTCCATATCATATGCAGAAGAAGTACCTGCAGAGGAGGAGGAGCAGATGAAAATGGGATCTCAAAAGGTACATCACCAGGAAAGATATCATCGAACTCAATCTCCTCCAAGACTGGTGGCTGAACTCCTCTGGGGTTTTAAGCAATCCTCAGCCTCTGAATGGTGCTGATGAGATCTTTTTACTTTCAAATATCTCATCCCCTTGAGGAGCTTCAAAAATTCCCATTCCTTTCAGCAATTTGGTGATATAGCCACCACAAAACAGGAGTTTAGCCCTGGTATCATCAGCCTGCTTGTATATGAAATTCGCTATCTCCACCCTCAAATCAATTCTATAGCCTTTGATAAGGCTATACAAATAGAACATATCAAAGGTAGTCACTTTGCTGTGACTAGTCTTCTTGCAGCTTAGTGTGTATGCAAGGATGTGGTGGAGTAGCTTGTGCTCAACAGCACCAAATGAAGTAGCCAATGATTTAGAGGGAACAAATGGCTCATTTGCTCTCTCAGGAGGAATCAACTAATACCAGTAAGCCTCCTGAGTCATCTGATCATCTCCCTCAGGCCAATTGTTGGGCAAATTGAAATTTTCCTCCTCCTCATCATACAATCCCAGGAGTTGGCCCATCTTCTTCAGCTTGACTTCTCTTATCTCACCCATCACCTGAAAACTGGAACATGGATTCAGCTCTATTAGGGATATTCTTCAATGTGGATAAGAACTCAATAGTCAAGTTCTTATATGATGGCTCCCTGAAAGCAAATAATCTAATCCAAGCTGGATCTTGGATTATGTTTCTGATTCTGTCAGTAATCCCATATTCATCCAGTAAGCTCTAATCCAAGTATTAAGTGTTCAGGAAATCCATCTTCATTAGCCTCTTCTTTCTATCTTTAGCATACTGCTGACTGGACAGTAGATTCCTGGTCTGAGAACCAGAAGTAGAGGCATCTGTAGTCTTTTGTCTTTTCTGTTTGGAGCCATTCCTGCAATTTAAATTAACTTAATTAGAACAGGGAATCAGAATTGGGTGCACAATAAAGCTTAATTACATGAATATGTTATTTGCAAAGCTTTGCACAATTCCAATGAAATTCTTGCTGAATACAATTCCTAATTTATGCCTAATTCATTTCACAACATGATTTTAAACAGATTGGAGATCATAGGCATATTAACTAGTAAGCTACTGACATGGAATTGATTTGAAAATCTACACTTGCTAAACAAAGTCAAAGCTGGCAGCTTAGCTTGGCCAGCTTAGACTTGAACGTTGGAATTTCAAACTTCACAAATAGAAATGATTTTTCAAAAATTTTTCCATTAAAAGTTCTGTAAACACTTCTATACCAAATTCATCTTCAAATTTTCTAGAAATTCGAAATTCCAAGTTCAAATTAGAGCACAATTCATCAATTGGAGCTATAGAATAGTGTGAAAGTCCATGTCATGCATCGAATTGCAGTCAATTTTATAAAGCCCAATTTCGAAATTAATCAATCTACACGAGCTCGAGAACCCTAATTTTCAGTTTGTACACAGTTCATGAAACAACTCAGCATAAATTGGAATTAAGCATGTATTAAATTGAAATGCAGCTTCAACAAACTATGAACAACATCCAAGCTATCAATTCTATGAAGATCCGAAGCCAATGTCCCATTCACGAATTGCAAGAATCCATTTAAGCTAATCGACCGATTGAAAACAAATGCAATATAATGGATTAAAGCACAAAACTAAGAGCAAAAGTTTTAGAAACTTACTTGGGCAAGTTGGACACACTCAATTTATAGAGGAATGAGTAGTGGGGATGCGTCGAGTGAGAGTGAGGGAGTGAATATTGAGAGAAATGAGAAAGAGAGAGAGAGACATACCTGTTAAATTCGATTCTGCAGAACAAACGCCGGCATTTTTGTCGAGTACACTGGCGACTTACATGACGGTGTAACAAAATTATATTCATGCTGAGAGCAAATGGTCGGCAGCTTACTCATTTACACTACCGGCGTACAAGTCTACGCCGGCTTCAAAGCTGGCGGCTTACAAACCCAGATGCCGGCTTTGATCGGGCTTTCAAAACCCTTGAAATTTTGAACATACGTTGCCTTCAACACCGACGGCTTAGAAAGTAAGAAGCCGGTGTAATTGTTGGTGCAAACGCTGGCACTAAGCCGGCGGCTTTCATTTCCAATTGTCGGCTTCTTGTGCGGTACTCACCTACTTCTTCTTTTGACTTTCACGTCGGCTTAAAGCTGGCAGCTTTAGTCCGGCTTTCCCTTGATTTTTAAAAGTTGACTCAAGGCTGGCAGCCTTATGTCGGCTTTCAGCTTCTTTTTTTTTTTTTTTTTACTTAACCTATCCACACTAAAAATTAAGTTACTAAAAACAAAAAAATAAAACTACTGTAAAATTAAACATGGGTTGCCTCCCAAGAAGTGCTTAGTTTAGAGTCGCTTAGCCCGACTTTCCTCTTTTGGTCATGGTTCTTTAAAATTTATGACAGTGGTAGCACTATTTTGATTTTCTCTTTCGTAATAATGTTTGAGCAAATGCCCATTCACCTTGAAAGTCCGATTATCATCAGTTTTCAATTCTACTGCACCGTAGGGAAAAACTTTTGCAATTTCAAACGGTCCTGACCATCTTGATCTCAACTTTCCTGGAAACAACTTCAAACGAGAGTTATAAAGTAAAACTTTTTGTCCAGGCAAAAACTCCCGCTTGATAATGTTTCTATCATGCCATTTCTTCGCTCGTTCTTTATAGATACGAGAATTCTCATAAGCTTCATTCCTCCATTCATCCAATTGATTCAATTGAAGCAATCTTTTCTCACCTGCAGCTTTTTCATCAAAATTAAGGAATTTAATGGCCCAATATGCCTTGTGCTCAAGTTCTATAGGAAGATGACATGATTTACCAAAAACAATCATAAATGGGGACATTCCAATAGGGGTTTTGAAAGCAGTTCTATAAGCCCATAATGCATTCTAGTTTTAAAGACCAATCTTTTCTAAGATGCATTAACAGTTTTTTCCAAAATTCTTTTAATTCCCTATTGGATACCTCAACTTGTCCACTTGTTTGTGGATGATAGGGGGTAGCAATTTTGTGTGTAACACCATATTTTGACAAAAGTTTCAAATTGCTTGTTACAAAAATGTGATCCCCCATCACTAATGATAGCTCTAGGCACCCCAAATCTGGTAAAAATATTCTTTTTCAAAAATTTCAAAACTACTCGGGCATCATTTGTTTGTAAAGCAACAGCTTCCACCCATTTAGAAACATAATCGACTGCCACAAGTATATATTTGTTTGAAAAAGATGAGGGAAAAGGACCCATGAAATCAATTCCCCACACATCAAAAAGCTCAATTACCAGTATGTTGTTTTGTGGTAATTCATGTTTCTTGGAAATATTACCAGTTCTTTGACATTGAGCACAAGACAATAAATATTTCCTGCAATCACGAAACAAATTAGGCCAATAAAATCCAGATGATAAGACCTTAGCTGCAGTCCTTTGAAGACCAAAATGACCTCCTGCTTCTTTTGAATGACAATGCTCAATAATGTTAAGCTGTTCAGATTCAGGCACACAACGTCTAATTACTTGGTCAACACATTTTTTGAACAAATATGGTTCATCCCAAAAGTAGCTTTTCACATCATGCAAAAACTTTTTCTTTTGTTGATAAGATAAACCATATGGAATGATTTTGCTAACCAAGTAATTGACATAATCAGCATACCAAGGCAAACTTAGGATGTCTACTGCATGCAATTGTTCATCAGGAAACTTTTCATTGATAGGAATATCTAAACTATCAGATTCTAGTCTAGATAAATGATCAGCAATCACATTCTCAGTTCCCTTCTTATCCTTAATCTCAAGATCAAATTCTTGCAGCAACAATATCCATCTAATCAACCTTGGCTTTGCATCAGCTTTAGCAAACAAGTATTTCAAAGCAGCATGATCAGTATATACTATGACTTTAGATCCTATCAGATAAGGCCTAAACTTGTCACAAGCAAATATAACAGCAAGAAGTTCCTTCTCAGTTGTGGCATAGTTTCTTTGAGCCTCATTCAAAGTCGACTAGCATAGTATATAACATGAAACAACTTACCTCTTCTCTGACCCAATACTGCTCCTACAGCAAAGTCGCTGGCATCACACATAAGTTCAAAAGCAGCTCCCAATCTGGTGCAATAATCACTGGTGTAGATGTGAGCTTTTCCTTTAATAAGTTAAATGCCTGCAAACAATTGTCATCAAAATTAAACATTGTATCCTTCTCAAGAAGATTGCAAAGGGGTTTAGAAATTTTAGAGAAGTCTTTAATAAATCTCCTATAAAAACCAGCATGTCCTAAAAAACTTCTAACTCCCTTAACAGTGGTGGGTGGTGGTAATTTCTCTATGATCTCAATTTTGGCCTTATCAACTTCAATTCCTCTCACTGAAACTTTATGACCCAAAACAATCCCTTCTCTTACCATGAAATGACATTTTTCCCAGTTTAAAATCAAATTTGTTTCTTTGCATCTTTGAAGAACACAAGCTAAGTTTTCTAAACATGCTTCAAAAGACTTTCCAAAAACAGAAAAATCATCCATAAAAATTTCAATAAAATTTTCAAGCATGTCAGAAAAAATAGCCATCATACACCTTTGAAAAGTAGCAGGTGCATTGCAAAGACCAAAGGGCATCCTCCTAAAAGCAAAAGTGCCATAGGGACAAGTAAAAGTGGTTTTTTCTTGGTCATCAGGAGCTATAGAAATTTGATTATAACCAGAATAACCATCTAAAAAGCAATAATAATCATGCCCTGCAAGTTTTTCCAACATCTGATCAATGAAAGGAAGGGGAAAGTGATCTTTTCTGGTGGCATCATTTAACTTTCTATAATCAATGCAAACTCTCCCAGTTACAGTACGAGTAGGAATCAAGTGATTTTCTTCATTTTTCACTACAGTCATACCACCTTTCTTTGGTACAACTTGAACTGGACTACCCACTTACTATCAGAGATAGGATAGATAATACCTGCATCAAGTAGTTTCAAACTTCCTTTTTTACTACCTCCTTAAGTGTTGGGTTAAGTCTCCTGTGGTTGAACTGTCGGTTTGTACTCAGCTTCCATCAAGATTTTGTGAGTGCAAATATAGGGCTAATTCCCTTGATATCAGCAATAGTCCAACCAATTGCTTCTTTATGCTTCCTTAGAACTCCAAGCAGCTGCTCTTGTTCACCTGTCAAATAAGATGAAACAATTATTGGCAAAGTATCTCCAGTTCCTAGAAAAGCATATTTTAAATGTGAAGGAAGGGGTTTAAGCTCAAGATTTGGTGGCTGTATCAATGATGGTACTGGCTTGCTTTCACTAGTGCCTAGCTCCTCATAATATCTGGTTTTAATTTGAGGCACTTGCTCAACTTCTTCCTCTTGCTCATCATCACTCCATTCATCAAGATTTCTTAAAACAGATTCCACAGTTCTACACCTACATTCTCTTCAACAGACTCAGAAATAAACTCATCAATAATATCAATAGTATAACAGGAACCTTTATCAAATCTTTTCATTGCATCATAAACATTAAAGGTTACCTGATCATTTTCTACCCTTAAAGTGAGTTTACCTTGTTCCACATCAATTAATGCTTTACCGGTTGCAAGGAATGGTCTGCCAAGAATCATTGGGACTTCACGATCCTCATCCATTTCCAAGACTATAAAGTCTACAGGAAATATGAACTTGTCAACTTTCACCAAAACATTTTCAACAATACCACGTGGGTATTTGACACTTCTATCTGCAAGTTGCAAGGTGACATGAGTCTCCTTGCATTCTTCAAGTCCTAATTTCCTGAAAATGGATAGGGCATAAGATTAATACTTGCACCAGAATCAATAAGTACTTTATCAAAATGAAATTTTCCTATAGTGCAAGGAACAGTAAAACTCCCCTGATCTCTTTGTTTGGTAGGCAAGTGAGGTAGACTTTTCTGCAAAATCATGGAGCATTCTCCTGTAAGCATACTGGTTCATTTCCATCAATCCTTCTCTTCTTAGTAAGCAATTCCTTGATAAATTTTGCATATGAAGGCATTTCTTGAATCACTTCTAAGAATGGAATATTGATTTGCAACTTCTTGAAAACATCCAGAAACTTTGAAAATTGCTCATCCAATTTTTGTTGCTTCAATCTTCCTGGAAAAGGAATAGGTGGAACATAAGATCTTACTTCAGGTGATTTTTGCACAGGTTCCTCCATCTTTTGTTTTCCTTTGTCTTTGACTGGAATCTCCTCAGTTTCTTGAACTTTTGCCTCAGCGGGCTCAACTTCCTTGCCACTTCTCAAAACTATAGCATTCACAGTTTTAGGATTTTCCTCAGTGTTGCTCGGTAGAGAACCAGATGGTCTATTACCAATTTGCTGAGCAAGTTGATGGAATTTCCCTTGAAGATCTTGAATAATCGCATGCTGATTGTTGAGTGTGGTCTGAGTAGTTTGAATGAAAGTCTTCAACAACTCATCAGTTGAAATTTGATTTTGCTGAGGTGGAGGCTGAGTATTTCTTATGGGACCTTGTCTTTGAAATCCAGGTGGGGGCTTGAAAACATTTGCATCATTCTTGTAGGAAAGATTTGGATGATTACGCCATTCTGGATTATAAGTATTTGAATATGGTCCATAATTAACCCTTCCAAAGTTTCCAACATAGTTGAGTTGCTCTCCACTTGATGATGGTGTAGTACCATGAGGACAATCATAAGCTGGATGTGGTCCTGAGCACAACTCACAAGTAGCAACCTGATTAGTATTCAAAGAACTAGATGCTACAAGTTTACTTACTTGTGTAGTTAAAGCTGAAACTTGAGCAGTGAGTTGTTGCATGGATTCACTATCTTGAACAGATTCCACCTTTGATCTTGTTCTTTCACAGCTCCAGTTGTGAGCACTAGAAGCTAATTCTTCAATTAATGCACTAGCTTCATCATATGTTTTTCCCATGAGTGATCCTCCTGATGTAGCATCCACCAATGATCTCAAAGTCTCATCTAGACTGAGTAGAAATTTTCAATCAAGAGATTATCGGAAGTCCATGATGTGGGCATTTCCTAACTGCTTCTTTGAATCTTTCCCAAGCTTCATATAATGATTCTCAGGAAACTTTGTGAAGTTGGTGATCTTTTCTTAATCTGGCAGGAGGGAAAAATCTCTTCAAAAATTTGTTGTCAAATCTGCCCATGAAGTAATGGATTCGGGTGGTTGAGAGTTGAACCAGCCAATGCTTTATCCCTAAGAGAGAAAGGAAAAAGCTGCATTCTAATGGCCTCATCTGTTACGCCATTAAGTTTGACAGTATTGCAATATTGGAGGAATTTGGCAATGTGTTCATCCGGTGTTTCATTAGGATATCCTCCAAATTGATGTGATTCAACCATCTGAATCAATGCTGGTTTTAGCTCAAAATTGTTGGCTTGAACTGCAGGTCTTTCACAGCAGGACCTTGAACAGTAGGTACTGTATAATCCCGAAGTGCTCTAACAGGTGCAGCTTGAATTTGATTGTTGTTTTGATCAATGTTGCCCTCATTGTTTCTTGGTTCGTTTTCTGCCATTTCTTCTTGTCTTCTTTTTCTCTTCTTTGCTGATGCAGGGTTCGTTCTATTTCAGGATCAATTGGTAGAAGTTCCCTACTTCTACTCCTATGCATGTAACCTGCAAAAAGAAAAGAAAATAATCAATTCTTGGAAAAACACCTAAACTACTAGCAAAACTAAAAGTAATCTAATATTAATTTGGTCCCCAGCAATAGCGCCAAAAACTTGATCTGATGTAAAATGTGTATGTAATTTCAGATACTACCAGCAAGTGTACTGGGTCTTGATCAAGTAATATAAAAGTGAGTTGAGTTAAAATTAATTACTAGATTGATATTAGTTTATACTAATATTTAGGCAATCAAAATGTATCAATCAACTAACTAATTCTATCTACTATGAATGCAATGAGATTGTGAGAAGTTATATAAGATGAATGTGGGAAGGAACAGAATCCATCCTAATCTTTACTAATCATGCTGAATTTATATTATATGAATAATTAGGATTGTGGATATTTGTAAGAAATTGTCAAGACCTAAAACTATCAAGTTTTAGTAAACCATAAAATAATCTATTAGCTTCCGCTATACAAATTATCAATGGAATCTAATTTACAATATAAATCTTCCAATTCTATAATTGTCTAATATCCTAAATTAACTTCTCCTAATTCCTTAGTGAGAAATTAAAATAAAATATTGCATGAATCATGGAACAATTTCTAAATTAATATTAAACTTAATTGCTTTCACAATTGTTGTTTAATCTCAATTCATGAATTCCTATGAACCCTAATTCTTTTTCCAAATTATCAGAATTCTTATCAATTCAATTTCAATCAGAAATAAAATAGATAATTAGGATTCAATACAAATATTCCATAATTCTAACAATCCTATAATATAAATTCAAGAATCATTTTAGCAAAATTAGGATTTCATCACTTCCCACAAAGAAAAGTTTAGCTACTCATGATGATGATTCAATAATCAAATAAGAATATGCAATTGATAACATTATAAAAAATAATTCAGATAAATGAATTGCATAAGAAAGAGATTAGATATCACCAATTCAAATATCGCAATCTTCAATTACAATTCTTGAAAGCTCAATTCTCTCACAAATCTCTATGAAATGCTAAAACTATTTGTATACTGAAGTGTACTCTATTTTGCTTCTGCTTGTTCAACTAAGGGGGGAGATCCCCTTTATATAGGAAAAATTTCGTGAAAGCATTAATGGAAAATTCAGTTTCAACTTGTATGCCGGCAGTTACAGATCCTACGGCGGCTTACAACGGCGTAAAGGCTTCTTCTTCTTGCACAGGCAGTGCACTGGCAGCTTTCATCTTCGGTTACAAGTGTAGGCTGCTTCTATGCCGGCGGCTTAGATATAGATCTAGCCGGCGTATATGAAGAAATGAAAGGTTGGACCAATTTATAAGGAAAGCCGTCCCAAAGCCGGCTTTGATGCCGGCTTAGACAATTCATCATATTTGGTCTTTTCATTTGTCACCAAGCATGTGTTATCTACTTGTCGCTTCTGATCTTGATCTACACTGCCTCAAGCGCGGCTTAGTATCCGGCGTAGGTTGTAACTCCTTTTGCACTGGCATCGTTTGGATTTGAGCTACCGGCCTTCATTATACTGGCCTATTCATCTTCTACGTCGGCAGCTTTCAAGCAGCGTACATTTAGTTGTTAATCCTTGTAAAGCTGGCAGTGCAGGCATCGGCTTTGAATGAGTGCATCTTGTAAGTCGTCTCAACGCCGGCGCTTTGAAGTCAGAAAAGTTGGCGTATCCTTGAATTTTTCCAATTTTCATTCCAAAGTTTCTTGTTTTGATTTCTTTGTCCAAATTAGACCTGAAACATGAATTTTAACCAAAACAAGTATCCATTCTAGCTATTTTGAACATCAACAAGTTGTATATAACATGATCTTATCAATTACCCTTCCTGAGGATTACTACGACTAAGAAGATCGCGAAATGGACGAGTGAGTTATTCCTCTTAATTTTGTTACCTTGCTTGTGCTTGTAAAATAGTAGCACTAATATACTAAGAAAAGATAAAAATGGATATATATTGGGGAATTTGGGGTTATGTATATGATTTTATGTTTATGCGTGAAATGAGAATTAAGAATATCGCAACTTCAAACTGCCTATTTAAGTATTTTTGTTTACCTACTTGTATGACTACTTATTATTTGCTAAATTGATTTATCGCCCCCTTAATAAACCTTAATAAGGTTTGGCTTAAAAAAAATAAAACGCTCACGCATAGCATCCATCAAGTCACATTTCTTTCGGAAGGCTGCTACTCCTACGCGTAGAGTTGGATTGGATGTTATCGTGTTGTGACACGGGCCATGTTCCTTCTAGAGAATCCAAATCGCCTGGGGAATGCAACTCTAGGTTCGAAGCCGAGCCAATCGAACGCTTTGGGTGGGGACTTGGGAACTAGCAGTAGAAGATTGAGGATCTTCATTACCGATTCCCTAACCTTCGATACGGAGGGGTAAATCCGTTCTATATATGGTTTCCGGATAACTATATATATATTTGCATAATCACATGATTGTTGCATTATACGCATAGCATATGTGTGAAAATCTAAATAAACTTGTTTGAAAACATGGTGCGAATGAAAAAGAATATCTCACTAAGCTAGTTGTAGCTTATACCCCTATAGATTTTGTTGAAACAGGTATACCCATGGCTTAAATTGAGGATCATGACATTAAGGAAGTCATGGAAGGATGTTAAGCTTCTATGAAGGAAATGGAAACATAAGATGAAGTAATTTTGTAAGGTTCTTTATATGTAATAAATTCTATGTTAGTATTTTGGAGATTCTAAGATGTATATTTATTTGAAGACAATAGAGGGACATGCCCCTAAGAATTGTAACTTAAATATGTTTATGTTTTATGATAAGTATTCTCTTTGCCTTGTTACTTATTTATTTTCAATATAAATTACGTTACTCCGATGCGTTCCCTTGGTTGTGATGTATGCCTTGTACATGATATGGAAGCCTTTGCGTGACTGAGGTAGTCATTCATAGGCTTTAATATTGTGTACGGCGGGCTGCCACGTATAGAGTACCCCTCGAGGTGTGACATTCGTGCTCTACAGACCTCACTACTATGCCCTTATCCCACCGAGTGTATAGTAACGAATGCAATGTGATTCACTATGTGTTATATATGAATCAATTTAATTAAGTACTAATGAAATGACCTAGATTTCAATTTTATTCAAATTCCATGTGTTTAAGTATTTATTTTAAAATGTTGAATTGAATGAGCATGGTTATGTTGTTAGTAGTTTAAGATATATGATTATGCATATGTATATGTTGACATTAATATTTTGTTCTATATGCATTAATGTGTGTGTAATGAAATTATTAATGTTGTCTTTTGCACATTAAGATGTTAAGTTAAGTTAGATTAATAAATCAACTATAATTTCACTTAAGTTAGTTGATTGAGTTTCTTGTAATTAAGTAGCATTTATGCCCTAAATATAAGCCTAAATGAAGTTCAAATTCATGCCAAATGCAACCTAAGTTAATATATGCATTAATGGGTAAATTTGGAATGTGTTAAAGTCAAAATTAAACTAATTTGACTACTTTTTGGGCAGCTCAAATTTTATCCGAATTTTCCTTTCTTTCTTCTTTTTCTCTTCTTCTTCTTCTTCCATTTCTATCTCCATTTCCAAGCTCAAGACAAGGTTTATAACAAGTTTGAAAATCAAAATTATTCTCAAGACAAGGTACATATATATAAGTATTTGAATAGATTTAGTTATGATTGTTGTTTTGATTTGTTTTCTTTCTTGAAATAGTTATGGGTTATTGGATGAATTGAGTTTAATGTTGATCAAATGGTTTGTTCATGCTTGGGATGAGTTGAGAAAGTGTTATATGAGTGTGTGAGGTTGTGCATGCATTGTTGTATGTTTATGAAATGTTGGGAAGTTGTTAAGAGGATTTGTGTAGGAGAATTTAGAATTGATGGAAGTAGGTTTATGAAGTGTTTAATGATGTTGAATTCATGCTTTGAATTGCTAGAATTGAGTAGTATAGATATGAGTGAGTATATGATGTTGGATATGTAGTGGAGGAAGGTTTAAAGTGTATTAAGATATAATTTTGCAAAGTTGAAAAAACAAGGGATTTGAGTTTCTCGTTTAAGCTTGTTTTACAACGTACGCCGGCATCTGGGGATTCTACGCCGCCGGCGTAGAGGCGGTGTAGAAAGCCCACAGAATCAATTTTCCTAACGCCGTTTACAACACCGCCGGCTTTTATGTTAAGGATTTGCCAGCGTCTGTTCTTCAGAACGTACGCCGGCAATTTGAGTTTCTACGCCGCCGGCGTAGAGGCGGTGTTGATAGTCCACAGAACCAAATTTCTTAAAGCCGACTGAACGCCACGGCTTTCGCTAGGAAGTCAGCCGGTGTTCTTTCTTCCATATTGTACGCTGGCTTCTGGGAATCAAGGCCGCCGGCGTAGGATACAAAGGCTGACGGCGTATCCTTGAACGCTGCCAGCGTTGGCAGTATACATTTTCAGAACATTGAACACCGGCTCAACGCCACCGGCGTTGAGTACCGGCGTATCCCTGTGTTTTTGAATTTTAAGAGCTTTTTCTAAAAGTTTCCAAAGTTTGTTATTTGAGCAATTAAGTGTTTATTAAGCCATTTGGGATATAATAGGACGTTTAAATGCTTATTCGTGACTTTGTAATTAATGAATTGGATGTCTTTGATTAATTGTGATATATGGATATAATATGTATATATTTGTGATAATGAGATCTAAACTTGTTGATTTATTGATTATTGTGACATTTCTCTTTCAGTTAAGGATTCTTCGGTTAGTTCATCACCGAGAGATCCTAGTTCTATACTAACGGGTTCAGATACGCAATAACTTGTTTAATGTTTGCTAGGACCAGACATTCTAATTTGACCTAAATTGATTCGGCTTAACAATTGAATGAATTGGATGTCTATTACGCTGTTTAATCTGGTCCGAGGAGCAGCAAACCTGTCATGATGCAATGACATGTTAGCTAGGCGCTTAACCAAGTCATGATGCAATGACTTTACCATGATGCAATGGTACGCTATGATGCAATAGCGATTCTTTTAGTTAAGTGGGTAGCCGATAGAGGGGAATTGTATCTGTGTAACATTTGCTTAAACTTAGGGGGAAATACCATGATTTAGTTCAAGGTTTATGGGAACTTGTGAACTAGGCTCATGTTATGGACTGAGTTTAAGTAGAGTCGGGCAACGGCTTTTAAACCCTAAATGAAGCTATTATCTTCATGAAGTAGATATAGGAGATATAAGTATTCGGACTGCTTATATCAACCCCCTGGGCAGCTGCTGTTACTCAGGATCCCTGGATTTTCGAAGTGTGACCGGGATTTGAATACCCTCTTGTTGATTTGTGAAAGAAAATATAATAAAGATAACCACTTGTTCTATGATGCATTACATCAATTGGATGACTTGTTATGCATTGGTTATTGTGTATTGGGCCTCTGGCTCACTTTTGCTGCTTTGCAGGTATTGGAGACGAGTATTACGATGACTTGGGCTATGGGTCCGATTTCGAAAGATTTCTGGACGAGTAGGATGAATAGGATCCGATTACCCGGGACTTTTAGAAGACTTTTTGCTAAGGACAAGCTATGTATAGAAGGCTTGTTAGTTAAGCCAATTTCTTTTTGTAATGACCTTAAGATCCTTTAGGAATCTCATGTTTTGAGAAACATGTAATTTTTGTAGTGTCATGTATTGGCACTAAACGATGTTTATATGATGTAAATGTATGTATAGATTGCTTTTGTTAGCAATCTTGTTCTATTTAAAAGTTCTTTACAAAGTTTAGTGATTTTGATCAAACAATTTTCATAAACTGTTAGTTTTAGGACAACCTTACATATAATGTGAAAACGTTATATGTGGTTGGGGATTCGGTACTCTAAGTCTCGGGATTTAGAGGATCGGGTCTTTACAACTAATGTCACTATTTTACAAGCAAAAACATAAGTACGAAATGTAAGGAATAAACTTACTCGACCATTGTGGTACTTTCATAGTCAAAATAATCTTCTGGGTAGGAAAAGTCTCCATTCACGTCACCTAAACAAGAGAAATACCCAAAATGAGTATCTTTTAAAGTTCTACTTAAACTTGCCAATTCTATTTTACTAAATTCGTCAAAATTTGTATGGGGTGAAATTCCAACTTAAAATGGTTATAACTTGCTCATTTTAACTCGAAATTTTGCATATAATGTGTCGTTTTCTACCTACTCAAAAAGATCTATCTATTTCTAAGGTTATTTTTTTATCATAAAAGGTCATTTGAGTTTCAAAATGGTACAGTATAGAATAGTCACTAATTTCCCAACCTTTAAAATTGAATTTTCTAATCTTTACTTTACCAACAAATCCATAAACAAGCACATAGATATTCATATAGTTGAAAAATTCTTTTAATACATATGTAAACTCATATTATATACATGATTCTAATGATGTTGTCTTAACAATGATTTTTCATAAAACAACTTGTCCTAATAGTTTGAAAAAATAAAACTTGACAAATTTATTTTAAGTTGTTGGGAATAAAACAATAAACTTTTGAGTTATTAAGTGGGTGATTTCTAATTATAATTATTTTGCCTTAACTCTTAAAAGATAATTGAAGTTCCAAAATTTTAATCCTTTCAAGTTATCTACCAATTTTATTCTTTTAGTAGATTTTTACTTGGTGAATTGGTTTTAACTTGATTTGACAAGCTTGTCTTAATCTTTGTATTTATTAAAATTTTAGTGCGGATCTTATAAATAAGTTTTTTTTAAAGAAAAATTTACATAACAAAGAATTATCAACCTTAAGGTTTTAAATAATCATTTTATTTTGGTAGTTTGAAAAGAGAGTAAAGAATTACTTAATTAAATTTTGAAAAAGTTTTTGTATAACAACAACATTAAAATCTACGATAAACTTGTTTAAAATTCTTGAAAAGTATTTTTTTGAGATAAAATTCTAAATTTTAATAGAACCTTTTCTAAGTGATAAAATTATATTTTTATAGTAAGTTTAACTTATTTTCTTTATTAAAGAAAGAACTTCTTTTATTTTTATTAAGACAACAACAACATGATCATGTATGAACATGGGTTTATAATTAAGTAACATGACAAAAATAATTAATATAGAAGATGGAAGATATGGAAATGAAATAAGCACATAATAAATATCAAGTATTGGAAGTCTTAGCTTGTATTAAGGCTTTCCAGACTTAGACATGGGTAAGTCTAAAAAAGAAAAATAAGAAAAAATTTTTAACTTGATAAGAATAAATCTAAGACTAGAAAGACTAGTCTTAATATAATAACATGAAATAAATGAATAAATAAATTGTTTGAGTATAGATAAAAGTTATGTCAGTGAGCTTATATGTTGTAAGAAATATATATATATATATATATACACATAAATATATTTAGTAACATGTAAGAGTTAGATTAGAAGTAAGAATAATAAAACATAATATAGTAACAATACAATAAAATTTTTACATGAACAAGAACAAAACACGAGTATATTGTTGCTTTCTTAAATCCTATGAGTCTAAAAAACATACACTATGATCACGTTAAGTTATATGAACATAAAAATAGTTTGAGGAAAATTTTATCTAATGTAGAGAAATGGGTGGTAGTAAAAGAGGGGTTGTTATGGTATGGAGAGAGTAAAAATATGGAAAGATAGGAATAAATTTTAGAGAAAAAATTTGAGAAGTGATTTTGAGAGAGTTTTGTTATGTTTGAGAAGTATGTGAAAGAAACGAAGGGAGATGGGGTATATATAGATAAATGTGGAGAGAAATTGGTTGTAATTAAATAAAATAAAAAAGAAAAAAATTAGATGTGTGTGTGTGGCACTTGTTTGGAGTCTGATAGAGAGAGAGAGTTTATTTGTTTTGTATTTTTGTTAATGAAAAGTAATAATGTTAAGGGTATGATGTGAATAAAGTTTTATGGGAAAGGTAAATTTTAAGAAATATGTATGATAGAGTGTAAGAATAGATAGTAAGAAAAAATAGAGATAAATGAATAGTAGTGAATAGTGTAAAATAGTAAAGAAGCTATATCTTATATTTGTAGATGCCGAAAAATTCTAAACTGATATTTTTGGAATCCCTATATTATTACGAGTTTAACGATGTTATTGAAATGTTTTTCTCGTTCAGTGTTTCAGGGACAGTTTTCAAAATCTGATCCTGTTTAGATCTAAAACGAACTAAGTTGTAATGAATTTGATATTTTTAAGATTCACTATATTATTATGGACTATAACCTACGATTAACTCAATTTTATTGTTCTAGGGTTAAAAGCACGGGATTACCGGATCTAAATTCACTAGAGTTTGTCATAGATTTATTGACTTTAGGATTTCCGATTGACTTCTAGCTCTACGGTTTAAGCATAAAACGTAGTATAAAATCTATGAGCTTACATTATCATATTTATGTTTGCTTGGTATCTTATAAACATACTTAATTACTCACCTTATTACATTTGTCAATTTGATAAACTGGTGTATCTCTTCACGGTTGCTTCATATTCCCTCTCTACATTATGTATTTTTTTTAATGCTTGAAATTCTTATTCACTTGGGAAATTAAAACAATATACTGCATTATGCAAAAAAGAGTTAAAAAGGTGAGTTTAATTGGTCCTTCAAGCGGGTTTTTGAAGAATAGAGGATAAAAAGTGTAGGATGGTCATCGGGATCTAGAGGCAAATAATTTTAGGAGCCTCATTGGTAGTACGATTTAAAAAAAAAATTCACATTGTTTATGAGTTTGATATTCTCTCTCTCTCTCTCTTTCTCTCTCTCTCTCTCTCTCTCTCTCTCTCTTATTTATTTACCATAGATGATACATTTGCGTAATTTTCGTGCATTATTTTTTTCTTTTTCAAGACAATTTCACTCTTTTTCTAACGTGTATTGAGTCTGAATTTAATGTAGATTTATTTCCATTTATTTTTATTTTGTTGATTGTTTAAGGTAAATTTACCTCATTTTCTTATTTATTACTGATCTATATGGGCAATTCCATGGCATTT
This sequence comes from Combretum micranthum, assembly GCA_024138025.1. Classification (NCBI taxonomy): domain Eukaryota; kingdom Viridiplantae; phylum Streptophyta; class Magnoliopsida; order Myrtales; family Combretaceae; genus Combretum; species Combretum micranthum. Next base: position 98,232 of record JAMXBD010001302.1, read on the forward strand.
GGATATATTTCTTTAGTGCATAATATTAAAATGTTCTCTATCACTTTAGTGGTAAATTAAGTGCATTTTTTTTTAATTGTGAATTTACAACATTTTCATATTTCCTATTGTATATGGAGAATCTTATGTCATCCATCACTTCAACGGCAAGCAAAAACTGAATAATAATTTATTTTCTTCTTTTTTTTTTCTTTCATCTTTTTCACCAACTAATTTCCATTAAATGATATAGGTGATAATACTACAAAATGCCAAGAGTACCACAGAAGCATAATGCCATGAACAATAAAGAAGTGTCATTATAGGATGACATCACCTAGTGTTATTACCAGACGCCATAAAAGCAACCCTAAATGCAAACTTGGTGTCTACCACGATTAGGATATATATCCTATGTAGTTGTCTCTTTCTTTCATTTTTCCCTATTTTCCTTAGTCTTTCTAACTACCCAAGTCATGCTAGCAACATTTGGTAAAGGTGTTCATGGTTCAATTCAAGGGTTGAATTGAACTAGACTGCATTTGAAACGATTCGATTCGAACCCCTAATGAATTGAACTGCTTTTAATGGTTCGAGGTTTTGAACCAAACCTATCATGACCTTAAATTGGGGCTTGATAGGTTTACTTTAAAGTCATCATATCATGTGTGTACCCATAACATGATGACTACCTTGCAAGTCAGAGATTGCAAGACTCTAATTACTTATTCTCTCAATATGTTATACATACATATATATATATAGAAAAATAGTGTTGGATACCAATATTTCCACAAATCACAAGGACCGTAGAGAATCGGATACCCTACCAAAGATGAAACAAGATAAAGCAACTTAGGTTATTTATCATCTATTATCAAAGGAGATTACAAAAGAATAAGTTAAGTTTTAAGTCTTTTTTCTATACTAAGTTTAGTCCATAGACATTTTAATCCTCTAATTATTATGATTTGATCTTTGACACACTCTGCGCTTGGTTCCTGTCCAAGTCCCAACGTGAAATACCCTAAATCTTCACCTAGATTAGAAAATGGGTTTAGATAGAATTATATAAGTCAAATGAATCATATGATATAATTAGACAAGTTGAAATAATTATATTAGTAAATAATTAAGTTGAATTTGAGATTTTGAATTCCTAAAATCTCTAAACATGTTATTTAAAATGTTTAGAGGATTCTTAAACTCTCGATTCTTCGCCTAAACACTAATTCCTAAATTTTTACAAAATTTGAGTTTATTTGCTTGTATAAAAAATCAGTTTTTAAACCCGAACTCAAATTAAATATCCTTTTATCTAAAATAAAATTCTAAATTAAGTTCATCTAGAGTTCTTAATTTATGACCTATCGGTTCTAAAATTATCTTTTAGATACTTCTAAAACTATAAATATTGATCTAATAGCTCTAAACCTATACCTTATTTTAAAATATCTTAATTTTGATTTTATCTTCTCCCTTTTATTCTTTCTCTTCCCTTGCCCTCTCCCTGTTTCATTCGGTCCCTTTCTTTCTTTCTTTCTTACTCTCTCTCTTTTTCTTTGATCTCTCTCTATCTCAAATTTAGAGAAGATCAAGAAGAGAAATCAAGCTAGGAAAGGAGATAGAAAGAAGAAATTCAAGCAGAAAAGCTTCAACAATATGAAGAAGGAATTACGTGAAAGCTAAGTTTTCTATTTCTATGTCTCTTTGTTTTATTTTTTATTTAAAATTATAATCGATGTAATTAATGATGATAGGGGTTGGGAGTACTGTTTATTTGTGTATTTATTGATATATGTTTATTGGAGGTTGCGTTTTAGGAAGGAGATGATGAATAGTAGGGTTGGGATTTATTGAAGTGGTTGATTGTGTTTGATATTGTTGGATGAAATTTGAAGTGTTAGAAGTTGTTATAGGTGTTTATTTGATGTTATAATTGACATAGGAGGTGTATAAGTTGATGAAAATGTGTAAAAATGAGTTTTCAAAATATAGGAAATTCATAACTCTTGTCAGGGGCAAATCATAGGCGAGATAGGGGGTATGAAACGCTTTGATCACGTGATTTTTCTAAATCACGGGCGGGATTAGGTCTCATGCAGCTTTGACATGTTTTCGTATTTTGATCATAACTTTTTTATCCAACCTCTGATTGAGGTGATTCAAGTTGCTATAAAAAGACTAAAAAGAGATTTACAACTTTCATGTTTTGAGATTTTACAATTATAAAAGTATATATGCTTAAATTTTAGTTCTTTTCAACTAATATGTTTTCTAAGTTAAGTCAAAAACTTGTGTTTTGCTTGTTAAATTTGTTTTTGCTTAGGAAATAGATCTTTTTGAGCTAAAATGAGATAGATATATGATATTTGATGTGTTATGTGAGTTAATTGATATAATTAAGTATGAATTAAGTGGATTTGTAGATTTAATAAATAGTTGAATTAATTATAGAAGTTAGTTATAAAATGAACTTAGTTGATAATTCTATATTCAACTTGACTAAATGGACTTGAATTAACTAAAATGAATTAAATTGTTTAAGTTTAATCAACTTGAATTAGTAAATGACTTAAATGACTAACTCTAATCAATCTGGGTAAGATTAAGTAAAAATGAGTTTAATATCTAATAATTGGATTAGATTAACATGATAGAGAGATCTTTGAATATAATGAGGAGTATCTTGTTTTAAATATTTATTTGCTTTACATATTAATGTTTTGTATATGAGTTCTTTGTTAAAGTCTTTGTAATAAGACATGATAAATGAAGTAAAAAGAAATACTTTGACAGACAAAAGAGAACTGTTCGTATTTTGGTAGGGCAATATAGCCATAGCAGGGTATCTTTTTAGTGTCTAATCAAATAGGGCTTTAATAGAATGAGTTTGAGATAAGTGGATTAGTAGTTTAAATTCTTATATGAGTTTAATTTCTTGAAACAGTGATGGAGATCCGATTTATCTTTTGAGATGGACTTTTGAAATATCTTATAAGGCTCTGTTTGGATTTCATATTCAAGGTACGCAGTAACTTGCGTGGTGATTGTTAGGATATGCATCTTAAATGGACTAAGAACTTAAACTCGACCTAATAATTGTTTGAATTGGTTGTCTATTCCGCCGTTAAATTCGTTTCTAACTTGAGATGGTAGTTCAGTATTCGGTCCGAGGAGCGACAGCTTGCTCAGATTGAGGGCATGGTCGATGGGGTTATTGGTATCGACATAACATTTGCTTAAACTTGGAGGGAAATTACATGGTTTAGTTCAATGTTTATGGGAACGATGAACTATATTCATGTTGTGGACTGAGTTTAAGTAGTGTCGGATAACGGCTGAAAACCCTATATGAGACTATTATTTCTCATTTTTGGATATATCATCTAGAAGATATAAGTATCCGAGCTGCTTATATCAATCCCCTGAGTGTCATGATCGTTACTCAAGTTCTTTCACGATCTCCATTGTCCGAAGTTTGAATATTCCTATGCTGTTTGTTTACTTTAAAGAAAAAATAATAACTTGTTGTTTGTTGCATTGCATTTAGCTAAGTTCGTTGTGCCATATCGCTTATGAATGTGTTACTGTGTACTAGTCTTCAGCTCATTATTGTTATTGTTGTTCCTTTTACAGGTGTTGCTTGTTGTTGATGATGTTAAGTTGATGATGATGATGGATGATGATGATTTGATGTTTGATTCGGGTGATGGATGAATCTGATGACCCGAGGAGATGCACTAAAGTGTGAAAGATCGTTGATTATCTATATTTTCTTTATTTTGTTTATTTAGTGAAGACTGGATTAATTTACAATTGTAATTTTTTAATGGAGCTTGTTAATACCCACAGTTTTTGTAAATGAAGATCTACCCCTAAGAGTAGATTAATAAATGTTTTTATAAAGTTTTTTTTCTTAGAAATTAGTTTACTCTTAAAGGAGTAGAGTTTTATTAAATTGTTTTTATAAAGTTACTTCTCCGTTGCTAAATCCATCATTTTAAAATTTAATTAAATGATTTCACAATTCTAAAAATCGAGTTTCAATGTCTAACATAAACAAAATCTTTTAAAGAAATCCTTAGTGTGTAATACTTTAGAGTATTATATGTGGCGGCAACGTCTTAAGTTATTTAATTAATAGAATTAAATTTTGGGGCGTTACACAACGTTATGATTTTCCTACAAAAACAAACCATTGGAGGGTAAGCACAATTAGCTTAATGGAATTATTTCCACAATAAAGTACTCGAACAATTGATAATTAAGCAAGTTATTTAAACAAGCATATGGAATGTAACAGGCATGTGAGTATACAATACATATGATTTTCCAGGCATTATATGTTGAATGGATTTACCCCTCCATTTAGGATTAGGCGTTTTAGGCCAAATAGACTGCTCTTCGCAAATAAGGTTTTTTTTTTTTTTTTGTAGTTTTATGCAAGTCACAACTAGCCGTTAAAAATTTAGTTAAATCGGGTATCTACCCATCGTTTTATTCGGGCGACCATTCCCCATTAAGTAGAGTTTCGAACTCTACAGACCTCACTACTATGCCCTTGTCTCACCAAGCATATAGTAGTGAATGTAATGTGACTCACTACGTGATATGCATGATTTAATTTAATTAAGTACTCATGGCAAAATCTTAGATGTTTTAATGGGTGATCATAGAAATTGCAGACATATCATTTATATACTAAATCAAACATTTATTATAGACAATTTCCACCTCGATATACTTAACATAAGTTCAACCATATATGTAAAGCACATGCACTTTCCATTTTATCTTTTCCAAACTCTAGTGCCACTATTCTACAAGCAAAAACATAAGTGTAAGAATATAGGAAATAAACTCACTCGTCCTTAGTGCAATCCTTAGTTTGAGTGGTACTTGGGGAAAGAGGCGCCAAATTCCTCGTTACTTAAGCAAAAGAAATACCAAGAACGAGTATTTTATATTGATTCTACTTAAATTTCTAGCTCATTTCATTATTCTAATTAAAATTTGGATCAAGTGAAATTTTAACTTAAAACGACCATTAATTGCTCATATTAACTTAAAATTTCGCATATTAGATGTCATTTTCTATCTTCTCGAAAAGATCTATCTGTTTCTAAGGTTATTTTTAACATTTAAAGCCATTTGGGTTTCAAAATGGGTTGGTACAGAATTGATTAGAAAATTCCAGCCCTTGAATTGAAATTTTCTAAGTTCTACATCATCCAAAAATTCTATAGCAAGCACATAGATATTTATATATTTAGAAAATCCTTTAATATAGATATATGCTCATATTATATGCATGATTCTAGTGATGTTGTCCCAACAATGATTTTTCATAAAACAATTATTTTAGGAGTTTGAAAGATGAAGCTTACAAAATCTCTTTTTTTGTTGTTGGAAAGACAATTAAAATCTTGAGTTTATCACAAATGAGTGCCTACCCATTTTATCTATTATTTTTATATTTTCTTAACTTCTTGAAAATAAATTTACCTTTTGAAAATTTGGTTCATTAAGTTGCATACCAATTTTATTTCCTAAGTGGATTTTTAATTAATGGGTTAGTCTTAAGCTTGATTTAGAAAAATTGTTTGGTTCTTAGTGTTTTTCAAAGTGTTGGTATAAATCCTATAAATAAGTTTTTAAGAAAAATTTTCATATCAAAGAATTATCAATATTAAAATTCATAAAAACTTACTTTAACAATTTGGAACTAATATAGTTGAATCATTATCCTACGTTTTAGTGAAAATTTCTCTTAAGTGTTAAAAATCATTTTTCTAGATGGTTTAATCCTATTTTTATAAAAGAAAATAACTTCTTTTATCTCCTTGAAATTTTCATTAAGACAAAAATATTGTGACTACGCATGAATATGAAGTTGTAATAACTTATATAGAAAATAAAAATATAGAGAATTAAATAAGCATATGTATATACATATATACGAACAAAAATTTTGGAAGCCTTAGTTTGTATCAAGGCTTCCCAGAACATAGAATGGATAAGTTCCATAAGAAGAAAAGAAAAGCATAACAAAGCTTAAGGAAAAGAAAAAGAAAAATTTATGGAAGTCTTAGATTTTTATTCAAGTCTTCCCGAGACTTAGAAATGGATAAGTCTCATAAAAAAAGCAAAATAATAAGAAAAACATGGGAGTTTTAAATTTATGTCAAGGCTCTAGACTTAAAAATAGACAAGTCCCCTTATATAGCAAAATAATTAAGAGCAAAACAAAAAAAATAGAAGTCTTGGAAATTTTTGGACAAGCATTCTCGGGACTTAGATTAAGGACAAGTTCTATTTTTGTTTTGACTTGATTAAGGACAAGTTTGAGACTTAGATTATGGACAAGTCTCAAAACGTAAGTAAATAAATAAATTGCAAGAAGTAAAATAAGTGCATGAATATAAATGTCAGATTAGTGAGCTTATATGCTCACATAGATATAAATATGTACATAACTATGTTTATGCATATATATAGTTAGATTAGTTGACAAAAATATATCAACAAGAATGTAACTCCAATATGATCATAACGTAGATGAGATATGGGTCTCATTTTTAGCATTATCATCCTAGCTTTTTGCATCATGGGGAGAGAATTTCTCTATGGATAATGCATGAAACAATACCTATACTAATTGTAGACATACGGATGTGTGTTTACTTTAAAAAGATGAATGGAAGGAGTATGTTTGAGTTGAAAAGAGGAATGGGCATCAAGCTTTTGTGCAATCAAGGAGGGGAGAAAGATAGAAAAGAGAGAAATTTGAAGGAAGTTATAAAGTGTTGAATGGGGTAGTGTAGTTAGTATTTATAGAGATAAATGATAAGATTTTAATTAAAATAAATAATTTGAAAAATAAAAAAAAGGTTGCTACAACATGGTACAACAGGCATGAATAGTGGCTGTAAGGAAAAAAAATCAAGTGAAAAGTGACAAATTTGCCAGTAATGAGATAACTTATAAAAGTAGTAAATAGGGCATGATGTGTAAAAAATAGCACAATTATAAGGGAAAAAAAATTTAGTAAGAAATGGCAGAAAATAATGCAAATGGAATGAATAATAATAGTAAAACTATCAAATAATTCAGTAGTGATAAAATATGAGTATATGAGGTATATTTGACGTTTTCATAAGCCGTAAAAATTGTATCTAATATTTTTATGAAATGATAAATCATTAAATGATTTTTGAAATATGAATTGATATTGTTTTATCATTAATTGTTATCCAATTTTGTTATCTCAATTTGCGTAGTAGCGATTGATTGCGGAAACTATTTGGTTAACGAAATTTGATTTGAAAATTTAGATATCATATTATAGAAAACAAATTTACATTATTTTATACTAAATATTAATTAAATTATATTGTCTTGATTTATGTGTTCGTGATTGGATACGGAAATTGATATCGTAAAGGCAATCGAATTTTTAGATTATCTGATCTTTTTAAGGTTTATACATATATATGATTCATAATTTAAGTTCATAATATTTTTCTAATTAATTTATTATTTTATGGTTTGTAGAAGTTGTCCAATCGAGTCTAGTTTTTATAAGGTTTACAATTGACTCGATTTGACTTTAGGATTTCGGTTCCGTTTTCGAGTCTATGATTTTACTTATAAGATCACCGTAAAATTATGGGAGTTTACTTATAGGAAAGTATTTCTTATTATTTGACCAATATATATTATTTGGATGTATTATCTCAATTTGCGTGCTAGAGATCAAATGGGTGACTTATTTAGCATAAGGTTTTCGGATCGATTGAGTTACTGAATCGTTTGTTGGTGATATGTTTTTGCTAGGCGATTTACTTTTAGGGTTTCAGGTTTTATTTATTTAATATGAAAACTTAGGATTATTGAATTTTATCTAATCCCGTTTATGGTTTCCAAGGTTTTGAAATTTTCAGAAATCCAAGTTTAATTTAATTTATATGATTTTATATTGTGACAAAATTTATTTGATTCCATCTAAGGTTTCTGAGATTTTGGTATGATCTGATATGATTTTAAGATTTTGGTTCTAATGCAAATTTTAGGATTTATGATGTGTTTTATTTATTTTATTAAAATTCTAATTAATCTTCTGATATGACCTCGGTCTACATTACTTAATTAATATCATACTATTTTCTTGATTTGCGCTTTTACTTCCTTATTACAATTATGTTAATACGGTATTTATCGTATCAAATGATTTGTCAAATACATAGTTCGTGCCAATAATTGTAAGTTTTCTTAATTAGCCTTAGGGTTTGTTATGTTATAGATTGTATTGATATTATGATTATGTATAAACTATTACTATGATTATTAAATTATAAAGGTACTTATCACAATTACAATGTTGGATAAGAATCATATAACATTGTTACAAGTCGATAAGTTATCACAATTAATATATTATTGGCACTAAAATAATTGTGGTCTCATATAATTAATATTGTTAACTCATTAAAATTATTTTAATATGTGGATCAAGTATAACCACATGATTAATTTAGTAATGTAGAATATTTTATGGGTATTAATTTTAGAGCTTTTGTATTTTATTATAATTACTTGTGTTATATTTTAAATATTTCCATATGTATAAATTATTTTCATGATTTAAGTGACTTCTAAGAATTTTTTACTTACCAAAGGAGGTGGTGTTATTTGTTTCTTTAAGGTTGTTATGATCATTTTTAATTATAAGTTCATAAGAAAATATTTATTTGCAATTGTTTTGGAAATTTATTCATTAGATATTGTTTGATTTTATGTGTTTGATGAATCTAGAGATATATTAATTTTTATTTATTAGAGTTGAAGTTTTGCTGACTGATTAATTACGTTATTTCTTATTAGAGAATTTTCAAGGCATGAATTACTGTTTTTGAATTATTTTTCAAAATTGATTGTTAATTCTAACAATAACTTGTTGATTTATTATTGCTCATGATTGAGAAGGCTTAAGGAAGTTTTGTTAATGAAGATTGGAATTTCTTAAACTATAATTATACTATTCATATTTTTCTTATTCTTAAATCGCGAAAAATTGAGAGTGATTTTTGTGAATTTTCTCAATTTGTCTCTTTTTTAAAAGATTTTATAACCTATTGTTGTTACTTATCAAAATTAGGTTATGTAAAATTATGGGTTTACAAAACCGCTTCAAATGCAGCTCGGTTTGGTTCAACTGATTTGAATTGCTTTTAGAAGTATTTCATTCTAATAAATAATATTGATAGTCATTTGAGTTTCAAAAAAAAAAAAAAAGGACATTTAGATTGAGAAATATTATGTAAGAATTAAAGTTACTTATCATTAAATTAGGTCGCATATTTAATAATTCAAATATACACATTATCCCATTTTAAAAGTATTTTTCAATGCAAATTTGAAGTAACATATGTTTTTAATAAATTTATAACACTAACTAAAGAAAATAATTCTTTTATATTAATTCCATGTTTATTTATAACATTCTTACTTTATAGCATATTTAAATTCCTGTTGTACCAATTAAATGATCGTGCATACTCTAAACTCAATTATACGACTTTATTTTAATTTCATGCATGTCTACTAGATTTAAGAAGAATTTAAAATTAATAAAATAGTAAAACAAATTGGAAAACTTTTGAGATGAGTAAAAGATTTCTTCTTTAATATTATTTGATATATAATACATTTAATGGTGTATTATATAAAATATATAATACGAAATATATATATACACCAATTATATTTATAAATAACATTAATATGGTTAAAAATGTAATTCACATTTCATTCATTGGAACATAATCACAATTTTTCCTAATAAATCTATAAATTAAAATATTACTCAATTTTCTTTCAAAGATACATCTAAACATAAGAATGGTATTAGAATTTAGAATTATGATTTCATTTCAAGTCTATTCTAACATACTATATACATATGTGATATTAGAGTGAAATATCGCATGTAACCCTAATATCTAATGTTTACGGGTTATGAGTAAATAAGATGGCTCTTTTTTTTATTTCTTTTAATATGAAATGATTCGGTTCGAGTTCAAAAGGTTTGGTTCGGTTCAAACCCTCGAACCGAACTGTAACCGTTTAGAATCTTCTTGAATCGAACTTGTCATGCCCCGAGGGTACCCTAGTAGTAGTAATCAAGCCACACTTGAATACTATCACTAGATTACTTTCGGAGAGTGACATAGTTTTTTTTTCAAACAACAGGATCTTTTAGTTGCTTTGATTAGAAAGGATAAATACATGTAAGACATAAATTAGTCAATAACTACCATAAAAGCATCATATAATATTACAAACCAAGTAGTCTTCTCATAAATCGTCAAATACATAACTGATAAACTATTACTGGCTATTCTATTCTGAAAATAGAAAATAACTTATCTTGTATTGAACTATAGGCATCCAGCTTCTAAACCCTTACCGGAGCCAAACTCCTCGAAGTAACTAGCTAAGGTCGAAGCGTAAACCTGAAAGGGCTGTTGGAGTGTGAGCAAAACCACTTGCTCAGTGAATAACCAAACATATTACACATCAAACAAGTTTATTAATAAATCATGTGTAATGCAATCACTCAAACATATACTCAAATACAAGCTTGGATGATCTAGAATCCAAACAAGAAAAAGATTTATGCCCTATTTTTAGGGTTGAAGAATAATTACTTTATGACCTACCTAAGAGAGACTAAGTTTACAGGAAAATCAACGATTTCTTGTCTTAGGGTTATCACTTTTTGCTTAATGATATTTTAACCGATCATTTCTTGTATCAATCCTTAGCAACTCCCTAAGTATTAATCATTTCAAAGCGATACTACGGACGGTGTTCTTTGTTGCCACTTAGTTCTCGTGGAACCAACGGAATAAAGAAAACCTTAGAAGAACTAACACTTTAGAAAAACCAAGCATTAACAGATAACCGAAATATAATACTTAGCAGGCTGTCACCCTTTGTATATATAATAATGCAGTACGCGCAATGCATAACCATATTATTTAATAAGTAAATAATTCTTATTCAGTTTCATGGTGGTCATACATTATACTCAATAATCATCATACTATTTCACTTCATCATACCATAGTATTATCACTTTTGTTATCACAGATTTATCACAGATTAACAATCATACAATCAGATCACAACGCATTTCAAATATAACACTATAACAATCATATTATTATCTTTGCATTACATATTCAACTAATTACAAGCAAAAACAATATTATATGATTGAGTTACTCACCTGCTTATACTGGCTAGTTGTAATAATCAGCCGAAAAGTCCTTTATAGTATCAAAGTCACCTAGATGAATAAAGATATTGATCAATAAGGCATGATTATATAATCGAATTCCTATGAGTGTTTAAGTGTCCTATATTGGTATTTGGTTTTGTTTTCATTACTATATTGGTCCTTTAATGGTCTTATAATAATTAATTATTATTTAATATTTATTTTTATTTTGCTTGTCTTGATCTTGTTTAATATTTATATACATTTATTGGGTATTTGAAAAATTGATATTTAATAAGCTTATATTTTTATAGTTATTATTATTAATATTTTTATATTGTTCCTTATCTGACCCATTATAGTAACTCGTATTTATTAACCACTGTTTAGTGTCGCCGTGTTTCTTTTTATATACTTCATAAAATTATTTTATCATTTTTAGATATCACATTACTCATAAATTTAGCTTTATTAGATTTCCATTCTTATATATTTATCTTTATAAAACAAATATTTAATAATTATAGTTGCTAATAACACTCATAATTTCCTATAGTTCTTAGGGTTTAACATTCCTCAAATATTAAACCTATCATCATCATCATCTTAGTAAAATTTGTTTTTGTTAATATATGTATATAATATATGTTTATCATTATATATACAAATTGTTTGTGAAAAATAGATTTCACGCAAGGAAATTATGCGTGTACGCCGGCTACAACGCCACGGCGTTGATATCCAGATGCTGGTGTTCTTATGTTTTATATGTTATTTTATGTCAGTGTACACTGGATATAAGTCACTAGCCTTATAGCGTATATCGGCTTTTACGCCACCGGTATAAAAGTTTAAGTTAGCCGGCGTTCGTTCATTTTACGTAAAAATAAATTTTACGTAGCTTCTGTTCTAGTGTAAGCCATCTCAACACCACCGGCCTAACCATGTATGCCGCCAGCTTTGAGCGTTTACACTGCCAGCGTAAGAGCAGTATTGACATTGTTCATCATCTTCTTCGATTTTCTTCAATGCGAAAGTTAATTTTCCTTTAACATATGTATATCAAATCCACTTCTAGGCATTCTTAGAGTGTTCCTAAGTATTTCTACATTTTTTATATATACATATAACATCCATAATATATTAACATGCATATAATCTTTATTTTATGATATTTAAGAGTGTAACTAGGGTTTTTACAAATTTTACCTTTTTGATTCGAATTTAGATGTTCTAAACTCCACTCAAAGCTTGTTTCGGACCTAGGATGGCAAGAAACATTGCTTATAACAATGTTTAACACTTAAACTAGCTAAAAACGAATTCGACCTTACCTTTATTCCTTTCCTTGTATTAAGTTGTTTGAACTATGTTATGGAGTTGTATATTTTGTGGGTTTTTTGTTGGATGAATTTGGCTGATTTGTTGGCTGATGTTTTGGTATAATTTAAGAGTTTTAGTTTATTGTTCATTAATATTATATATATATATATATATATATAGATGAAGAAGAAAAACACAGCTGCAACTTGGGTCTATAAGAGAAATTCTCTACCGAATTTGGCTTTGTTTGCATGCATCCTTCGTGCATTAATTGAATTGGTTGAGTTGGAAGCTTTCCATTGGTTTGTATATGATTTTTCTTGACTTTTATTTACTTTACCTAACTAAGTTGCTATGTAATTTCAGCTAGGAAAGGTTGAGGAAATTTCAGCCACATATTTGTCTAATTTGCACCAAAAATTGCATAAATTATTATATAATAATATTTAGTTAGTTAATCATCTTAGTTTTAGGATAGTTTAATAAGTTAAACAGGTACAAATATAACAATTATTCAAGAGTTTTATCTCAAAAAATTTATATAGAGTTCTATGAATTTTCTAGATCGTTATTATGTTCAATTTTAGATTTTAAAGTTTATGCGATAAACTATTTTTAGAGTTTTATCTCACCTAATTAGGATTTTCTTAACTTAATGGGTCAATTTTTGTTTTAGGCTCTAATAGCTTAAGAATTTACTAATTAGAATAATAGTATGATCCAAATATTTATTTGGAGTCTATATTGTGAGTTATACATCTGTTTATGTTTTTATTGTGTATTTATAATCTTAACGGTTTATCCATAAATTATCATTTTCTAACTATAAGCTTAGTTGGTTGTTTACTCTTTATCATATTTAAAATCTTAACTAAATTATTCATATATCTTAGCTTTTCGATACCCACTATGAAATCTTATTAGTAGTATTTAATACCATCTATGAAACTTTGTTTTAGGGTTTAAAACTATATATAGGTTTATTACTACTTATAGTTTTATTCTAAAGTCTTAGTTGAGTCCTATATTTACAGTCTATTTTCTATTTTTATATTTTCACCTATTTTATTTGTATGAAAAAAATATCTCGGGGTTTACAGAACTGCAAACTAAATTAAAATATGAAAGAATCACATTTTGCGATCCGATTTGGCTTGGTTCAATAGACAGCCTTAACATTTGGCTTGGGGATACTATGTTTATATTGAACTTTAATACATAATAGTAACTTTGAAATGGGGCAACTAATGAACAAATAATAATAAAAACATAATAAATGTACATTTAAGGTATGAAAAAAGAAGGTCACTTAAAACACTAGGCAAAATACTCAAGAGGGGTGAATTAAGTATTTATGCAATTTTTGCTTTAAATTTAAATTTGAAGGCTAATTTAGCAAACACAATTAGATGTATCAACAAAATAAAATGCAATAAATAAAAGGAGTTAGGTTAAGAGAATCAAGCCCAGAATTGTAACATGGAGTTCGGCCCACTTCCAAATCTCTACGATCACACTAATGCCTCCAATGAAGATTTCACACACTCTATCAATCATTAATTCAACAATGCTTAAATGAGCTACAAAGTGTTTCTCAACAAGTATGTATGTAGTGCTTCTTTACAAGAATCGCAAAATTAAAAAACAAGACACTACGCTTTTCTTATACCTCTAATCATGGCTTTAAATTAATATACAAAGAACAAAAATAGTAAAGCAGGTGATTTCTTAGTTTCGATGCAAATGAAAGCTCTTGAATATTACATTTAATCCATCTATGAGTTTTTATATATATCAAGGAGCAAAATATAAACGTTTGAGAGAACAATCCCCAAACTCAATTGTCATCCCCAGGGTTTTGCCATAGGTAGATTACAAATAAATAATAGTAATAATTTAAAAGGAATCCAAAAACTAATTGAGTATTTTGAAATAATGAATAGTATTGGCAATATGTCAATTAATAATTTCTTGATAATTAAATGTGTTGTCTTTCTTACATCAAAAGTTGTTGCTTTCATTAATTAATTTTTATTTAATAAAGGTATTAAGTCTGTACTTTAATACTTATTGTAGCTGCCTTACATTAAATGTTGGTGCTTTGGGAAAAGATTAAAATACAGAACTTTAAAATCTTTATGCATATATACTTTAATACTTATTGTAGCTGGCTTGCATTAAATGTTGGTGCTTTGGGAAAATATTAAAATACAGAACTTTAAAATCTTTAATGCATATAAGACAAGTCAGACTTACTATCCTTTTATCTTAAATAAAAATCTTTTATTAAATGTTGAAATGACAACTCCCATTAAATAGTACTTATTTTCTTTTATGTAAAAAGAAAGCTAACCAATGATTTAAAAGTTTATACCAACTGGGTGTTGTTGTTCTTAGAAAATAATCACTCTATTTTCAAAATATCTACTTTTCTAAAGACACTATCCTTTACCTACTCAAAAATTGCTTCCCAAAACTTTACATTTTAGCTTGAAAGATCCCCAAAGACCATAAATTTGTGCTTTACAATATGAGTTTTGGAAAAAATCAGTGAAGTGATCTTAGAAACGCAATAGGTAACTTCTTTTTACTTTGTTTTTAAGAAGTTACAGGAAATATCTTATTTTTCCTTGTTTTCAAAGTTATGAGAAGTATTTTCATTGAAATACACACATGCATATACACATTTCCTCATTTATAGTGGAGATGACATTTTTAGTAGATAAGATGTTTTAGAAAGATGAAAAACAAATCTAATCTCAGATAAGAACATGTTTTGAGAAATTGTATTAATTTTAAACCAAACAACACATGTCGTATGTGTTTGAAAAACAAGTCATCTTGACTTTGTTTTTATGAGAAGTGTCAAAAACTTGCTTTATGAGCTTGTCGAGGTCTGGAGTTTTGACAAATGTATATTATGTGTTGAAGCAAATGTTTTTTGAGTTTTACCTAAAATAAAGAATGATAAAACGTGCAATAAAACGAGTAGACTAGCCTCTAAGTTCATTGATGATCTAGATACAGATTTTAGATGATAAGTTCCATGTTGGACCTATATGTGGTTAGAAGAATGTTTTGATGCATATTTTGATGATTAGATCTAATCTAGAATAGTTATAATAAGGCAGAGTTGCTTAGAAGTTGCTCAGTATGTTGATATTACTGTCAAGGCTTAGGTTTTGCCCTAGATGTTGTGTTTTAGGATGTTCTTATGTGTTTTGATGCATATATCTATTCTGAAGAGGTTGAGAGGTGTTTTGGAGTTGTTCTATATGTCTTATGTTGTTAAGGCCTAGTTTTTCCCTCGAAGTGGATTGAAGATAGATTTAATATAAGTGTTGATGGGTAAGTTTTTAATGAGAAGTGTCTATCGAGGCTTACCGTCAAGCCTTCAACGTGCCCTTAATAGACACTGAGCAAGCGTTGCGTCAAGTGTTGAGTATAAATATTGTCACGGCCCACTATCGAGCCCTCAACGTATCCTGCGATAGTCATTAAGGAATGTCGAAGGCAAGTTTTAACTAAATGTTTTGAGCACAGTTCTAGTTGAGGCTTAGAGTTAAGGCCTTGAATGCCTTCAACAATGATTGTGAACGTTTTTATTAGCATTTGACTCCCATTTTTTTGAGGCACAACATGCTTTCTTGTGTATGTATGTACCCCACGACACTTCTTAAGTAACCTTCGACCCTCAGTTTGCTTAAGCTTGAGTTCAGCTTCATGTAGCAATGTGACCCTCGACTTAACCTTAAGGTTGAGTGATAAATAAGAACATAAGTTAAGAAGTTCTAACGAGTTTATAGAACGTTTAAACTTTGTTGAGAGTTTTATCTTCTTTGTTATGTGACAGCGGTTATGCCTGTTATTCCATAGGAGCTTTCAATCAAGACCCTGAGTTTCCAGAGGATTACTACGATCTCTAAACAAAATGCAAAGGTGAGTGACTTGAATTCTTATCAAGTTTTTATGCTTATAACATAGTTGTACCCATCTTTATAATGACTTAATCAATCATGCATGGGGTTGGAGATAGTGTCTACTATATGGTGTATGAATATGTGCCAAGCTTTAATATCAAAAGTGATAACGATCTTCTTGTTGCTGATGTGTAATGAGATCATGATGATTATTTGAATATTACTTAGCCACAAATAAATTGACTTAAGTTTATCTAATCCTTAATTAATAATTGGACATGCATTGCACAATAGAACACTACATTCGCATCGTATGTTATATGTTAATATTTCGATTATGTGATGATACCTTGACTTATGGGAGAGGCCTGGTGAGGTCATAGTAGGGTTGCTTGGTCCTACGGGAACTATGCAAGCATCGAAGGCGTCGCCCATGTTAGAATCAACTTTAAGGTGTTAACACTAAAGGAGATTCTGATGGTTCTAATGAGAAGTAGTGGTTATGTGGTAATGTATATATATATATGTAACAAAAGAATTTTGAAATAAATCCTCCCTCCTTAGCTTTCTCTAAGGAGAAATTTAAGGTTATGTACATGTGGAATGAGACGAAAAGTTACCGCTTCCTTAATTCTCAGATTCTTCTGGACATGGGATAGTTGGTTGATCCCTTCAACCCCTAAGGAGGGCATAAATCCTTATTGGTTTGGATTCTGGTCATCTAAACCATGCATTTCATATATTTGAATGTGACATTCCATATGATTTAATTACAACTTGTTTGATATTATTTGAATTGTGGTTTGAATTTCATGATCTCTAGAGTAGATCCAAGTATGAGGATAGGAGATTTAGTGTAGGTTTCAAGGGAAGAGTCTAGGGCTTGAGTGATTGTAGAGGTAGCTTCCTTGTATAGAATCTTATGTTGATCTTTTGAGATGTAATGTTATGCTAAGTGATCTATCCTAAGTTGTATGGACGTTTTATATTAGTTTCGTCATAAAGAAATTTTATGTATGCGAAATTTTTTATCTTGACAATCTTACGATCTTATTTTTAAAATGTTCACGCCACAAGTATCTTAATAGTTTGATGCCTCTGGAAAATTTTCTTAAAAGCCTTGTTAGGCATCAATACTATTAGGGTGCCTCGTGGGGTGTGACATCAATCTTGCGTTAAATGCTCTTCAACAACTAGAAAAGTTATAATAGGTCTGAATCTTTTCCCAATGGTCCGAACCCTCTGGTCATTTTAAAACAGGCCAAGCTTCTGATCAACAAATGGTCTAGACCTTTTTGCAATGGTCTGGACTTCTGGGTTAACTTAGCATTCTGTTCCTCAAATGGTTCATACTATTGTACACTGGTCTAGACCTCTGAAGCATCTTGTCATTTTGTTCTTCAAACGGTTCAAACCTTTGCAAACAGTCCAGACCTATATTATGCATAATAACACCTATAGCAGAGAACAACAACACATAAGTCTGAACCTTTTCAACATGGTCCAGACTTCTTGTACACAAATTTGTTTTTTAGTTTTATTTGGTATTTTTAACTTGCTTCCTTTTTGTATAACCTTTTTATGACGATTGTATTTGTCTAAAACAAGATTTGATTTCATAAACTTAGTTTTACAATGATTTATGGTTTTACATCATCGAAAGTACATGGGAGCCATATTTTAAATTAATAAAAAATTCTAGGTTACATCTTTAGTATTAGTTTATTCAGTTGTCAATATTATTGTACTCTGATAAAATGTGACGTGACATGTATATGACCTTAAACTTTCTAATAACACATAGGCTCTTATGAAAAATTCAATTATTAGCATTCAAATAACACATAAGCTCTCATAAAGATTCAATTATTGGACACTTTAAATTCCTTATCTTAATTTCTAAAGAAATAGTAACATTGGAAAACAATAATATGTATGTATATATTAATTTAGTTAATGAATACTTTTAGATAATTGAAACATTAGAAATTCCAATTAAATAATTTATTATTTTTATTTAATAATTTTTATTGCGGGTGCACCATTCAATAGTATAGATAAAGAAATATTATCCTTCAATAATTTTATTAATGAGTTGGAACTATAATAAGAAGAAATCTGACAAGATAAAGATGAATGGAGACACTTATACCCCATTCACTTGATTAGGTGTAGCAATTCATTCCCTCGTTGTGCTACAAAAAACTTATATTATGTGTTTACCCAAGAGAAATGACAATTCAAAATAAATTATTATTACGTAAAATAAAGAATAGTGATTCATTTCCCTACATACATAAATTGTTATATAGTGGTTTATTGTCAATTTTAATCATAAATACTTCTGTCTTAGAAAAATCACATATACAATTATAATCTCTTTCAATAAAGACAATATATATTATACATATTTTATTTTTATTCCAATAATTACTTATTTTATTTTTTTATACAAAGTGAAGATTATAATAATCATTACAACTTTATTTCATTCCTATTAAATTAAAATTCAATTCCTTTCTTATTCCATATGACAAAGTCAACAAGTTATTGATGTAAAAAGGGAAATTTTAGAAAGGTCGAAGAGAGAGTTTTATTTATTTTACAATTATTTGAAGAAAATGTAAGTAGTAAAATATTTGGAGTCAAATACTCCACTCTTAATGATGATTATGATAACAATGGCTTGTAATATCATATTAAGTTTCAATATCACTCTTAAGTATTAACATATCACACATGTAATTAAATATATAAGCTCTATGATCAAATGGAATTATTTTAGCATTAATGAAACTAAAAAATGTCAACTTAATTGACGGCACTTAGACATCTCAACACTCATACATATTAAAAGTACATAGATATACTTGGACGGAGTTAGAAAAGGGGGGTTGTACAGAAATACCATACTTTTCGATTTTCGATTCGAAACTACAATATTTTCAAAATATAAGTCGTATTTACTCAACAAGATGCATTCAATGAATGTGTTTGAATATTTTTCACACAAAATGCATTCACCGAATGTGGCGTGCTTTTTATCTTTTTAAATGCCCAGATGCATTCACCGAATGGGCCCTTCACCCATCTTTTTTTTTTTAACTTAAACTTAACCACAATAATAAATTACCTTAATACAATAAATATCTCTCATCCAATCACAATATCAATTTCAAATAACTAAAATCAATACCGACACAAACTAGAAATCATTGGATCCATAAAAAACAACGATAAATCTGTTTGTTCTGTGATGGATAAGCATACAAACAGAATAAAAAATGATAGAGTAGGGACCTTCAATTCTTCTTCGATAGCATAAACGAGATCAAATAGAAGATCGAAGTAGAGAAATGCTTCTAGCGTTTGTGCTGCGACAGATGCAACTATAGATTCTAATTGTGCTGCCAAGATGCCGAATCTTGATAGCGGAATGTCCTTACGAATATAATTCTTCGACATTCCGACTTAATTAGGTTTCTCTCACTCTCTATCTATGTCCATAGAGAGTGTGTACATGTGTATAAGGTTAAGGTCTTATAATAAATTAAGAAATAGAGAAGGTGAACGAAGAAGTGGAAAACTAGTATAGAGAGAGAGAATTAGGTTACATCTTTCCATAGAATGTGCCCATAGTTTAAAAAGAAAAAACACGTGTATGCATTTAATGAATGCGTTTTGTGTGTAAATATTTTAAGGCATACACTAGATGCATTTTTAGTTGAGTAAATACCAAATATGTTATAGAAATACCATATTTTCAAATTAAAAATGGAAAAAGTATGATATTTCCATTCAAATCCCTCATGAATATAGCATAAAAGCTCAATGTACAACTCTTCAATATTAACCAATCAAATCTAAATTATTGTATTACATGCCCTATCAAGTTAACTTGCATCAACATTACCATGAAGCTGAATGTAATTTAGAGGTATGTTGGATATTATGTAATATTGCTAAGAGAGTCAATAATCTTGTAACATATCTTCTAAGTGGGGTAAATCATATTCGAATCCTCTCTCCACTATTGTAATAGCAATATATATACATACATATATATATAAGAAGAGTTTTTGGTAGCATTTAAATTAATTTAGCAATTTAATCCAATATAAATATTGGGATAATATCACAAACGACATTTGAACTTTGGTAACATATACAATTAAGTATCTAAACTTTTAGATTAATCAATTTAACATCTAAACTTTGAAATTGATCAATTTAGCACCTAAAAAATTTTAAAATTGATTAATTGAGCACGTAAAAAATTTTGAAATTGATCAATTTAGTACCTAATAGAACTTGATGAAGTATTTTTGACGTGTGTAAAATATTTTTCAAGGTACTAAATTGATCGATTTCAAAATTTTTTATGTGCTAAATTGATTAATTTCAAAATTTAGGTATCCAATTACATATTTCATCAAAGTTTAAGTAGCATTGGTGACATTAACCTATAAATATAATAGTAACTTAAATTTTTTGAACTTAATTCTACACGGACTACTTTTCTCTTGTGACTGTAGAACAAAACCCGATATTTCAAGAAGTGCTTACCATATAAACTCTATCCTTAATCTTGTATGTGATGAAAGACTCTAGAGTTAACAGATTTTTTTTTTCCCAAAACCATAAATATTAGACCACATATGAAGCAAAAACTCGACAAAGGTTTTCAAAAAGCTATGCGTATCTTATAAATTTCCGCAAACGATTGTTAGGAAGGGAAGGGAAAAGAAGGGAGTTTCATTACTTTATAGAATTTAAAAATAGATCATACATCAGATATTTAAAAAAAAGAAAGCCCTTAGTCTTATTACTAGAAAAGTAACTAAAAAAGAAATGAAATAGAAAAATGAGATAAAATAAATAAAAAATAGAGGTTTAGAGTACTTCAGTTTTGTACCTTAACCAATGCAAAGGCAAATTTGTGATCCTATTATCATTTTATCGATTACAGTCAATTGGTGCGATATAATTTTGAGTTTATTGGTTTTTTGTTTTTTTTAAATGGTTGTCTTCAACTTTCAAAATCTAAGTAATAGGCCAAGCAGGTACTGTGTTAGACAATAAAATGGACAGGGACCCTTTAAAGAAGTTTCATTATCTGTAATAAGAGTCGCATACACATTTTGACTTACATTTGTGATAAGTGCTGATTAACTCTTCTTTAGATGGAAGATTTTAGGCTTTATTGTTTAATTTTTTATAAGTAATTTGAAGAAATTGATATTGTAAATGGGCTTAAATTATAAATATAATTTAGGCTTGACTCATAGGCTAAGTGATAGAGCTCAGCAAGTTCAATCCTTTTATTGGCATGACTTAGAGATATTTTGCTTGGTTGGCTTAGAACGGGGATTGGTGAACCGCTTTGTCACATCTCACCTTTCTTAAGCTGGCTCATACACATAGGAGATGACTATTGGCTATAGCTTATGAGGAGCTCATTTAGGATAACCATGAATTGAGCTTACTCCATCCTATTTGTCAATCATTGAGATGATCCGCCAGTTGTCATTTATGACAAGTGCCTATAAATACTCAATTACTCCTCCTCATTTCAAGACTTCTGGAGAAGGAAGGCAAACCACATTCCATAGAGAAGGCTTCATTCACAAAGATCAAACAAGGCAGCTCAAGCGTGTTAGCACTGCAATGCTAATAAACTATAAGGTTAACGTGCAATGTCTATTCAAACTTACCTGTTACTTATACATTCAAGATACTGAGACTGTCTATCCCTTATCCTCGTCATTCCCTCTTAACCATCACGGCATCAAGTGTTATCTCCTGAGCGATATTCTAAATCCATATGCAAAGCATGAAATCTATAAGCACCGGCATAGATGGATATAAGAATCCTAATGTGAACAATCCCCCGGCCACATGTAATACTGCAATATTACTTGTAAGGCTGTCTTTAAAGAAATGATTTGTATAATCGTTTGTGTAAATATACTATAAGATTCGTTTATCAAAACTTTTCATTAGAATAAGTATAAAACTTATTAAACAAACACTTGGTTGTCTATTAATATACAAGAAAAACTTCAAACGTAATTATTACTTATCAAGGCTTATGATCAAGCCTTTATGAAATATGAAGCTTTACAAAAATCTTTAATAAAATATACATATATAGAAAACTCATTTCCATGTCTATTGCAAGAATATCATCATCATAGTCAATGTTCCTAATCCTCCAATTCATCTAGAAAATCTTCAAAATCATATCCATAACTTAATTGAGAGTAAAACGCATCCTCATCAATACTTGAAATAGAATAATCATAAGCCAAAGGCCCAGTACCAAGTAACATAGGCAAATACATAGTGACAAGCATACCTAAACTAAATGTAATGCAACAATCAATAATCTGATAATTAGTAAGTAAGTCAATCAACACAGGAGTATTCAAACTCTAATAAATATTAGGAATCTAGGGATTCCGAGTAACAACAAATGTTTATGAGGTTAATATAAGCAACTCGAATACCTATATCTCCTATATGATATAACTGAAAATGAATACTAGCTTCCTCTAGAGATCACAGTCGTTTCTCATCTCTACTTAACTTAATCCATAATATCACTTAGTTCAAATTACTTCATCTTAAGAATAAGTAAACATTATGCCGATATTGTTATCCCCATCAACTACCTGCTGAGCTACTTACAAAGTCATTACAACATGACAGGGGTAGCCTAAGTGCCTAAACTACTATGTTAACTTTATTAGTAGGGTTGCCGCTCTTCAGACCGGATTCAACGGCATAAGCGTAAACAATTCAAACAACTTAAAGTTTCCCTTCATTAAAGTTAATTTATAATATACTTATCCTAGCATCCAACAATCAAGTTATTACGTACCTGATGTGTCTGTTAAGAAAGTAGAAGACACATTTAACTGATACAAATAATATTTAAGAAAAGAATTCAATATAAAATTTGAATATATTCTACATTGAAACATAGTTTAACATTTATACACACATATAAATATAGCACATTTCTATTAATCCACATTTTGAAACAAACTATAGATTGAAGGTAGATTAGAAAGAATCGTAAGGTACATTGTTAAAAGAAAATCATATTGAACCTCATCATATAATAGGTCGAATGCTGTTAAAAAGCTTCATAGCTTATGCTAACGGCACATCAAGAGCTGGACTTTAAGCCTCGACAGAAGTTGTGCTCAATATACATTGTTTATTTTTGGCCTTTATGAGTCTTAACAACCGTCACGGGGCATGTCGAGAGCTTGACTTTAAGCCTCTATGGGTATTAAGATTCGAGACTCGACATTATGTAGTGTTTGTCGAGGGCATGTTGAGGTCTAAATTTTGGCCTCAACAAATACTTTATATTAACTTTTTACCTCTTGACACTTACTTTAGGCTTACCTCTAGTCCACCTCGAGGTTAAAAACTAAGCCTCGATAGAATATATATATATATATATATATACACAATGTACATATTATCTTTTATATCTTTACAAACTTTTACAGAAGCATAGCTAAATGCAAAATTTAATACATAAACAACTTATACAACTACATACTTCTTCAAATACCATACTTTACATCAAGACATACACAAAAACTACACATCATGATAACTTCTAATATCTTTTTATCTTCAACATGAAACTTATCATCC
The DNA here is from genome assembly GCA_024138025.1 of Combretum micranthum. Lineage (NCBI taxonomy): Eukaryota > Viridiplantae > Streptophyta > Magnoliopsida > Myrtales > Combretaceae > Combretum > Combretum micranthum. The sequence goes on from JAMXBD010001302.1 coordinate 122,418, forward strand.
ACGACTTATCTCTAGTTTATAATGAAACTCATATCAAAACACAATGAGAAACACAGTAAATACAAATGGTCTTTTTTTTTTTTTTTTGTATTTCTCTTCGAGTAGTATATCTCTGAAGAATCGATGAAAAACATAACCAAAGCATCACCTACATTTCTCTTGTTTTTCTCCTTTTTTTAAAATAGAATACACACACATACTTATATATATATATATACATATACACTCACAATATTAAACTCATAACATTATACTCCATTTGTCAGACAATATTTACTCATACTTTAAAAATCTATTTAATCTTATAAACTACTTAAATCATTAATATATCACTTTATCTTATTAAAATAGGGTTTTCATAAATGTAAAGAAAACGAACGAAAAAAAATCGTACTGACATATAAAACTTACCTCAAACGAGCTTAACTTGGAAATGGAAACTGGTTAGAAATTTTGACGAGAAAATTTAAAGTAAAATCGGGTAAAATTTATGGTAAATTTACTTTCTTCTTCTCTAGAAAACAAATTTTCTTTTAGGTCTGTTTTGAAATGACACTTTTAGATAATAATCTTGGTACTTATCCAATATTTTCGTTATCAGATAAACTTTGTAATTATCTACTATCTATTTTATTGAATTTTGAGGCTATTAAAAATATTTGTTTATGTCTTAAGCTTGGGCTTAATTTTTAATAAAACATGTTCTAAGTCTAATCTATGTTATGAAAGCATAAGTTTTAAATTCGCATGCTACAAACAATACAATACTGACAAAAATTCGTATTTTATATGAAAGTCAATGTAATAAATAATTCATGCTGACTCTTCACATCCTATTAATTTAATTATTTAATATTTGACTCATATTTCAAGAAAACAAAGATTGCACATATAAAATAAATTAAGCATAATGTTTAAAGTATTTCAAAATCTACGTGACACATATGTGACTGTCCTAGGAAAACCCTGCATCTACAGATACTTATTTGTTAAAATGTCATTTTTAGGTCTTTTGCATGTTATTTGAGCTTAACAGAAGTGGTGTTTAGGTTATGTTTACCCGTATTTTAATGGAGATATACTAAGCTTGAACACAAGTGGAACATGCTATGATGTTTAAGTCATGTTTGAAACATAATGCTAAACAAAAGTGAAAAACAAGCTCATGTTAAAGTCATGTTTGCTTAGAAAAATGAAAGAAAAAGCAAACATAAGCATGGACACTAGATTATTGGGTGTTGTTAGGAAAATTTGAGCAGATATATTGCGAAAATATGATGAAACGTAATTTATAACATGATCATGTTAATACTTATATTAATCAAATCTTTATCCTAGTATAAATAGATATCTCCATTTGTTAAATCCACTTTTACAACTTTGTGAGAGCTTCAGAGAGAGAGAGAGATCTAAGTAAATGAAAAACTCAATATATAATTAAAGATTGTAACACAAATCAAATCAAATCAAAGGGGTTATATATGCTTTTCATGAATCTTATTCTGATTTATTGTTTGATTATGTTTCCTATTTCCTATAGAAGAGTAGGTTCTTTAACTTAGACAGAGAGGAACCATAAGTCTGATATATAACTGGATTGTTCATTTTTCAATGATTATTAGTGTTACTTAAATTCAATCATGTGTATGTTATTTTTTCTTGAATTGATATTTCAAGGGTATTGATCCTTAATTGATTTTGTATTAGTTGATTAAGAACAATTATAATAGAATTACATAATTGAAGAAATTTTCATGTAATCGTAGAGATGGAATGATAAAAATATTTTGTATTCAGTGAAACCCTAGATGTGGTTAACTTAATAGTGACATGGAAAACTAATGTGGTTTTAGGTTGTTATTGATTAGGAAAAGATTCCAATTGATTGAATTAAGATTAGACATAAGTAATCTTAGAAAGATAATGACTTGATTTCAAGAACATTAATAAAATCATTGAAGGAATTGAATTGTTACATGAAAGACTTAGTGGGGATTTTATGGGTGATTGTGATTAATTGATCATATTAATAAACTTGTCTTGCGATTTAATAATCATAATTAGTTTAGTAGGTTTATATAATTAATTAGTATAGCTTGAATTTGTTAGTTAGATTATGAGGATAAAGTGATTACCGATACTAGAAATCCCTAAGAAACAATGCATGGACATAATTCTAATACTCTATATTGATAGGGATACTTGCCTTGATTAACATGAACAAGCTATAATAATCTAACTAAGGAAATATACTATTCTATTTATATTAGATTGTGTTGCATTGTTAAATTTAAAATTTAAGTATTTGGTGTATTAAGTATTTTGAAAAAGTCAAGAGTTTTTAATTTCTTTGTAATATGACAAAAAAATTTACGTAATAATGTTTTAGTATTAACTATTTTGAAATTAAATATTAAGTAAATAATTATTTTACATTTTCCTTTTAGCATAATCTTTATTTTGGCAATATTTAAATTAATTTTAAAATAATTGAAACGAAACTATCTGAACTAATTGCTTTGTTGGTCCAAATTGGAACAACCCTATTTGTTTAGAGAAATTACATGAAGACATTAATAAAAATATTTTGTGATTTATTTAAATGTACAAAATCATCTTGTTGATATGGCTTAGCCCACTCAAATACCCTTTGTATAAAACATACGCCTTAATAATTTATGACTCCTGCTTACCTCTTTCTCGAAAGGTATTTCTCTAAAACCTTAGCTTTGTTTGATTTCTCGTACATCACTTTGCTTATTCTTAGCATGATTGTTGTTATGTTTTGTCCAAGGTATTTCTTGAAGTAAATCTTAATAATGATGGTAGTGGTGGCCTTCGAGCTAACCCTAAGCTCCCAAACAATTGACTAATTTCTCAAAAGGGTTTTGATACCGTTTCCCTCTCTTTTCATTCTACTTATAAGTATGCATGATGTTTGTTTTACTAGGCTATTACTAACCCTAACTAACTTAATTACAATATTGTTTTTCTAGTTGTAACTAATTTATAAAATTTGTTGACTAGTAAATCTGTTAACTGATATTATAATCCTTCATCCACAAAGGAGGAATCCTCTGTCTCATATCTCTCATATGTTGTGATGTAACATGTTGCCTCCTCTCTTGAAATAAGACCTTGCCCTTGTAAACCCTCGTTTTCTTAGCAAACCTGAGTTCGATTTCGGAAAAACTTAAAACCGGAAACCGAAATCCTAAAAGAATATCTATGGACCAATCGAACCTGGAAATCCTATGTTTGGCAATGCCAAGAATGAAACTTCGAAGGAATAGAAACGAGTTAACTCCAAAGTAAAACTCTAAATTGGAATGTTAACGGAAATCCTAAGTTAACAAAACTTTAGGAAACCCTAGCAGTTTAGATTCGGCAATCTCATGTTCTCAAACCAAAAAGTCGATATATGAGTGGAAAGGGTAGATTGGTTCGTATTAGTATTAGGATGTTTAACAATATCAAATGAGTAGATTTTCGACTTATTTCGAGCTCGATCGGATACAAATCTTGAAAAACGTGTCTCGAGGCTCGGGATATTAAATATATAATATTAGTACCGTTAGACTCGTAATTTCATAATATTTCTAAATATATCAGTTATATAATTTTTTGAGCTATAAAAGTTGCAGTTATAAACTTTTTATCGTATTTTCATTACTACGGGTAATTTAAGTATCCAATCAACTTTTTGCTTTCTTTCACACTATTCATCAAGTACAACCACCAATACCCTATTCTTACATCCTTACAACCTATTCTTACAATTTTACATCATTTACTTACAAATTTACCTTTCCAATATAATTTGTACTCAAACTACTTATTAAGTTTGAATTTTATTACACAAATCAAATTCAACACACACTCTCTCTGTCCCTTACAAGAACCGGCGCCCCTATGTTGCTCCCTCTCTCTCATTTGTTGATTTTTTTTTTCAATTTATTATTCACACAAACCCTAAATTCTATTTTCTATATAATCTATTTTTCACCTTTCACTTTTTCACTTTCCCTCATTTTCTCACAAAACCACTTTTGAAAGTTTTTTTTTTCTCTCCCTCTCTACTCCTCCTTGCTGTGAGCCGTAGCCACCCCCCCAACCCAACACACACACACGCACACACACACACACAAATTTTTTTTCTTTAAGTCTTCTTACTCCACACATCCAAATAGGTAATAGATCTTAATCCTACCCCATCACTAAAACATATGGCAAGATCATACATGTGCGATTCCACAAAAAAATCCCTTTGAGCTTTAAGCTAGGGATGTGGAAGTACTTAAGTATGAGATCATTACCATCACAATGTTGTGGATCTTGAAATCTAAGTTATCTTGCTAGTATTTTGCTATATTATTGTTATATATTGTTCTTATGAAGATTTTATGCTTATATTTCCATTTTTACTTTTTCCTACATATTTTTCATGATGCATTTACATTCATAACATGACTAGTATAGTAGATCTATTTGTTTAGAATAGTTAAAATGACATACTTACTTGTTTTTCATGCATGAAAGACTTGCTACATAATATTTTTAAGGAAAGAGTTGATCATGGTTTTACTAAGAGAAATTTTCAAAACAAGAAAATGATTACAAAAGTTAAGTTAGAGCTATGGTTCAACTCCAACAAAAATGTAGAAATTCGTAACTAAAGTGAAATGTCAAGAAAGCACTTATTTTGCAATCCTACAATAAGAGTTTTATTAAAGAAATGGAAGCCTTAGGGAGTAGGATTGACTAAGGACTTAATTTTAGAAAGATTAAATGAGTTTTTCACAAGAAACCATCCCAAAAACAATTTCCCAAAATTCGGATTTAAAAATGATCCCTATTTAAACACCTATATCCAAATGTCAAAATGAGTATTTTAATGCAAAAATAGAAGTCTTAGGGAATAGATATAATAAAGACTTGATTTTTATAAGAGTAAATGTATTTTATCAAAGTACAAACTTAAAACAAAGGAAAAGTTTTCCAACTAATATCAAATAATATTTTCCTTTCCAAAAATTATGCAAAATTAGTCACTAGGCAAAATCCACTTTAAAACATCTATTTTCCAACATTTAAATGAGGAATTTATTAAGATAATGGTAATAGGTATATAGGCCATCAAGGCCTTATTATAGTAAGAATATGCATGATTTTTAAGGGAATAAAGCTAGTTTTCTCAAACAAGTGTTCATGACATTATTGCAAGGAGAAAGTTTTTGCAAAAATTCTTTTTAATCAAGAATCATTAAGGAATTACATGTAGATATCTCATATAATGACATTCATGATCATAACTTGTAGATATTGCATGTACATATAATTTACTTGTTAGAAATAATGCAAATTTCACAAAACAATTTTGGAGTTTAAATTCTAGTTATTGATCAGATCTGATTCGAACATTCTAAGATCTAAACATTTTCAAAATTTAGTGATAACATCATAAATAGATAGATCTTTCAAAGTAGATAAAAATCGATAGCTTATTTACGAAATTCTAAGTTAAAATGATCAAGTTATGGCTGTTTTAAGTTGGAATTTCCAATTATCACGAAAATTACAAATGCAAAGAGTTTTATTTAAAAAGTTTAGAATTAGTTATGGTATGAAATACTCATAGGGGCATTTCTTTCGTTTAGGTGATTTTGGAATTGGGGGAAATTCGTGTTTCTGGATCACTACCGTTAAAGACCGGAGCCCATGGCCGAGTGAGTTCACTATCTTTAAATTATATGCTTGTGATTGTGCTTGTAATGTTAGTGGCATTAGAATTAGGGCAAGACAAAATTTGACCGTGTGTATATGAGTTCTACTTGGGTGAATTGATGATAAGAATATCGAAATCAGCTTGTTTTAAATTTTGTATGATTTAGTATAGAATTGAAGTGTCTGTAATATCTATGATCACCCATAAATTGTTAAATTAATATGCCATGATCTTATAATTAATTGGCCATGCATACCATATGTGAGTCACATTGCATAGATTATTATACTTTTATGGGAAGAAGGCATAATAGCTGGGCAATGAGGGGCTTGTAAACTTGAATGTTGGCGTAGGGGAAATTGAAAATGTGTGTGTGGGCACCTGTATCAACCACAATATAAATGAGAAAAATTAAAATCAATGGTCGTATAAGCCTGAAACACCTAACCCCAAATGGAGGGCGTAAATCCATTCAACATAAGATTTCCGGAAGGTCTTATGTATTGTATGCTCACATGTTGTGCATTTCATATGGTTGTTAATATAACTTGTCTGTTATATATTGCTTGTTGAGTATTTAATTTTAGAAGTGAAACTCACTAAGCTAGCGTAGCTTACACCCCCACAGTTTCTTTCTAATGCAGTTCTCGTACTTATGGCTGCGTCCCCAAACCTGGCTAAATCAGGTAATGAGAGACTAGGAGTTATCTCCTTAGAAGTTTACAATTGGTTTGTATAATTTTTAGTAGTGAACCTAGAAAGATCAATTGTTACCAAAAAGGATAATACCTAAACTTATGTGTAGCAGGAAATGCCCCTTAATGCTTTGTAAAATATCCTGAGATATTTGTGGTTTATATTTTTATGCTTTTCCTATCAAATTGAACTATCTCTCTCCAATTGTTTATGTATTCTATTATCGTAAGGGAACACCTTGCATACTAACACAAGACTTCTGAATGACTATGGTAGTTATTCTTAAGTTTCGTTTAGCATGTGGCAGACTGTTATGTTTAGGGTATCCTTTAGGATGTGACAGCCCTCAATGTTGAACATAGGATAAATCTTCTTAAATTTGGATAAGTCTTCCCATGATGTATCTTCAAGGGAAAATCTATCCCATGGGATTAAAATCTAAGGCACCCACCGTTATTGTTGGAAAATGTGACGTGATCCAACAATAACCAAGGGTTTAATGATTGGATGAGAATGATAGCGTCTTTAGGCAAATCTAAAAAGACAATAGATTGCCCTATTGCCTTCTTCAAAACAGAATAATGAAAAACAATATAACCCCTATAACCCTCTAGTAGTTCTAGTTCATACGCAATTGGTCCCACAGCTCTTAAAATCTCAGAAAAATGGCCTTGAGATAATGATCCATGTTTGTATGGTTGTAAACAGACAAATACTAAATCCATCAAAATTAAACCTATGCTTATCAGTAGAAGCTTTCATACAAGCTTGTGCTTTAAGAAAATGGTCTCGTAATATTTTTAGTGCCGCATCCGAGTCAGTAATACCATTTCAATTGCATCTAACTTCAATGTCCCTCTAATGTATGTAAGAATCAGTAGAGTTTTCCCATAAACCACTTCAAATGTAGTGGTGTTTGCCCCTTCATGAAATGATGTATTGTATGCATATTTCGCCCAAGGTAAAAATTTTACCCAATCTTTCGATCTATCCATCACAAAACATCTCAGATATTGTTGTAGTACCCTATTCAACAAATCGGTTTATCCATCAGTCTAAGGATGATAAGCCCTACTAAACTTTAAATGAATTCCACTTGACTTCAATTAATGTCCTTCCAAAATTGGCTAAGAAATGTGGGATCCCTGTGAGAAACAATTGATCTAGGGAAACCATGTAGTTCAATACTAACTATATGGACAATTGAGCTACCTTAGTTGCTGTAAAATGAGATGATAAAGTCATTAAATAGCAATAGTTGGATAGCCTGTCCACAACTACAAACATTATTAACAATCCATAGACATTGATAGACATGTAATAAAATTCATCGAAATATCTTCTTATACTCTTTCTAGAATAGGTAATGGTGCTAATAATCCCTGAGGTGCTCGAGTAGAATATTTCACCTGTTGACAAATGCAACAATGATGGATATATTCTTCAATCTTCTACTTCATTCCTTCCAGAAAAAAAAATCGTGATGTAATTTTTTTATAGGTCTTAAGTACCTCAAAATGACCTCCCATAGAAGAATCATGAAATTTCTGTAATATAAGGGAAATCATTAATGAATTGGGTACTAAAAACAACCGATTGTTGTAATACAACAAATCATTCTTTGAATGTAATCAATCCTTATATCTTGTCTCATCATTCATCTTATTGATCACTTCTACAAATTTCGGTACATACTTGTATTCACTTTTAAATTGAGAAATCAGGTCCAGTACTGGTATAGAAAATGTAAGTAATGTACCATTTAGTTGTCTTGATAATGAATCAACGACTTGATTTTCCTGTCCTAACTTGTATATAATATAATAGTTATAACCAATGAGTTTAACTATCTATTTTTGTTGCTTTATTGTATGGATTACTCGAGTCAACAGGTCCTTTAATATTCTATGCTCGGTCCTGATAATAAAATGTGCCCCTAAAACATATTGTCTCCATTTTCTTACAGCCTCCTCCAATGCATGTAATTCTTGAATATAAGCTGATGCCTCCTGCATATGATTTGGAAACTTCTTGCTAAAATATGCAACCGGTTTTTCCTTGTGTAACAACACAGCTCCCATCTTTTGTACCTGAAGCATCAGTTGTCACATCCCAAAGGGTACTCTAAACGTATCATCATGCCATGCGCCTGTCTATAGCCCATTCCCAACTAAATATAAGTTAGGGCTTCAGTTAGACACAAGAGTATGATATGAATAGGCTACTTAGAGAGATGCGATACATTTATCCAGGATCAAGGTTGTATAGAGTCAAATAAAGCATATATGCATCATAGCATCATAAGATAATGTTTCTTAACTATCGTCTTAACACAGATCATAATGAGAACTAATACAACTTAGAGTCTTAAACATAATCAAAAGACATATAAAAACTAGATGGATAATTTTAATCTTCATTTTCCACTTTACCTCACTCGCTTGATCTATCCACGAGATGCTAACGCGTACCAAAGTGAGGACTCTTGTAAGGACGAACCACGAGCTATCTTTGAACCTATGAAGTCTATAAAGGTGTGAGCAAACTACACCTCGATGAGGTAACTAGACAATAAACATGCAACAACAAGATAAAATAAGTTTTATTGACATTCACATGCAATGTATCACTCAATCATATGCTTTCACACTTACAAGTCCAGATAACCAAAATCCAGATAAGTCGGAGATTTACGCTCTCGTCGGAGGTTAAGGAACCAGTCCCTATACTAGCGCTCAGGATGATCAGAGTATGCTGAGTAATTCCTTTAAAACCTTTCAAAAAATTTTGTCGACCCAGCATACTAAGAAACTCCTTAAGCATTACACACTTCATGCAGATCTTTGACAGTTGGCGTTCCTCAAACCAAGTAGTTCCTACGGAATCCATGAGTCACATGATAGTACGGGCGGAACGAGGATTCACCATCAGAATCCCTTCTAACTCATCATGGGCTTGGAACGGTAATGCGTGACAATAGTGATAAAAAAAGTATGCAATGCTAATGTAAATGAGTCGTGTGATGCATGATCATTTAATTAGTGTGTCAAATAATGTTAAGTCAATTTCTTTAGCGGTCAAGCAATTGCAGATACTCATTAGATACTAGCAACACCATATATTATCACCAATTCAAGTTATCTCTACTATTATAGTATTTTATTCAAACAACAGGCATAACAACAAATATAATCCAAATTCCCCACACAATCTAGTTCATTATCTTTATTTAGGTGCAACTAAGCTACACAACATAAGTTTGAATTAGAGTCAAGTTACTCACTGGTCCATAACGACAATCAGGTGTCGTAATAGTTTGAAGGAATATCATATAGTTAATCGAGCTTGCCTATAAATAAGAAGAATAATATGCATTAATACTTATGTGACATGTAATAGCTAGTTATGGCTAGCGTGCTAGAATTATTATTTATTCTCATCACTGGTTTTTATTGTTGGGCCTAACTTAGTAGGCTCTACTTAAGGCTTTAGTTAATCCTCTTTATGTGGACACAAGATCCTATTTGGGTCTTAAGATCTACATTCTCCACTATGCTAACTTTTATGGGTATGTGGCCTTTATACCATTCATCTATGATCACAGGGCTTTAACTTAAGCTTTTAGGTGTATTCCTACTTCTTAAGTTTCCATGCTATATTGGTTTGCCACTTTGTGGGTCCTGTAGTTCATATACATAAAAGACTTCCTCCTATGGTTTTAGTTTCTTTCTTGGGCCCAAATTTTTTGTTTAGCTTCCCTTTCTTGATTCTAAAATAGAGATCCATGGGCTTATGTGATTAAAAAGCATATTGGGCTGTTATTTCCACAGCATGTCTATGTAAATGATCTTTTGAGCCAAAATTATCTTTGTCACTTCTCATTTCTTATTGGGACCTCACATCCATGTATATATGGTTAATGGGCTTTCTTACTATAATTTTATACCTATAGCTCACTAAGATATGATAGGGCCCAAAATCATAACTAAAAGCCCATGTCCAATTTCATAACCTTTTGTTGTTCCTTAATTTATTCACTTGCCAATTAATTGGACTTAAGCATTGAGATAGCCCATTTAAAATATAGCCCAATTTTTAACTCCATGTTTATGCATTATGGCCCACTAACATTCTTTTGATTTCTTTCCACAATCTTTTGATAATCCCTTGTATACATCTAAAGACAATTTAATGCTAATATTAATTAATTAAACTAAAGAATTTATTCCTCCTCTTCTCATTCAACGTATGACATGCTTGATCTAAAACATGATAAATTTGTCAATTTTTCTTATTTGTTCATCCAATGCTATGGTAGTAAAATAAATCCTACTCATTCTTAACTTATGCATAATCAAGTTATACGACAAGGTATCACTTTTATTTAATAAGGAATGAAACAACACAAGCTGAAAATTCGGATCAAAATTCATCGTATAGAACCATGGTCTTAAAATTACTCTAAATGGTATATATTTTGTTGTCTTAGGCCTCTTAAGGGTTCATACAACTTATATAGGTATAGATCAATGAGAAAGCATCATTTTTTTTTTTTGTTGAGTATAACTTACAACCAGAGAGAAAATAAAAAGAGTAAATTCAAATTTCTAGGAGTTTTCCAAAACAATGAGTCATATAGTTGTGTATGCATAGACTTTTTATATTCTAAACTTCCTAAAGGATATTATAACATGTCTGGGTGCAAAGGGCTTAGAAAAACATTATCTTTGCCATGCATAAGTCATTAAAAAAGAGAAAGCCAAAAGAGAAAATTCAGATCTCTTGAGTTCTCACAAAAAATATGAGTCATAAACCTTAGTATGTATGGGTCCTTGATATTCTAGGCTTCCAAGGGGATTATGTATCATATCTAGGTTTAGATGAGCAAGAACAACATCATCTTGACTATTCATAAGAGATAAATAAAAAGAAACTAAAGAAAATAAATTCGGATCTTTAGAGATCCTATAAGAACATGAACCATACAACAAGATATTAGAAGACTTCTAATGTTCCAAGCTTCCTAGGTGCTTATACAAGTTAAAAAGGAGTGTTTGAGCAAGAAAAACATTATTTTTAACTACATACAAGAGGGATCCGACCCTAGTATAGTTTGTATTATTAAAAATAGAGTTTTGAAGAAGGAAAGACCCTTTTTTGGTGGCAGAATTTTATAAAGACTCATACTCATATTCTTTTGTTTTTCTACTCATGAACAGTACCAAAAGCAAAGTTTAGGTATTATATCTTGAGGATTGAGGAGTGATAGTATATCACTCTATTTTAGGATGTAGATTTGAACCAAAAAGGTAGTAAAAGAGAGTTTTAGCACTTCACCATAAAAGTTAGTAACTCAAAAAAAAAAAAAAGAAAAAGAAAAAGAAACTTAGCTTACTTAGAAGCTTGAGTGTCTTGGTGACTTTTACCCAAAGATCCTTTCTTTTTGTAGCATAAAGATGCCATTTTTCCTTATTGGGGGGAAAGGTGAGAAAGAGAATGAAAGAAAGAGAGAAAAGGACGTACGGGAGGGGGAGATCCCAGAGAGAGAGAGAGACGTAAGAAAGGGAAAGAGAAGAAGCAAGGGTGAGTGAGAAAGCCTTCTCTTTTTTTTTTTTTAAAATAAACAATGATGTTGGAACATTTGGAATTGACAAGGTATTAAAGAAAGCTTTGAAAGAAAGCTTTGCAACAAATTTTAGTGTTAAAAAATTGTACTTTAGGCATGATGGAGGTGGCTTATGAATGATGGTTGTCATATATGTATTTGACCTTTGTACAAATGTGTAGATATTCGTTGGATTTACTAAAAAGAAAGATTTGGTGCAAATGCCATTGGTCTTCCACAGTTTTGGCAAAGAAAAAGATGAGGTTTTCATTCCTTTTATAAATTATTTATATTTCTATTATGTACATGGAATGAACCAATTTATCATCTGACGAATATTTATGAATCAGAGGGCAATTTTACTTATGAATTAGAGACATAAATATTTATATTGCATGGTGATGCAAATTTAATACAGATAATTCTTGGTGCTAAAATTCTGGGCTTCAAGACTACATGATTAGCTATTATTAAGGGTCTAGCCACATAATTTTGAGTTTGTATTTTTAAACTAAATTTTCAGCCCTAAAATCCTTCAATAATATTGTTGAGGTTGACCTGAGGCTTTTGGTTCCTATTCTACGATATTAAAACTATCTTTGTTCCATTACTAAGTTTTATCATATGATTTTCGAGTTTCTAGTATCTGTTCAAATCACTATATGATATTTTTAAGTTCTTATACCCATAAATGAACGTTATGGTATGACTTAGCATAATATTATAAAGGTTTATTTAGAATGGAAAAATTCTAAGGGTTTACATAAGATTTTATAACAAACTATTTATTGAAATCTCGTAGTGAAAGAATTGGTGCCGGCACCAATGCATTCTTCACACTGTTGAGTGCAACAATTGTTGAATCTGACCAATTAAATTGTTCCTTCTTAAGTAGATCTGTCAATGGTAAAGCAATTGAGGTGTCACCCTTGATAAAATGCCTATAATATCTAGATAAGCCCAAAATTGCTCGTACTTGCTTCACTGAAGTTGGCTGTAGCCATTCTTGTATTGCTTGAATCTTTGATGGTTTAGGGCTAACTCCTCCATTTGACATCATATGCCTTAAATATGCAATTCTATCAACCCCAAATGCACATTTTGACTTTTGGGCATAAAAAGTATTTCTTAGAAGTTTATCAAACACATTAGTCAAGTGTGTTACACGGATATCCATAGATGTGATGCAAACCAAGATGTCATCAAAAAATACTATGACAAACTTGCGTAAGTATGGCTTAAAAATGCTATTCATAATCTACTGAAAGGTGTCTGGTGCATTCTCAACCCAAATAGATAATATAAAACTTATAATACCCTTCATGTGTTAAATGTTGTTTTATGAATATCATTCTCATGCATTCTAATCTAGTGGTAACTAGATCATAAGTCCAACTTAGAGAACACGGTAGCATGTCTCAATTCATCAAGTAATTCATCCATGGTCGGAATTGGAAACTCAGCTTTAATGGTTACCTGATTTAGTGCTTTATAGTTAATGCAAAATCTTCATGTCTCATCTTTTTTATTGATTAAGAGCACCGAAGATGAAAAAGGACTTATTCTCGGTTAAATAATCCTTTGGGCCAGCATCTCTTGAACTTGCTTCTCAATCTCATTTTTTTGAAAATGAGGGTAGCGATATAGTTTCACATTAATTGGAGAGACACCATTCTTAAGAAAAACTTGATGTCAAACCGTTTGCTTGAGTGGTAGTGATGAAGGAATCTCAAATAATTGAGAGAATTTACCTAATAAATCTTCAATGGCTTTATTGTTGGTGGTACTCCTTGAATGACAATCCTCTTGAGCCACTAATGGTAATAAGAAGCAATAGCATCTACTTTCATTAACCTTTTCAGTTAAAGATGTGAAATTTGTGACAATTTACCACACTGATCACCTCACAATGTAATCGAATGTCCTGTATCTACAAAGGTCATCATAAGAGCATTATAGTTTATTGTTACTAGTCCCAAATCCTTTAACCATTAAACCCCAAGCACCATCTACCTTTGTATTGGCAATACAAAGAAAGTGACATAAAATTTGAATCCTTGTATCTTAACTCCAACATCCACACACTGTCCCTCGCATTGTAATTTTTGGCCATTGCTAATCATGATCCTAAATGAAGGTGTTGATGTGATAGGTAGGCCCAAAAACCGTGCCACTTTACTTTGCACAAAATTGTGCATAATACTAAGGTTAATCAGTATAAATAACTTCTTATGACCTACTAATACTTTGAACTTAAGTGTTTGAGGTACACTCTCTCTATTCAAAGCATGATATGGAATTGTACACGAATCAAAAGTACTATAGGGATCAGGTATGTATTTTTCACCCTCATTAGGCAATCATTCTAAATCCTCATTATCAACTAAAGACAAAAGAAATTTAGTGTTACATTTGTGGTTTAAGTGGAATTTTTCATCGTAGTTATAACATAAACCTTTTTCTTGTCTCGTTTTTATTTCCTCAACAATTAGTTTCTTGATAGGTAAACATTTAAGGTTGTTGCTTTGCATTTGGGTTAAAGTCTGGTTTTGTATTTGGATTTGTGTTTGGGATTGATTGGTTGAATATGGTTTGGAAAATTGTAAAGATGTCGAATGTTGTGGATAATATGATGTATATTGGTGGTGAAATGGTTTAAAAGTGTTATTTTTATTAAGAAACTTGTCCTCATGCATTCTAGCAAGCCACATAGCATCAATTTATGATTTAGCTGAGAAATCTGTACCTCTTTCCTTAGTATAGGTTTGAGACCTGATATGAGGCAAAGTAACTCATGAGAAATGACTTCAATAATCTTACTATCCTGTTGGATAAGGACTCACATTAGGTCTGATATTTTGATATTGAAGAACATTGAATCAGTTTGGAAAACATTCCTTGGATGTCTTCATAATCCAATTGACCAAAACAAGATGAAAGAACCTTGACAAAATTTGTCTAAGAACTCAACTGTTTGTTCCAATGCATTCATCTATACCACTACAAGGCATCCCCCTCTAACACAAAAGAAGCAATGGTAATACCTTTCTCATCCTCTATCTCATGAGAGGCCAAAAATTATTCTACCTTGAAAATCCATCCTACCACATCGGGACCTAAAAACTTAGAAATCTCAAGTTTGATTCCTTTAAGCAATACATCAGCATTCATTGAAGAATTTGAGGGTGATAAATTAATTGTATGATTAGCCTAATGATTATTGATTTCTTGATTCTGATTCGACTCGATTTTTTCCATTCTTTCACTCAATGAATGTAAGCTTTCTTGAATTGCCAACAATGTTTTAGCCAATGATTCCACATCAATTGCTTGATTATTGCTATTATGTGATCTTGATTCAAGTGCCATCAAGAACCCATCAAGACCTCCCACTTACCAAACATGTACTCTAACCAATCGAGCTACGAGAGCACTAAAATGTTAATACGACCTAACCTACTCAAATACCTTTATATAAAAACACGCCTTAACAATATCAAACTCCTACTTGCCTCTTTCTCGAAAGGTATTTTTCCAAAACCCTAGCTATGTTTATTTTATCGTACTTCACTTTATTGATTCTTAATGTGATTGGTGTTATGTCTTATGCAAGGTATTTCTTGAAATAAATCTCAAGAATGACTAATTTCTTATAAAGGGTTTTGATATGCTTTGCCTCTCTTTTCATTGTATTTATATGTATTCATGATGTTTGCTTTACTAGGTTGTTACAAACTCTAACTAACTAGTTACAATACTATTTTCTAGTTGTAACTGATTTATAAAATTTGTTGATTAGTAAATCTGTTAACTGATATGGTAATCCTTCATCCACGAAGGAGGAATCATTTATCTCATATCTCCCTGTATGTTGTAATGTAACACATCTTGTGCATCATCTCTCTCTAATATCTATCTTGATTCTTTGTAGATCATTTTGAAACTTCAACTTAAAGCTTTGGAGATCACTATACACAGCTATTAAATCACATTGAGATTGAGAAATCCAATAAGAACTTTCATTTGGTTCATTCAATCATGTTTTTGGCAAAAAATAGCTTTGGTAGCTGAGTTTCACATAATAGTCGTCCTGATTGATAATCATAGAAGCTTGTGATGAGGAGGAGGAGTTAAGGATGGTGATGGAGTTTTCCTTGACGAAATTCAAATGGAAGAACTAAATGAGCTAAGTTTTCTTTACCCTTAAGTAGTTTATTGATATTTATAACTTTAGTACAATAGATAAATAGTTTAGTAATAGAAGTCCACCTTCATTGACTGCTTAACTTCCATTAAGCTTTCGCATTTGTTCTTTGTTTGATGATGGTCAGTTATTGTTTGTAATATCAATCACATTTTTAAACATGGAGCCTCCTTAATTGATTAATAAATTAGAAGTGTCATCCTAAATTTAAAAACACATATATAATTTGAGCTTCTTTAAAAATTCTCTTTTTTTTTTAGTATGTCATAAGAGCTATTACAATGCGGCCATATAAGGCCATTACAAAGTGTTAACATGGGAAATCGAACTCGATACCGTAAGGATGAGGATTGGACCGAATGCTACTAGGCTACAAAGTCATTAGCAAAAAAAAAAAAAAAAAAAAAAAAAAAAAAAACTCTTATTTACACAAAGTAATTATTGAAATGTAAGTTCTTTATTTTTAATAGTTATCATTCAGTTTTATCACTTTATCTTAAAAGTATTTTAGAGGGTCTCTTAATAATTTTTATTTTCAAAGCTTTTGTGGCTTTTATATCATTATTATAAAAGAAATAAAAAATTAAAAAAAATGACACTACGATGTGTTGCAATCCATGCCACTCAAAGTTTAAAACATGTCAAGATTAAAAGAAAAGGAGATGATGCAAGATTGCTTTAGTTTTTAGTTGTATATAAATAAAGAGTTAATGACAAAAATGATACCTGAAGTTTTGTTTTGAACAATTTGATACATAAACAAAGTTTTCATCGATTTTTTTATACCTAAAGTTTGGTTTTGACAATTTTGGTACCTAAACAAAGTTTTTATAGACTTTTTTCATACCTGAAGCAAGTTTAATCAAGTATGAAAAAAGTTCATGAAAAATTTGTTCATGTATTAAAATTGTCAAAACCAAACTTTAGGAAGGAAAAATGTTCATGAAAACTTGTTTCGGGTATCAAATTATTCAAAATCAAACTCCAGGTATCTAATTAAAATTTTTGTGAAAGTTCAAGTACCATTTTTAACATTATTCCATTAATAAATAGATAAAACAAGAGTCGAAGGTATAAGTACTTGCCCTTGGCAAGCCTAACATTAACAATCTGTGTTATCAACTAAACTTATAAATGAAAACTCAATAGTAAGGGTGAAATGTACTTTATAACAAATTTTATCTCTTTTTCGATTTTAGTATCTAAATGATACAATCTAATGAACAAAACAATATACAAACAAAATACACTAAATAAAGATATAAGGATAGGGAAAATAGCATTGGATTTAACGTGGAGTTCAGCTCACCCCCTATTTATATGATCACGCAATTGCCTCTCGAATGAAGGATTTCATAAACTTTTCAGTAATCTTAAGCAAATGCTCTCAAGTAACTACAAACAAACTGTAAACCCCTCAATTTCTAAGGTAAACTTCGAATAAACCCTAAAGTTAGTTAAACTAGAATTTCAAAAGTCAACTAAGATCAAGATAATCTAACAGTTTCAACTCTGGCAATCCTACGCTCGAAACCTAAGAACAATAGAAATAAGTTAATGGTAGATTGTAGTTTGGAATAACATAAGATAGCTTAAAAGATCAGATTTGTCAAAATTTGATATGTTTTAAACTCGAATGAGATTAGTCACAAAAAATGTGCCCCGGTGTCTGGAATAGTAAAAATATTCCGATAACACCAAAAGACTAGTAATTATACAAGAATTTCAAAAATATCAGTTTGTAATTTTTCGGTAGCTAAAAATATCATATATAGCCCGTTTGTGCGTATTTTATTTACTATTGGTATCTTATTTATCTAGTCTACTGTTCATTGTATAATTTATACTATTTATTATTATTCATTTATCTCTACTTTCTTTACAACCTACTTACAATCTACACACCTATTCTTACATTTTTACAATTCCAATACAACTTTTTACTAAACTTCTCTTACACTTTATTACATTTACTTTATTACATCTAAAATCCCTCCACATTTATCTATAAATAATCCTTTCCTCCTTCACACTTTACACATATTTCTCAAACCTTAACAAAACTCTACCAAATTCTTCTCTCAACTTCTCTCTAACAATTCTCTGTCAAACACTCTCTAACATTTACTACTCTTCAAGAAAAATAATAGTCATACTATCCATTTGTCCCTTTTCAAATCCTCCATTAAACCTTAGGTAAAATTCCAATTAAAATTTCTTTACCATGTCATGTAACTTAACATGATCCTGGTGTGTGTTTCCTAAACATACAAGTGTTACGGAAGTAACACTATGTTCATGAACAAATCTCATTTTATTATTGTGTTGTTTTACTATTATTGTTATATTATTATGTTGATATTATTATTCTAATCTAACTCCTATATGTTAGTAAAGATATTTACGTATATATATTTCTTAGAGCATATAAGCTCACTAATATAACATTTATTTGTTTATTTATGCATTGCAATTTATTTATTTACTTATTTCATGCTATTAAATTAAGACTAGTCTTTCTAGTCTTAGACTTGTCCTCATCAAGTCAAAATTATTTTCTTTCTTTTAGGACTTATCCATAATCTAAGTCCTAGGAGCCTTTACATAAATCTAAAACTCCCATGATTTTTCTTATTTCATTTCTTGCTTTTCTTTACGGGACCAGTCCATTCTTAGTTCGGGAAGCCTTGAATTAAGCTAAGACTTTCCAATACTTGACCTTTACTAATTTGATTATTTCTTATGCCTTTTATTTTCTTTGTGAGTTATTTTACAACTATATGCTCATATTGATGCATGGCCATAACGTTGTTGTCCTAATAACATTTCACGGAAATAAGAGAAGTTATTTTCTTTAAATAAAATTTAATTAAATTTCCAATAAACATGATTTTGTCACTTAAGAAAGGAAATTCCCATTTAAAATTCAAGATGATAGGGTTATAAAAATATTCAAGACAACAAAATAAATTATTTTCTTGCACATAGAATAGGATTACACTCCGTGGGAAAAGAAAGGTGATTTTTGAAACACTTAGGAAATGTTTCATTAAAAACTTAGGATTATGTTTCAACAAAACTCTCTTTAAAAATTTAGACAAGTACATCACAAATTTTTAGTATTGTTATTATGATAGATTTCTTCAAGATTTAACTCAGTAGTTTCATTATACACTCTCTTTTCAAGCTACTAAAATAAATTTATTATTAAACCTCAATATTGATGATTCCTTGATATGCAAATTTTTCTTAAAAACTTATTTATAAGGTTTATACCAACACTTTAACTAATACTAAGAACAAGAAAAGCCTTTCAAGTTAAGCAACTCACTAGTTAAGAGTTCATTTAAGAAATAAAGTTTATAGATAACTTAAAAAAAAAACCAAAGTTTTGGAAGTAAATTTATTTTTGAAAGGTTAAGAAAATTTATAAGTGTCCTAAGACCCTTATTATTGGTGCATTATTGAGCATATTTCATATGCTATTTAATTGATTTATTGAAGAAAAGGATTATTATTGAACTAATTTTGTGTTTCAAGGACAATCACGGAACAATATGGCTTTTCAAAGGATTATTAATGAAAGAAGCCAAGTTTGGAGAGTTTTGGAGCCTCTTGTGAAGTTGCTAGCCAT
The DNA here is from genome assembly GCA_024138025.1 of Combretum micranthum. NCBI lineage: Eukaryota > Viridiplantae > Streptophyta > Magnoliopsida > Myrtales > Combretaceae > Combretum > Combretum micranthum. The sequence continues at coordinate 142,282 of JAMXBD010001302.1, forward strand.
ATACTAGTATTTTTATACTACTAGTGTACTTTTGGAGGAGAAAAATTGAAGAAAAAGTCAAAGTTTCAGGATATACGACCCCATATGCACCAGTTGTGTACAATAGGTTGTGTACATGTGACAAAAAAGGAAAAACACACGAAGTTAATGAGTACATTGTAAGCCCCGGAAAATTTCAGTAAATAATTTCAAGATGAACTTCAAAAATAAACCTCAAAAATCATTCTAAATTAAAACCGAACTTCAACTAGTCTAAAAACACGAGCGAATCTAGAGATTTCTGAATCTTGAGAAAAATAAGAATTCTTAAAAACAAAATAAGAACTCAACAAACTTCAATTCCAAAACCACTACGTATGAAAAATTTCATATTTAGCTTCGGCTTTTAAAATCGGGTAATATAAAACCCAAAAATAAATTATTAAAAAGTAAATAATGAATTAACCTTCGGAAATAAAACTCAATTCAAGAATCCCGAAAACGTTAAAAGATATTAAATACTTATAAAAATAAAATTTAAGATAAATTTCTTAAATCAAATATGTTGTATAAACATAAAATATCAGTTTCCAAATTAGCAAAAATCTAAATCGGAAAAATCACCCGGAAACCCTAAGTGGAATACAATAGCTTAAGTCCGGCAATCTAGCGCCCTTAACCCTAGAGGCCGAGGTGTAGTCTAAATATGTAGAATAGTTCGTAGTAATATAAGCTTGCTTAAAAAGATAAGATCGGTAAACTTTTGACCTATTTTAAATCATTCGGATATAGACTTCGAGAAGCGTGTCCCGAGGCTCGAGATATAAAAAATATGCCATTAGTACGGTTGGACTCGTAATTTCATAAGATTTTCAAATATATAGTTATATAATTTTTTGGGTTATAAAAGTTACAGCTATAACCTTTTATCGTATTTTCATTACTACCGGTAATTAATTAGTCTTTTGCACTATTCACTTTTATTTCATTACACAATTTTATTACTCTTATAAAGCCTTATATTTTTAGACAAATATTTTATATAATATAGAAAATTTTGTTTTTCTAAATTTAGTTCGTTTCGGGTTTTTACGGGATCAGATTCTGTTTAAGACCCGATCTAAAAATAAAATAAATTAATTTAATAATTTAAAAATATTTTTATTTTCATAAAATAAATTTTTAGGATTTTTTGGGTTATAAAAATATCATTTATAGCCCATATTCGTGTATTTTGATCATACCGGTAACTTATTTGACAATTCACTAAAATAAATTAATTAATTATGTTATTTTAATTATGAAAAATCTACTACAAATATTTGGAATAAATTTTCTATTTTTATTTTATCTTATTTTATTTTATTAAGAAAGTACTCTTACAACCATACTTTTAAGTATACATTTCACACATCACTTCTTTTTCACTTCAATCTTTCTACACTTCATTATCAATTCTTGGCAGATTTTTTTTACTTCTTTTGGCTACCATTGTCCTTTAATTTACTCCGTTTTGACTAAAATAATTATATTCCACTCCTTAAAGAAGCAACACATACACATTAATTACACAATTTAATTTCAAGTCAAATTTTAACAAATTCCTCCCTCTCTCTCCCCTGGTTCACGTGAACCTCTCCCCCCCCCCCCCCCCCCCCCCCCCCCCCCCCCCCTCCAAAATTTCTGCCTTGTTTTATTTTTTTTCTTCTTTCATTCATTAATACATTCATTTTCTCTCTCTCTTTTATTTACTCCTCTTTCCCTTTTTCATTCCTTAGCTTTTTCTCTCTCTTTTTCCTCTCTTTTCTTCTTCATTTTGTTCTTGTTTCTTCAAGAACAAAGCTGCCCCCTTCTTCTTCTTGAGCTCCTACACATATTTCTTAAGATTTTTGAATAAAACTCTTGTCCAAAGCTTCCATAGGTGATATAGGTAAAGTATAATGAGAGTTTCATGCATCAAATGATATTTCATGAGCTTAAAAGCTAAGGATGATGATGCCAAAATGAAACACTCCTCTTCTCCATGATTATTCACTTGTATTATTATTATTTTCTTGTTTAAAGTAGTTATATCTTGTAGATCTAACTTTTTGTAGCTTTGATTTTTGTTTATGCCTTATATCTTGTTATTTGAGTTATTATTTTTGTTATTGCTTATGATTTATGCATATATTCCTCATTCACATGTGTTCATGCATTTAAAACTAGTATAGAAAACTAGATTTAGTGTTTTGGAGTTCATAAATGCATTAGACTTTTGTTTTATGTTCATAAACAACTTGTAGTAGCATGATGATAGTAGGAATGTTTTAGAAAACTCAAGATCTATTTTATTTTCAACAAAAATCATTTTTGAAAATTCGGATGAAAATGAAACCATATTTAGAAAAGTTGTTTTTCAACTTCAAAATGTGTATTTTCATTGAAAATGAAGGGCTTAGGGTATAGATAACATAAATGAGTGATTCTGATGAGTAAAGTTTAGATCTATAAGTTTATAGTTTACTACCATGGGTTTCTTTTAGATTTATGTTCATATTAAGTGTAGATCTTGGTTTTGAACTTAAACAAAAATTGTAAAATTCGTATTTTGGCAAGACCTCTATTTAAAAACCACTTTCCAAATGTCAAAATGAAGTTTTTACTTAAGAAAACGAAGGCTTAATGTATGCATATTATCAAGACTTCTTTTTACAAGAATCAAATGTGATTTTCAAAGACTAATTTTCAAAACAAAGTTCTATTTTCGGATTTTGGCCAAGGCTTAGTTTAAAAACATGTTTTCTAACTCAAAAATGAAGTTTTTATTCAAGATATGAAAGGATCTTAAGATATAATATGTAAGGAATGGATTTTCATAAGTTTAGATAGATTTTATCAAAAGATATGTCCAAAAATAGATTTGGTAAATTTGGATCACAACCAAGACCAATTTTGAAAACCCATTTATCAGCTTCAAAACTTGTGTTTTATATGAAAAATGAAAAAGTTTAGGTCATAGATATCATTAAGTAGTGATTTTTATAAGTTGAAATGAGTTTTGATGAGATTAATGTATAAAACAAGAAATAATCAAGATGAAATTTTGAGTTAGCAGTCAATTTGTGAAATTCGTAATTTTGAATGAAGGCCATAAGAACACCTCTTATCCAAGCTCAAAACGAATGTTTTATGTAATGAATGGAGTTTTTAAGTAATAAGTACCATAAAGTCTTAAATTTTAATGCATTAAACAAATTTTTCCAAAGGAATCATTCAAAAAGTGGATATTATAAAATTCGGATTTTTGAGTAAATCCTATTTGAAAACATATTTGCAAAGTGTAAAATGCAAATCTTTATATAAAATGAAGTCCTTAGTGGCTAGGCAGTTGGGTTTTAACTTTCTAAGTGTCAAATGATTTTTACTTAAAGGAATCACTGAAAAACTAATTTTACAAAAAATCGGATTTTGGAATCAACACTACTTGAAGACATGTTTACAAAGTGTAAAATGTAAATTTTTATGTAGAAATGAAGGTCATAAGTAATAGATATAATGAAAACTCAATTTTAACAAAAATAATTATATTTTCTTAAGTAATAAATCCAAAACAAATAGAAATGATCAAAGTTAAGAAACTAGTATTCTTAAAAGTAGTTATCCTTGAAGTCTTGCAATAAAAAGAGTTATAAAATTTCCTTTTAGCAAAAATCATCAAGATCATGCATACATTAAGCTTATCTCATGTCATTCATGTTAGGAAAACATTCATATTGCATGTATAGCTAATCTATATAGTAGGAACATTACAAACATCTACAAAACTATTTTTTTTGGAAATTGAAATTGTTACTGTCCTAATCTGATCGGACCTTTTCAAAGCTTCAAAGTTTTTAAAACTTAAATATAATATTAGAAATAGATAGATCTTTTGAAGTAGACAGAAATCGATATATAATTTGCGAGATTCCAAGTTAAAACGACCAAGTTATGGTCGTTTTAAGTTGGAATTCCCGCTTAGGACGAGAATTACAAATTTGATAGTTCGTATAAGATCGTTTAGATTAGTTTGAGTTGAAATACTTATTAGAGTATTTCTTTCTTTTTAGGTATCCTGAAATCGACGATTTCCTACCACCGGATTAATTTTACTAGAAGACCAGTGATCTAATGGCTGAGTAGTTTTCTCCTTATTTTGTTACCTTGTTTGTACTTGTAGCTAGTTGCATTAGAATTATAGGAACAAGATAAAAATCGATATGAATGGGGATGGGATATATGATGCGACTGTGATGAATGTATGACAAGGAATACTAAAGCATATCAAAACCATGATTCGATTAGATAACTGTACTATTCATATTATTTTTGTTATGTGTGTGATATTGGTTGGTCACTCTAAAGAATGTATGAATATTTTGACCTAAGAAAAAATTAAATTGGTCATGCATCGCATCGGACATATTGCATTTGGTAGCATACTACTCCTACGCAGGTCAATCGGTATGGTCCATTGATGACTCGTTTGGATAACGAGACCGGTGCCAGAGCTCATTCATGGGTACTAAGGCGCATGTGGATGCATTTCATTAATGAGCCTAGCCGAGTCGAGTGCTATGAGCCGAAGGCTTGAGGACTAGTAGCGGTCGTGTAGACTTCAATACCATTCCTAACCCAAGATACGGAGGGCGTAAATCCGTTTTGTGTATGGGTTTAGGATACCCATACATAATTGTTTGCTCATGTGTTTGTTTATGCATAGCATATGGTTGATTATAACTTGTTTGTTATGGTACGAAATTAAGGGAATTCTCACTAAGCTAGTGTAGCTTATACCCCAATAGTTATTTAATGAATAGGTTATCTCAAGAATGCAAAGTGGGGACTGAAATGGTTAGAGCCGAGAATGACTTCGGGATTTCGACAAAGAATAAGAATGTTTGAAGTTATCAGCTATGTTTTATAATTTGCCTTGTAATAGTTTATGTAGGGAAGTCTTTGGATGAATGTAATTGAAGTTTAATAATTTGTATTATGAAGTATAGTGATTTGTATCTGCAGTATAGTGAATTGTATTTCCTTTACATTGTTACTCAAGTGTATCAATATAAAATGTATGTCTCCAATGTGTCTCCTCTATGTGTTAGACGCCTTGTACATAGTATAGAAACCTTCGCATGACTGAGGCGGTCATTCTAGGCTTTAATATTGTGTACGACGGACTGCCACGTTTAGGATACCCTTCAGGGCATGACATACATTACCCTGATGTACACAGGTCGTGTAAGGGTCGTGTACATACTAATATATATATATATATATATATATATATACCGCGCACTATCTTGAAAGAACATATTTCATTCACTTGTTTTACAATCTAAAAACCCTAGAAAGCATTTTAGAGAGCTTTTTGAGGAAGAATTCGTGCTACAACTTAAAGATCCACAACAATCACTTCTATAAAAAGGTTTTATCATCATGATCTTTCCTCTTTCTTCCATTGTACTTATTATTGTTGTTAATCTCTTTATGGAAGAGTAGTTGTATATGCCTAGTTTTTGGGAAACCCTAGCCTTCATGTATTGACTTGATTATTAATTGAATGAAGTTTGATTTGAGTTTGCTTCATGATTTATATTGTTGTTTGTGATGATTTTAGACCGAAGTTATTACAAACTTGATTCTTGTTAATTCGAAAGAAGATTTCAATTGATGGGTTTGATCTCTCGTGGGCAAAGAAGTTGAGTAATCTACCTACAAATAGGGTTTTTCAGCTTTCTATCAATTAGGGTTCATAATCTTCATGCTATTCTAAATTGATAGTTGTGAAGGAAGAAATTCTCACTTTTGCAATTAGGGTTAAGGGTTAATTAACTTGAAGAGAGTAATTAATCTATTTGAGAAACCCGATAGTTTAAGATCGAGTTTCATTCAATTGAATCTGTCTTTAAAGATGAAGGAGGCTAGGGTTAACCAAAACTAAGGGCATTGTTTGTGAATTGATTATCTTAAAAAAATTGTGCTTATCTTTCATCTAAGGTTTTTGGACTTGCTTTTAATTAGAATTACTAGAAAGTTTAGTATTTATCTCTCAATTGATTCGGCTAGATAATAATAACGGGTTATTACTAGTAGCTGTACATAGATTCCTAGGACGATATCCGAGTTAATTTCTATATTATACGATAGGTGCACTGCCTTGTGTAGGTCTAGAATTAATTAGATTATAAATTTAAAACTTAAAGATCCAACACATAAAAAATACAGTGATGATATGAAAAGCTTATAATTGTAGTAACTTAGGAATATTATTAGTTTTCCTTACAACAACTTAAGAGAGATTTTTGTGAACTTCAACTTTTTAAATTTCTAAAACAAATTATTTCATGAAAATTGTTAATGGGACAACACCACTAGAATCATGCATATAATATGAGCCTACATATTTATTTGAAAAGAGTCTTTCAGCTATATAAATATTTATGTGCTTGATATAGTATTTTTAGGTGAAGTAAAATTTGGAAAATTGAGTTTTTAAAGGCTGAGATTTTCGTATGGAATCTATACTGACCCGTTTTCAAACCCAAATAGCTTTTAATGTTAAAAATAACCTAAGAAATAGATAATTCTTTTCGAGTAGGTAGAAAATGACATATAATATGCGAAATTTCGAGTTCAAACGAGCAAGTTGTGGTCATTTTAAGTTAGAATTTCCTTCTATCCGAATTTTAATGTAAATCCTAGAATAGAATTAGAAAGTTCAAGTAGAACATCCATAAAATACTCATTCCGGGTATTTCTTTTGTTTTGGTAACGAAGCTATGGAGGATCCGTATTTACAGGACGATTATGAGTAAAGAATTTTGGTAAGGATGACCAAGTGATTTTATCTCTACTTTTATGTACTTGTCTATGCTTGTAACTAGAGGTACTAAAAGTACGAAAAAGATGAAAATGGAATATGCATGATAATATTGGTTGAAAGTATACTAAGCATATCAAGACATGAATTGTTGTTAATTAAATTGTGTTTTACCATCATAATGAAGTGTCTGCAAATTCTATGATCGCCTTTAAATTACCATAATCACATATTATAAGTTAAATTAATTGATTCATGCATATCACGTGGTTAGTCTCATTTCATTAGCTATGCTCGATGGGACAAGAGTATAGTAGTGAGGTTCGCGGGAACTCGCAAGTCTACAAAGATGGGCAAATAGGAGCCTGAAAGAACTATTTCAAGATGGAGCAAGTAGGAGCCTAAAATATACTACATCATTGGATTTCAAAGATAGGTTTTAAAGAACCCGAAACACCTAACCTCTAATGGAGGGGTAAATCCATTCAAACATATGATTTCGGCAGATCATATGTATTGCTTGCTCACTTGCTTGATGCATTTCATATGCTTATTTAATAACTTGTTTGAAGTTATTGATACAAGCACATTAATCTAGGAATAGTCTCATTGAGCTAGTTGAGCTTATACCCCAATAGACTTTTGTTGACACAGGACCGATATCTCTTTTGTCGAGGACTCCATATATTCTGATGGAATTATGTTTTTGGAAGCTTTTAGGGGAAAGCCTTTTGAAGATCTTAGAATAGATTTCCTTTAAAATCTTTTAGTTCTAGTATTGTTTATTTATGTGAAAGACTAAGTTGATATTTTGTTCTTTGGAGATTTATCGGGAGAATGCCCTTAAGATGATGTAAGGACTATATTCCTATAATGTTGAAGTTAGATATTTATCTAGATTGCTTATATGGTATATTTACTATCTCAACCTACATATCCCACCAGTATCTCCGATTGTTGTGATGGATGCCTTACATATAGTGTTGAAGTTTTCGCGTGACTTGAAGAAGTCATTCTTAAGTTTTAATACCATATGTGGTAGACCGCTACATCTAGGATATCCTTTGAGGTGTGACACAAACACCACTAAACACCATTAGAAAATTCACATGAATTGTCTTTTCACTCAACATTAAAATATATTTTTAAGGCATAACTTATATCATCGCAAAATTACACAAAAACACTCAACAAATATATGAGTAGTGTCTTACAATGATTTGCCAATCAAGCTTTAAATGGCATTACTCATTTTATCACTTCAAGGAAATATAAAATACAAGGACATAAGTTTGGAGAGAATAACTAGACTAATTTCTCCATTTAAGTTCTCTCTCACTCAAAAACTATCTTCAAGTCCTTATATATGGGGCTTTCAATATTTAATTGTTACCCATTTTATTCCCTTTTTGCCCCTGCATTAAAAGTTTAAATTGCTAGTTTTCTAGCGGTTATTATTTGGATGCCATCCACTATCTTCCTGATGCCTACTGGAAACTCATGTCATCTTCACATGACTTCACTATCATTCACACCTTGCCTGCACTATGTACTTCTACCTTGACATGTGGACACCAATAAAAAATACATATGGCCAAAAGCTCTCAAATCATTCGAAGCCGCCTTACCATATAAATGCTGCCCTCTAACATCATATGCCAGCTACAGTTTCATGACTAATCTTTCTGATCTTGCTAGCATTTGGTTGTCATAGTTGTTAAAATCACAATTTTGCTATTTATTAGAAGTTATAGAATCAATAAAATCTTAAAAATCGTGCAAAATTGGTCAAATCGAAAACGTGCAGAATCGTATCCATAAATTTATAATTCTACTTAAAGGCTACACCAATATAATTAACAATCTATCTTGATTAAGAAAAAATATACAAAATCATAAACTCGTAAAATCATATATTTGACTCATAATTTTAACAACTATGTCGGTCGTCATGTTTAGGTGTCCAAACTAGTCCTGTAAATGAGTTGAGTTGAGACAGTACAATATTAAGCTTAAACTCAAGCACAACTCAAAATTTCAAAGCTCCAGCTTGGCTCGAGCTTTACCGAGCATAAGATTTTAACCTCAAGGACAACTTGAAATAACACTATATAAGCTCGAGCTCAACTAGGTTAAACTCATCTAAGCTCGATTTATTATAAAACTATTTTTAATTCTAATTTAAATAATAATACATATATTTGATACGAATTCGATTAATATTTACACTCAACTTGAGCTTGATAGAGCTCGATTGAGCTCATGAGTTAATCTAAGTAAACTTACGAAGCTTAAGCTTGATTTGATAAACTACTTGAGTAGCTTGAGTTCAAGCTCAACTCGACTATTTTTTACTCAAACTTGAGTGAACTATTGGACCACATAGGTTTAAACCATATTTTAATGAGAACGAAACTCATTAAATCATGCAATATAAGATATGCTTCAGCTGTTGGAAAATAATATGATGGGGTTAATTTTTCCTATGATACTTGAACTTTTTCGATTCAATAGAATGATACCTAAATAAAATTTCATTACGAAAAATACCTATACTTTTTGAATATTTCACTCGTGGTTCCTGTGGACAGATTATGTCCGTTTTTCCATTTAATTGATGACATGGTAAGTTAAATTAATTAATTTTTTTCTCCATTATAACATGTTTAATCTTTTTATTTTTTATTTCTCTCTCTCTCATCTCTCTTTCTATGTTGGTTCTTTTTCTTCTTCAAATAAAAAAAACGACAAAAAAAACCCACAATCTTCCATAGCTCAACCTAATGAACAACACACGCACACTATAAACTAAATCAAAAACATTGTCATGACTCTAAAAGGGGATCTAGTAGGATTAACCTGAAGTAATCATATAATGCATTCATGCATCTGTAATATGAGAACCGTTTTGTAATTTTTCTAGTAAGAGAATTGTAAAACTCTACTTAATATTTGCTACAAGTTTTAATTGTATTGATAAATAAAGAAATATGGTCCACTAGAACTGCAGAGAATTTGTATCCTCTACCAAACAGTATAATAAGATAGACAACTTACATATTACATAGTTTCAATCATTATACAATTAATCTAATTCTAAGTTTATCTTTCTACATTACACAATTTCAAACTTAAAGAGCTAAACATATAGATTACACTCTAAAAACCTCCTATCTTGAAGGGCATCATTGAAGAAGATCTTTCTTCACATATCCTTAGCTCATTCTCGATATTTTCTTCCATAAGAACTATAGCAGCGTGAGTTAAACCATAGCCCAATGAATAACAAAACCAGATCACACATCACACAAATGTTAAGAAAGTATTATTAACAAACATATGGAATGCAACACTCAATCATATGATATGCACAATATGGATAATTAGAATCCAAACCAATGGAGATTTATGCCCTCTCTTGGGGGTTACAGGACTAACGCAAGCGATTCACATCCAGGAAAGCCAAAAAACTAAGGAAGGAGAATTCTCTTATCAAATTTTATTTCTTTTATACATATATGTCCATTTAAGGATTATAAATCTCAACTTTACCTTAGAACTCAGACCCATCACTAAGTATTAGCTATCTCATGTCAACCCTCATCAGGCGACATCATTCGTGCCTACTTAGTTCTTGTAGTGCTCCTTACCAAATTCACTAGACATAACAAACCATTACCACAGAGATAAGGGCTAATGCATGACATGAACACCATATAAATGCACGTTATGATTGGCATGCAATGCATGTCCATTTAATTTAAGGGTCCAATAAAATTAGTCCATATTATTTAGTGATCACTTAAATAACAATCGCTCATCAATATCAGCAACTAGATCATTACAAATAACTTGTGATCACTTTTATGTTTTCATTGAGTAATCAAAATAATCACCAACAACAAACGAGTACCTAATCCCCATGCATAGTCAATTATGTTTATCTTAATTGATGGGAATTAGGTTGCCTCAGTTCTAGGACTAATTACCCGTACCAAGTTAAAAGAGTGCAAGACCTTGTATTAAGAATATTGGATGATAAATTGGAGCCAGATAAAGTTTATTTAGCTAAATCACTCACTTTACATACTAGATTCAAGTTTAATTCAAGGAAATGTTGCACACGGATCAATGAAGGAGTGAGGACCTTGGATGTTCTCAAGTTAGGAACCAACGCCGGCCACCAAAGCCGCCATACACTGGCAACTAGTACAAGGTCGATGGTTCCAGCCAAGGTCAGTGGCCTTTCATGCCGGCCTACACATCTAACGTGGCTTAAGTCAAACAACGTTAATTTTTAGTCAAATTCATCAAACCGCATTAATTTTAGTCAAATTCTTTCTTTTTGTATTTCCATTTTAGGATTTAGTCAAACACGTTATTTTTTTTAGTCTTTCATATTTTTTGTATTTCCATTTTAGGATTTAGTCAAATCGTGTTATTTTCTTTAGTCTTTCGTTTTTTTATATTTCATTTTTGGGATTTTACTATATATATCCCTTTGTAATCAAAACTCAGAAGTTTTTGGCATATTGATAAATTTTTCCTTTGTATTTAACTTTCAATTGTGAGAGTAAATTCAATTGCGTTCTTATCAATCTTGGATGTAGCAAACATCCTGTTCTTATCAATCCTTTGGATTGTGGCGAACAAACCATAATCCCTATTTCCGTGCGTCATATTGAATTAGGGTTTGCGTAGCTCGATTGATTGTGGTGCATAATATCCATCATCAAGCCGTTCATATCCTTTTATTTACTTACATCCAATCACAAAATCCAAAAAGATATCATTTTTTATCCGATCTGGTCAAGCCCTCAATTGAGATGACTGTGTCTAGGGTTTTAGGCACATCATTAATATAGGTTCAACTACATTATAAATACAGACAAGGTGATAAGGTCAAAGTTACCCACCTGTCATCTTGACTAAATCATGGCAAACTTCTAGGAAATTCAAAGATTAATATGCTTCTCCGATGAAAAAGAATAACAAACACTTAATATTTTTCTTAGTATATATATTCTACCAAATTTTAGTATTTAAATCTATTCTTGGTTCATTATTCTACGCTTGACTGAAATATAGGTTTATTGTAATCCCCAAGTTTTTCCTTAGTTAAGATAGAGTGTAGAAATTGAAATCAATATAGATTTAATATAAAAGTTAGAATAAATGGTATATTTAGTAAATCCAACTATAATTGCATAGTAAGATGGGTCAAGTAGAAATAGAAACTTCAAAATTTTAATTGGTCTATTTTAAAATCTTCTATTAACTTCTATTATTTTCAAATTCTTTTATAAACTAGTATTTATAAAGCTAAACCCTAAATCATAAAATTTTCCTTACAAATTAAATTAAGGAATTTTTTTTGTACAAATAAATTTCTAAATACAAATGAGCTATATTTTGTAATAATATTAGTCTTTTGATCTTTGTTCTTAATGCACAAGAAGCCCAAATGTGATGCAAACTCAAGCGCATAGCTCATTTGCCCCATCATATTTATCATGCACCCATACGCATACAATAGCTCTTGTGTTTGCTCAAAAGTCAAACTTCACTTTATCAAAAATTAAGAGATAATGATCAAACAAAATTAGTCAAAATATATAATTCTTCTTCTTTAAGCAAGCGCCACTTTCCCCTTCCTACTCCATATTTTATTCATCAACTTTCCTTCTAAAACTCTCAAAAATCCATATTAAACTTCATCTTCAAGACAAGATTCAAGTAAGTAACTATTATCTATCTTTTATTTTGTTTATTTTGTAAAATAAATAAGTATAATTAGTGTTATATTGATAAATATTGTATACGGTTATTTTCGTTTATTTTGTAAAATAAATAAGTATAATTAGTGTTATATTGATAAATATTGTATATGGTTATTTTGTAAAATGAATAAGTATAATTAGTGTTATATTGATAAATATTGTATATGGAGTTGTTAAGGATATTGCTGTTAGATAGGTGAAGATAAGTGATGAAATGATAGTTTAAGGCTTAAAGTGGAGATATAATGGATTTTGGTGGGTTATCTAAGGTTGATGTGGTATATAGTTGGTGTAATGTAAGTTTGTATATGTAAATAAGGTCATTATAAGTAGGTAACAAAGTATTTTTTATGGAAATAAGGTCATTATAAGTAGTTGAAAAGCATAAAAATTTCAAAGTTGAAAATACAACTTAGGATTACTAGATAACAGGCATGATAGAGGGAGTGATCTTCTCAAATCACGTTGTTTTGCCACATCACAAGCATAATGGAGCCCGTGATCTCCTCAAGTTAAATTTTCCTCAGAGATATATGAGCGGGATCATGGTCATAATCGATGATATGGCCTAGATAACATCCATTATGAGGGCATGATATTCTTTGTTCTCTTTATAAAATAAGACACTCGCGATCACGAGCGTATTGGTGGCCGTGTTGAAGATCACGCCCTAGGTCATGGACGTGATGCTTCCCTTTGTACACATATAAATATATAAAGAAATAAAATAACATAATAAATAATATAATCTATGTATATACAAATGCTAGTTTAAGATTTCTTATAAATTTTAATCAAGTTAGATCATGGAATTGTTGACTCATGATATGCTAAGTTTCTAATACCTAGACTTAATAATTAGTCAAATTTGTATAATTGAGTAACATCTAAGGTTATAGTAATATTAAATCAGAACTCCTAAGCCTTAATAGAAATTTCTTACCTTGCTATATACTTAGTCAATGCATGTTTATTGTTTTATAGGAGCCTTAAATCAAGACTCGGACTTTTGTTTGATTATTAGATGACTAGCCAATATGCACAATGAGTAATTGAATATTTTCACTTGTTTGTGTTTGTAATGTAGTAGCATATACTTCAAATGCAACTTAAATTGAATATGTGTATGAGGATTGGGGAATAATACATGTTGAATGATTGTTTGATTGAATAAGAACTTTAATGCTAAAAGTAATAACTAATTATTTGATATTGATTTGGTTAAAGCATGTTGTTGATTGTTTGGAATGGATTGGTCACTAATTAAGTTGAATTAACTTTTATTGGATTAATAAATGAACCATACATGCATTGCACGACATCACATAATTGCATTTATATGTTATCTATGTTACATCTTGTCATTTCTATTCAGTGGTCTTGCTTCCTTATATCCAGTAAATCTAGTAAGAGCTACCATTGGGTTGCCAACTCTAAGAGCTAAGTAGGCTTGAAAGACATCACCTGATGAGGGTTATTTAAAATGATAATACTTAGTGGAAATTGTGAGACCTAAGTGAAGTTGAGATTGCAATGTATATATTTATTTATAAATAATAATCGAGTTTACATAATTACTCCCTACTTGTTCTTCGGGTCTCCTGGACGTAAAATACTAGTGTTGGTCCTGTAACCTCCAAGAGAAGACATAAATCTCCATAAATTTGGGTTTTAGTCACCTAAACTATGTTTGATACATATGATTGATTGTTACATTACATAGGGGTGTTACTCAACCATTATGTGAATATGCATTAAGATTCTGTCATTTACTAAGCTTGCTATGCTTAGTGAATGAGAAGGAATCCTTAGGTTGAACAAGAGATTATGTGTGCCTAATGATCCAGAGTTAAAGAAGGAATTAATGAATGAAGCTTATTACTCTAGATACACTGTTCATCCTAAGGTACCAAAACCCATCAAGATCTGAGAAGTGTCTACTGGTGGAACGATATGAAACAATAAGTTGTGAATTTTGTCAGTAGATGTGAAATTTGCTTGTGAGTGAAAGCTAAACATCAGAGACTAGCTGGAGTATTTGTAAACCCCCAAAGTTTACGATTGGTTGATGTGCTGTGATAAGTATTGAATTTTAAAGCATATTTCTAGCAAGCGTACTAGGTCTTCTATTGTATTATAGCATGAATAAAGTGTCGCTCCCACGAGGATTTACTAACTACTAGACAATTATCAACTAATACTAATATCTAGGCAATTGATCTTTTTAAGATGATTAAGTTAAACTATCTTATCTAACTAATTATCTATATGAAATGCAATGAGCTTTTAAAGAGAGGGATATGATGAAAAGTGTGGGAAGGAGCAGAATCCACTTTAAACTATTGCTAATCAACTTGAACTCATGTGATAATGATAATTAGATTCATGAACATTCATAAGAAATTGTCAAGATTTAAAAACAAAGTTTGAAAACCTTTTTAACCACAAAACAATTCAACAACTTCCATTAAATAAATCATTAGTGGAATCAAATTACAATTATAAATCTCCCGATTCTACAATTGACTAATACTTTATATTAAAATCTCCTAATTCCTTAGTGAGAAATCAACATAAAACATTGCATTAATATTCATGGACAATTTCTAAACTAGATTAAACTACGCCGCTTCCACAATTGCAATTTAATCTCAATTTATGAATTCATGTGAATACTAATTTCCCTTCCGAGTTGTTAGAATTCTTATACACCAAAACATGATGAATAATCAGAATTCAATATGAATATTTCATGATTTTAAATATCTTATAACATAGATTCAAAAATCATCTTAGCATGTTTAAAGCTTCATCAACTTCCCACAAAAAAGGTTTAGCTACTCATGGATGATGATTTAACAATCAAATAAGAAATTGCAAATGATTTCATTATGATCAGAATATTCAAGTATATGAATTGCATAAAAGAATAAGATTAGAAATCACCAATTCAAAATACTAAAGCTTCACTTGCAAATCTTGTATAACTTCAAATATCTCTTCAAAATCTCTAATGAAATGCCTATTCTAAATATTCTAAAGCTACTTGTAGTACTGGATATTTGGTTGCTTGGATGATTCTGAGAATGAGGAGAAGACCCCCTATTTATAGGAAAAATTTCGTGAAAAACATTCAATGAACTTTGCTGTTTCACAATGTACGCCGGCCGTTTTGGATCCTATGCCGGCGGCTTACAGGCGGCGTATCTTCAAATTGTTCTTTGCGCAGGCAGTACACTGGCAACCTTCAATATCTGTTACAATGTAGGCCGCTTCAACGCCAGCGGCTTTGAATGTAGATCTAGCCGGCGTATGTAGTCAGAAATGAAGCGTTGGGCTAATTTATAACTAACGCCGTCCCAAGGCCGGCGGCTTTAACACCGGCGTAGGCATTCTAACAGATGTGTTGCTTCATTTTCCTCCAAGCATTTCATGTCTTCAAGTCTCTTCAATTCTTCCATGTACACTGCCTCAAGGCCGGTGGCTTTCATGCCGGCTTAAAATGAAACTCCTTCAAAGCTGGTGATGTTTCAGTTCTGGGCTGCCGGCCTTCATTTACGCTGGCTTCTTCATCTTCTACGCCGGCAGCTTTGAGGCGGCTTTGAATGTTGTTTAATTTGTGCTGGGCAAAGCTGGCTGTGCTGCAACGGCCTTGGATTTTACGCCGTCTGAAAGCCAGCGGCTTTCAATGATGAATTGCCGGCCTTGACTTCAATTTTTCCTCTTTTCAATTCAAATTCACTTGTTTTGATTTCTTTATCTAAATTAGTCCTGAAACATAAAATTTAATTAAAACAAATATCCATTCTAGCTCAATTAATCATCAAGATTTGTATAAAATATGATCTTATCATTGGTTAAGCTTAAACCCTAATCGAAAGGTCAACCGGAAACCCTAAAGTCAATAAAACCCTAGTTAGGCATAACAATTTTAAGTCTGGCAATCCCGTGTTCATAACCCTAAGTCAGTAAGTAAGAGATTAGTATGTAGAATAGTTCGCAATAACATAAGAGAGCTTAAAAATATCAGACTAGTAAAACCGCAATTCGTTTTGAACCCAAACGGATACAGTTTTTGAAAAACATGTCTCGGGGCTCAGAATAGTAAAAATATTTCGGATATACCGTTAGACTAGTAAAAATATAAGGTTTTCAAAAATATCGATTTTATAATTTTTCAGTAAGTAAAAATATCAGATATCGCATTTATACGTGTATTTTCTTACTACC
The DNA here is from genome assembly GCA_024138025.1 of Combretum micranthum. Taxonomy (NCBI): domain Eukaryota; kingdom Viridiplantae; phylum Streptophyta; class Magnoliopsida; order Myrtales; family Combretaceae; genus Combretum; species Combretum micranthum. Next base: position 159,118 of record JAMXBD010001302.1, read on the forward strand.
AGTACTTTATTAATCACATCTACTTTACATTACACTATTCATAACTATTCTACACTATTTATTTATCTCTACTTTTTCTAACGCCTACTCTTACACTCTACACACCTATTATCTTTACTTTTTACCTTTCTCATAACTTTATATCACATCTGCCTTACATATTATTACTCTTAATACACAAAATACAAATATATCACATCTCCTCTCTCCTCTCTCCTTAATGGCTGGTGCCCCCCTTCTTCTCTCTCTTTCCTTTTTTTTTCAATTTTTCTTTATTTAAATCACTCAAAAATCTCTCCTCATTTTCCTATAAATACCCTATTCCTCTTTCATCTCTTTCACACTTCATCTACCTACAAATTCACTACCAAAACTCTCCAAAATTCTCCTCTCAAAACTCTCTCCAAATACTCTCCCAAAATACTCCCAAACTTTCTTCTACATGCACAAAACTTATTCACACATACGACTCTAAATCCTCTTTAGGTAAAGACTTATTTCCATATTTCTTTCTACCATGTCATACAACTTTACATGACCATGGTGTAGGTTTCCTAAACTTAATGTTATGGAACTATACTATATTCATGTATTGTTCTTTTTCATGAATATCTACTTATATATTTTTATGTTGTTATTTTACTTTGCTCATATTATTGTTGTTATTATATCTAACTAAATATAATTGTGTATCTATATATATATATATATATATTCTTTAGAGCATATAAGCTCACTTGTAATTCATTTACTTTCATGCAAAGTAATTTATTTATCTTCTTTCTTTGTAATTTATTTATTTCATGTTGTTTTAAGACTAGTTTCTAGTCTTGGACTTATCCTCATCAAGTCAAAACAATTTCCTTTCTTTTATTTTCTTTTTTATTGGGACTAGTCTATTTGTTAGTCCCGGGAACCTTCAAGAGGCTAAGACTCTCAATACTTGACTTTATTTTGTTATCTTATTGATTATATTGCTATTATTATATTATACTTTTGCTTGCTATTATTCTCATGTTCATACACATAAAGGTTGTCGTCTAAACTTTAAAACTTCAAATATGATTTTTGCAAAAAGGAGATTTTGTCACCAAAGAATGGTTCTATATGAAATTTAGAAGCTATGAATTAATAAAAGTAAATCTATTCTTTTCAAAACTTTAGAAACAACTCACTATAATTTCGAAACAACACTTGTTTTGAAAAGCTTTTTCTTAAATCATCTCTATATTAAATTGCTTTCCAAAAGAAGATAACTTTTGCTACTAAAATATTTTCCATAAAAACATAATATAAAGGATACCTCATAAAAAGGATATGAGAATTTTCAAACCAAGATTTTCCAAGTAATAGTAAAAGAAAATTGTATAGAAACTAATAGGAAAAGCGATCCTAGTTCCAAAAGGAAAAATAGAGAAAATTCATTTTTTTTTATGGAAAAGGCACCAATGAAAATAGTAAGATAAACATAGAGAACTTTTGAAAACAAAGGAAACAAAATATTCATTTTTAGAAAGTTTACAAAAAGGATTTCTTGTAAACTATAAATTTACAAACCTTCACTAACATTGTTATTGCTAAAAAGTTTTGTTGGATACAAATACTTAAACTATGTGTGAAACATGAGCTATGTAACTATAAAGAGGAATTTTTCAACTATATAGATAACTAAGTATTTATCAAATGATTTTTGGATGATGTGAAGTTTGAAACAAGTGTTTTAGGGATGGGAAATATCATGGTAAATCTGATCGCTATTGTTTCGGAGCCCAAATGACCTAGTTTGATAAAAATCATTTTAGAAACGACAGAGCTTTTCGAGTAGGTAGAAATTGGTATATTATATGCGCAATTCCAAGTTAAAATAACCAAGTTATGGCCATTTTAAATTAAATTGTCTTCTAAACGAATTTTGATGATCTTATGATATAGTTTTGACAAAGTACAACAGAATCAACAAGAAATACTCATTATAGATATTCTTCTTGATTAGGTGATCCCGAGGAAGACTATCCCTATCTGGAGGATTACTTTGATTAGTGGATTGACCGATCAACTCATCCATAAGAAGAAAGTATCATCATGGCAACACGAGTTTATTTCCTTGATTACTTTACTTGATTGTGCTTGTATTTTAGTTGCACTAGAATAAGGAAAGACAAATTGATATGTATGTAAATTGTTGAAAGAATTTTAAGAATATCGAGGTGGAAATTGAATGTAAGAAATTGTTTGTTTTAGTATAGAACTTGATATGTCTGAAATTCTATGATCACCATAAATTGACATTAATTGTGCTATGATATTCTAACTAAATTGTTCATGCATATCACGTAGTGGGTCACATTGCATAAGGACCACAAATCTTGTGGGGAAAGGTTAGTGGTACAATTATAAGGCCATAAACAATGTTTATCGGCTTAAGCTAGAAGCATAATACAAAGAGAACCGCTTAGCGGCATTATACTCGAAGCAAAATACTAGAACAATGCTTATCGGCTCTAAGCTAGAAGCAAAATAACAAGGAACAATGCTTAGCAGCCATTACTCAAAGCATAATCTTATTAGCCTCCCCAAAACCCTAAATGGAGGGTATAAATCCATTCAACATATAGTTCTCTGAAAACTATATGTCTTGCTTGCCCACGTGTTTGTTGCATACCATCTAGATGCCTAAAAACTTGCTTGATTTTGTTACTCAAATATTTATCTTTTGAAATAATTCTCCTAAGCCTGTTAGTTTATACCCCTATAGATATCTTTTGTAGTTTAGCTATTTGTGGTTGAAGCTACGTAGACTTGCAGCCAGGTATTTCCCTTTTTGGTTAAGGAATTTTTAGATGAAGTTTAGCATTAGTTTCGATGTAGACTTCATAGAAAATTCCTTGTATATGGGGGAATGCCCCTAAGACTTGTAAGACAATCATTATGAATGAATGAATGAATATTATGATTTCCCTTTCTTAATTTATTATTGTATCTTTTAAGCTTCATATTTCAAAGTATGATCCTCTAAATTTATGAAGCATGCCTTACACTTAATATCGAAGCTTTTAGGAAAGACTAAGGTTTATCATATTTAAGCTTTAATATTGAGTGTGGTGGACTGTTAGTTTATGGTACCCTTTGAGGAGTGATAGTATTACATCCTTTGCCAATCCCGGAATAGACTTGAAAGAAATAGTCAAACTACATGGAGTACCTACGGGAATAGTATTAGATCGAGATATAAGATTTGTTTCTAAATTTTGGAGAGGATTACAAAGAGACCTATGAATTGCTTACAGTTCAGTAGTGCCTATCATCCACAAACTAATGGATAGATACAAAGGATAATGCAAACTTTAGAAGATATGCTACAGTTTTATTTTAGAATCCAAAGGAAATTTTGATCAACACTTACCATTGGTAGAATTTACCTATAATAATAGTTATCATGCAAGCGTTGGGATACTTTCGTATGAACTAGTGCAAGAAACAATGAACAAGGTTGCAGTAATCGAATAAGGTCATAGTAATCAAACAAAGGATGAAGGAGTATCAAGACAGACAGAAAAGCTGGGCTAATATGAAAAGAAGGGAACTTGAATTCAAGGCTGGAGAACATGTGTACCTTAGGGTAAATCCAATCAGGATTCTCCAACAAGGATGAAAACATGGGAAACTAAATCTTAGATATGTTGGTCCTTTTGAGATACTAGATAAATTGGCAGATTTGGCATAGATTTGGCATATTGATTAACATTATCACCAAATCTTGTTGGGATGCACAACGTATTCCATGTATTAGTTCTAAGGAGATATATACCAAATCCAAATAAGATCATGGAATTGGAACCATTAGCACTTACAGAAAACTTAACTATGAAAGGCATCTAGTGAAGATATTGAATAGAAAGGTGAAAGCTCTTCGGAATAAAGAGATATGATGTGTCAAAATTTTATGGAACCCTCGCACCAAAGAAGTCACTTGGGAATTAGAAAATGAAATCAAAAGTAGTTACCCCAAACTATTCGATGAATCAGGACATAACCAAGCTTTATCTCAAAGCTTAATTTAAAGGTGGAAGTGTAAACCCGAGATTTTTCATACAAATAGAAATAGATGAAAATATAAAAATAGAAAATAGAATGATAATATAGGACTCAATCAAGACCTTATAATTAAACCATAAGTAGAAATGAGCTTGTATACAATTTCAAACCCTAAAACAAAGTTACCTAGATAGTATTTAAGATTACTAATAAGATTTCATAGTGGGTATCAAAAATTCAAGATAAAGAAATAACTTAACTAAGATTTCAAAATTATTGAAAATAAGATATTCAATAATGCTTATAGTTAGAAAACGATAATTTATAGAGGAACCGTTAGGATTATGAATACACAATAAAAATATAAACAGATGTATAACTAATAATTAGACTCCAAATAAATATTTGGATCACATTATTGTTCTAGTTAGTAAATTCTTAAGCTATTAGAGCCTAAAACAAAAATTGACTATTAAGCTTATAAAACCCTAATCGCGGGAGATAAAATTCCAAAAATAATTTTTCGCATAAACTTTAAATCTAAAGTTGAACTTAATAACAATCTAGAAAATTTATAGAACTCTATAAATTTTTGGAGATAAACTCTTGAATAATTGTCATATTTGTACCCGTTTAACTTATTAAAATATCTTAAAACTAAGGTAATTACATAACTTAATGATATATTTGTACCCAAATAGTTTAATAATAAAACTAACTAATTATACAACTAACTAATATTATATTAATTTTATCTTCAAATTTGGTCCAATCATGTTACTTATACGGTGCAAATACAAGATAAATGGCACAATTTTACGGTGGAGAAACTCTCGAAATTAGCAAGCCGAAATTCATCTCCTCTTTGTAAAATTATACACAACTAAGTCAACAAGACACACATATCAACCAAACACATTAAGATAACTCAAGCAACCATTAAATGCAGGAAAAACACATAATCATCCAAGGAATACGGTAAAGAAGTGAACTGAAATTGGTAACAAGATGCAGCTGTCTTCTTTCTCATTATATATATGTGTGTGTGTGTGTGCCTTAATGAGCTAATGAACAAGACATTAAAACACATGAGACAACTCTCAAATATATTCCAAATTCGTGTTCCTTTTCTTCCCTAAAACTCACACAAATCACATTCAAACAACAACAAAAACAAGCATAAACCAAGCTTAGGATAATGAGCATAACAAGGTAAGGTAAATTTGTATTTGAATTAGTTATATACCAAACACTATCCTAAACGGTGTTATTGTGCACTCTAGGATCGAATCTAACACTGAGGGGGAAAGTAGCACCTTCAAATTTACTCAAACAAGGTAAAAGCTAATCTTAAAGCTCCATTAATATGTTCTATCATATGTTGAAGTTAGAAACTAGGGTGAATGATGATTACATGATGTAATATGTATTGATATATCATATATAATACATGTAGAATGTAGAGAAACATATAGGAGAAGTTTAACGCAAGTATAATACATATATGTTAAAGGAAAGTTAAATTTCGAATGGAAGAAAATCGAAAAAGATAATGAACAATGTCAACACTACCCACATGCCTGCAGTGTACACACTTAACGTTGGCATCATACGTAGGTAGGCCGGCGGTGTTGAGATGGCTTACACTGGAACAGAAGCTATGTAAAATTTATTTTTATGTAAAATAAACGAATGTCGGCTAACTGAAATTATACGTCGACAACACATAGTCCGGCATACGTGAAAAAGCTGGCGGCTTACAAGCCAGCGTAACTTGATATGAAATAATATGTGAAACTTAAGAATGCCGGCATCTAGATTTCAACACCGGCGGCGTAGGAGTCGGCGTACAAACATGTTTTTCTTACGTAAAGTCTGTATTACACGGACGAGATATTTAAATAATAATAATAATAATAACAGAATTTACTAAGAAATAAAATAAATACAAATTCTTATAATAACAATATGTATAATATTCGATAACTTCTAAAACCCTAGAAATTATAGGGAAATATTAAGTGTTATTAGCAACATAATTATTAAATATTTTTTTATATAGATAAATAGGTAAGAATGGAAATTGAAACGAGCTAAATTTATGAATAATGTGACTTCCAAAAATGACAAAATAATTGTAAGAAGTATATTAAGAGAAACACTTCCAAAAATGACAAAATAATTGTATGAAGTATATTAAGAGAAACACGATGACACTAAATAATAATAAACGAATATGAGTTACTATAATGAGTCCGATAGAGAATAACATAAAAATAGTAATAATAACTATAAAATATAAACTTGTTAAATATCAATTTTTCTAATACCAGATAAATGTATATAGATATCAAGAAAGACTAAGACAAGCTACATGTAAATAAAGATTAATTGATAATTGTTATCATAAGACCATTAAAGGATCAAAATAAGTAATAAAAACCGAGTCAAATATCAATTTAGAACACTAGATACATATAAGAGTTTAGTTATATAATCTATGTTATATTGATTAATATTTTATTCATCTCAATAGGTGACTTTGATACCATAGAGGACCTTCCGGTAGATTACTACGACTAGTCACTATGAACAGGTGAGTAATTCAATCATATTATACTGTTTGTGCTTGTAAGTAGCTGAATATGAAATACAAAGATAATAATATGAATGTTTTGATTGAAATGTGTTGTGATATCATTATATGATTGTTAACCTACCATTACAAAAGTGATAATACAATGGTATGATGATGTGAAGTAGTATGATACTTATTGTGTGTAATGTATGACCACCATGAAATTGAATAGGAACTATTGATTTATTAAAATAAACTGGTCATATATTGCACGTACTGCATTATTGCATATAAAATGGGTGACAGCCTGCTACGTATTAATATTTTGGTTATCTGTTAATGCTTGGTTTTTCTGAAGTGTTAATTCTTCCAAGATTTTCTTTATTCCATCGGTTCTATGAGAACTAAGTAGCAACGAAGAACACTACCCGTAGTATCGCTTCGAAATGATTAACACTTAGGGAGTTTTTAAGGATGGATATGGGAAATGGTCAGTTAAAATAGTTGTTAAATTTAAAGTGATAACCCTAAGACGAGAAATCATTGATTTTGCTGTAAACTTAGTCTCTCCTGTGCAGGTGACTCATAAAGTAAATATTCTTCAACCTAAAAGGGGGGCGTAAATCTTTTTCATGTTTGGATTCTAGATCATCCAAGCTTGTATCTGAGCATATGTTTGAGTGATTGCATGACATACGATTTGTTAATAACTTGTTTGATGTGTAATATGTCTAGTTATTCATTAAGTTGTGGTTTCGCTCACACTCCAACAGTCTTTTCAGGTTTACACTTCGACCTTGGTTAGTTATTTCCAGAAATATGGCTCCGGTAAGGGCTTAAGAGCTGGAAGCCTATGGTTCTATTTGGGATTAATGGTTTATATTTTTCTAGAATAGATTAGCTAGTATTATCTTATCAGTTATGTATGTAGAGAATTACAAAAAGGAGTACATGGTTTGTAATAATCTATGATACTTTATGATTAAGATGGCAGTTATTTACTAATTTATTTCTTACATGTATTTATCATTTCTTATCAAAGCAACTAAAAGATCCTGTTATTTTGGAAAACATGTCACTTCTCCGAAGGTAATCTAGTGATAGTATTCAGGTATAACTTGTCTACTTCTACTAGGGTACCCTCGGGACGTGACAGGAATGATACAAACCCAAGAATTTTCATCTCATGAATACTGTAATGTATAACTTGATAGTCTTGAAACTTAATAAAAATTTTCAAGTTAGTGAAAGATACTAAAGACAAGATTTCATCTTTGAGATTATAGTTGCTTCAATTAAAACTCAAGTAAGAGTCTCCCTATAGAAATGAATGTTTTGATGTTGTAAACCTTTAAGAATACAAAAGCCTTAACTTACACTAGATAAGGACTTGGGCATCACCTAGAAATCAACATAGCAAAAAATCTAAACAACTTAAGCACCTCAATTCACATTCTAAAGAAGCATCCCTTGTAACTATAATAAAATACAACCAAGTAGGTGCCACATGTCAATTGAAGAAGGTACCATTTGTCAAGCACCTAGAGCACCATATGGAGCACACATGGAGTGCCACTTAAGAGCCACATGTCAACTCAAAGATACGCCACGTTTCAAGTAGAGAGATAATAAGAAACTTAAATATAGAGGCAATAACCTAACCTTGCAAGCAAGGTAGTCTTAGAGCAATGCATCTTATCTTCTTAGCATATTCATTACAAGGAGACACCATGATGATCTTAGCCTACTAAACCTAAAACATAGCTCACCATAGGAAGGTGTGCATTTACATTGAACAGTCCACAATTCCTCTCTCCTGGAGCCATCCACTAGCTTCAAAAACATGTACAGATAGCAAAAACATCAAATCAATTTATCATCCTCATTATAACCTAGCTAGTTTACAAGATGTGTTCACACTATAGCTTATTACCTTTGTTCCCTTGAATTGTGACAAGCCTCGCCAAATATAGCAAATTGGCAACTTGATAATATCCTCAAGACAATCATTAAAGCATCTCATGATGACCTAGTTTAGCACATGATGGAGAACCTCACCATTTCTCTCTTTTTCTTTCTTAAAAACTGAAACAACCTCTATGAGCAAAACCATGTGCACAGCAACAACAAACAATCATCTTCTAGTATCACATGCCTTAAACAAGTGCGTCATCTATGAAAGAGGACAAGCCTTGCCTCTATCCACTTGCCATACTGTAAACACCTCAGGCAAGTCATCAATATCAATATTCCTCATAGACTCTTTAAATACAAGACACATGAATATGGTCCCCATTTTACTTCTCAAACTACACACACATGCCCCACAAATCCAAGTGAAAACAACAGGATTCAATGCAACAACAAAGGTTCTTGACTCCATCTAATATCCTACAAGTCGCCTCTTTGTATACCATATCATACACATCACTTTCAAAGCATTAAAGGTAGGAACAAGCACTCATCTATCCTAAGTTGACTACACGTGAGACTTCATCAAATAAAGATAAGATATAGACTAATTTCAACTCACATCATTAAAGGCATGAACAAACAAATCCTATTTCCTTTGTATAGGTCTTGGCATACTTAAGGAGAAAGGTAAAGTCTTAAAGGCCATCCTAAAACTCAAGATAAATTTTTTATATATTCAAGTGTATAGCATGTTTACTTGAGAGCTTTATGAAACACTAAATAAGAATCTAGAAGATCATGATCTATATGTCTCGGCATATGGAAAGACCTTAGGATATTATATGCTTAGCAATATGAAACTTAATCCATTATGATAAAGGTGTGTGAGGTAACAAAGCAACCTTAGGATCATGTATGAAATACGCAGCCATGATTAGTATAAGTAACAGTTTTTTTTATGATTCAATAAAGGTAATGGAGGTTAAAGAATAAGAAGAAACCCACCCTAAACCTCTTATATCTAATTGAGAATCCATGTTTGTTTTTATATATTGATATCCATGTAGCCTAAAGAGAACATGATAGAGTGAATGATATATTAGAACTAAGTAATAGACCTATATGATATGTTTATGAAACTTACGGCACATGTTAAGTAAAGTGATTTCAAGATAGTGATTGGTACAAATTAAAGTAGCTATTGAGCAAACAAGATAAACCAACTTTTAAGTTAGTAGATAAAACCAAGAACCCCGAAGTTATAGATGCATCACACTTAGAAAACTAAGAGTTCGAATAGAACCTTACACAAACCCTATAGATGTTGAATTGATAGCATCATCTTAGTAATATATGTATGTTTAACATCAAAACAAGAAAAACACAATGAAAATAAAATAAATAGAAAATCCGAATATGTTGACACAAGTGAATGAAGGAAAGCTTGCCAATGTCTATTCAATTGCGAAAATTTGATTTAAAATGAATAAGATAGGTTAAAAACAAGTTTTCACCATTTAATCGAATTTTGGATCTATACAGGAAAATTATCTTTGTAAAACATGTTCGAAACATCAATTTAAGATAAGAAATAGAAAGTAGAATTCAAAAGCTTTAAAATCATTACTCATATCTTAAAAACGGATTAGCAACGAGTAAATGGTGATAAAAATAGGAAAATCGAGTATTAGAATCTTTAAGTATGAATAGATCCTATGAAAATGGTTATTACATAAGTAACAAATGTTCTTATTCATTTATTAGGATCATCATAAATATCTTTGGATTTTCTCATGGATTATTACAATAGTGAACAAAGATGGACAAGTGAGTAACTTTAATATATCACATTGATCGTGATAGTAATATATTAGCACCTTAAAGAAAAATTTTATCGAATGCATTATGTATGTGGGATCAAGGGTATCATATGCTTCATGGTGGTTATTGATTTACAAACTATGGTTTTAAAAGTGATAATTATTGATGTGATGATAGAAGTTGATGTCTATAGTTGATTGTTTGCAAATTGTTTGATCAATTGATAACTTAACCCAAAACTAATGACTACATAAGAAAATTGATCATGCATTGCATACACTGCATCTATTGCATAGGGTGTGGTGACCTTGTTACGTATTAACATTTCGGATCTTTGGTATTGCTTTGTTTTTCTAGATATGATGATCCTAGTTCTACATAAGAATACCTTTATTCTATTCAGTTCCATTGGAACTATGCAGCCATTTGAAGGAACGTTGACTATGGTATCAACATGAAATAGTTAATACTTAGTGGAGTTTTTAAGTTCTAAGGATCGTCAATAACTTAATACACCTAAACTTATAGTGACAAGTAATGATTTATTTGTATTTATTTTCCCTTAGTTCTCAGTCTCTCCTAAGCCTGGTTGACTATTGAGACTCGTTCCTAAAATCCTAGTGAGAGGGCGTAAATCTTGACCTATTTGGATTCTGATCAATCCAATCTTGTACTTGATCATTTATATTATTGATGCATTGCATATGGCTAATCAATCCACTTGTTTGATTTTGTTGATGTATGGTATGATCTGGTTATTTCACCAAATGGTGGTTTCGCTCATACTCTTATAGATTTTTCAGGGTACGCCCGAGGCCATTGTTTGTTCCTACAAGGAACTTCACTCTGATAAAGATCCAAGACTAAAAGATGCAGAGCTAGAGGAAATAAAGCCTAGTTGCATTTAGTAGTATTAGTAATATATATTTGCTCAAGGACTTCAATATGTAATATGTAATGACAGACAGATAGTGCATCAATATTTATTTACTACTTTATGATTTTGCATAAATTCATCTGCATCTCATCAATGCAACAAAAGATCTGTTTTGTGAGTCATTCCCTTTTAAGTAAGTAAAAGAAGAATGCATCTATGATTCTTTCTGATGACCCACACTTATGGTATTATTAAGGCATCAGTTTGTATCATAAATGTCATGATATTTAGGGTACTCGTTAGGGCGCAATAATCATGACCTTTGTTCGTGTCTTCCTTCGCTCAAAACACGATAAACTTCAAAAACATCCCTTTTTCTTTATTTTTAAACTAAACAAAAACTCCAAAAACACCTTATCAATGTACAAACATTGTTTCTTTGATCCTTAAACATGTAAGGCTCCAAGATCATAATTCACAACATATAAATTTCTTTTTCTAATCGATATACCTACAATAAATTAATTTTCCTGCTCCTTCGTAAATCTACAACCAAAAGATCACAACTTTCTTCCAAACATGAATTCCTTGAAGCACATGTTAGGAAGGAAATCCTCCTTGAAATGTTAAAAGATCACGAAAAGAATAACTTACCCTAACCTCCTTGTCTTTGATTTTCTTCAATGCAAATTCTTTCAAGAAGGTAAAACTAGGATTTGGGACTTAAAGAAACTACTGTAGAAAAGAAAAAGACATTAGTGTAAGTGTAAGGGTTTTATTTATATATACTTAATTGAGATTGACAAAATTCTCCCTATTTTAAATTAGTGAATTACACTCTTATCCTTCTTTACGACATGTTTTATTTTATATTACATAGAAAGGATTTGAAAAAGCAGTTCAATTGCACATTAAAGATAAATCACAAAACCAACTGAGGATGTTTTAGTTATTCTTCATTGAAAGAGCAGCAATTGAGTGGCCAAAACACCAAGGGCAGCATGATGAGGCAGAACAGAACCAATCAGCCACAGAAGAACCTGAGATGACTCAAGTTCTAAAGACACGATAAAGTTGCAATTTGAAGCTTTAATTATGAAACATAGTAATAGCTTCAATTGAAGCTTCACACACTAGAACAGAGTTGAAGACTTCCAAGCATCCAATAAGCATCATCAAAGTTTAGCTCACACGCACTAGATGAATAGAGAAGAGTTGCAATTTTGCAGCTTCAAGGACTTTGAAGCACTAAGGAGCTTCTTGTCATCCTCATCTATGACAATTTCGAGGCACAACCATTTTCCAAACTAAATCAGCAGTGGAACTTTAAGGGTCCACGAGCTGTATTTGATGCGTTTAAGAATGATGAAAGAGCAGTAACATAGCAGCTCTCTAGAACAACTTCCAGCAACTCTCTCCCTCTCTTCAAACTAATCTATATAGCAAGTAGTATGCCCGAATTGTACTTCATGGCATTCCCGACTCCTTCATGACATTTCCGAGCTGCATAAATGAGCGCCTTAGACAACAAGTCCATTTGAGCTCCTCCATGGCAGCTGCAATAGCATGAGACTAAGTGTTGCTCTTTTTGTCCATAAAAGCAATCGAAGAGTGTAAAATTGAAGTTGCTACAAGGATCCAATGTTGTTACCTATCAAATTGCAGCAATTATAATAAGGTTGTTGACAAATTTCAAACCATATGAGCTTAACAAGTGGAGCAAAGGACACCTATGACTCTATACTTTTCAACAAACCCTTTAGGTAGTAATACAAGCAATGTGTACCATACACACAAGAGTATGTACCAATTATCATTTGTTTGATGCGTAATTATATGTCAGATCCCGGATAATAGTTTATAAATTAACCTAATCCCTGTGAAAAAAATGAATGAAATACATAGAGGTATGCATATTATGTATTAAATATGTTTCTATATTTTTAGATGAAAACAGCAGACCCACTTGTTATCCAGTGGCCAGATTTGAGGCCCAGTACATGTGCATATTTATAGCTTCCAGAGGTAACATCCGAATGACTAGCGTTTGATGCAATTGCTATGATTGTTAAAAAAAAAAAATAAAGAGTGGAAATGATTTTTGTTACAAGAAATTGAAAGGAAGAAGAGAGAAAGATAGAGAATGGATCGGTGTCGAGGACAGTTACGAAAGAGGAGAAAGATAAGTAACCGTCCAATAAATTAAATACAAAAAAAAAAAACTGTGGTTTTTTCTCACATGAATAAATTGGATTTACTTAATAGTAATTGATAAATAATAATAGAAAAAGATGGAAGAGATTTTTTTAATCCAAGAGAGGAAATTCTCACAATAGCTATATCTTAGAAGTGGGCTGTTATATTATTTTATTTATTTTTTCCAAGTCATCATTTTAATTCCTTTACTTGAGCCTATCAAGATTATATGGATATACGGTTTTTTTTAAATAAATCTTGAATTTGATAAAGAAGAAAAAGAAGAAGAAGAAAGATACACGTAATATATATTTCAAAAGCACAACTTGGCATGCCCTCAATTAATTTTATTTTTCAATTCGAGGGCACGAGTTAATGTTTATAAAACAAAGAGAGCATGCATACCAGATGCGCTTTCTCCTTATTATAAACAAAAAGAATTTTGTTGAGGCTCATTTTATCATTCACATTTCTCTCCACAAAACACACTTCTATCTCTCTCCTACTCAATAAGCATAGCCACTTCGTTCTACTCACTTCCTGGCTTTTGATCTCTGTTCTTTATGGTAAATTTCTATTTTTCATCTCTTATTTTACTTCACCTTTGCCTCATTGTGTTCAAAACCATAGTTGAAACCCTAGGTTTTTTCTTTGAACTAGATTAGCAAAATTTTGTGACTTTTATTGGTAGTCTTCCATATTAACGTGTTAGATAATAATAATTATAGTAGTGTGTGTGGATGCATTGTCAAGATTCAACGATAGAAGTAGTTTTTTGGTTCATGCAAACCAAGTGTTCGGTAAAATATTAAGTAGATAGTGATAGAAATTGTGTAAATGCATGGTAATGTGTGAGAAAGACTGAGAAACCTTAGAAAAGTTTAATTAAATGCAAAATAGCGTACCACATTCCATCTTAATTTTCATATCTTACCGCCATTCAATTGCAAAGCATTGACTCCATAGGTCTGTAATGGCGAATTTGGTATTTTATAGTATATGCCTATGGAAACATTAAGACTACATCACATGGGCTAAGGTATGACAAGGCTCCATTGAAGAAAGTTCGAATGAGGATGGATGTTAGTTTTCTAGTTTATTAACAAGATATGTGCAAGTGTTGGTGTGGATCTAAATATTTCAAGTGTTGAAATAGTACACAAACATCCCTACTATATACCAAGTGAACCTGTGTATGCGCTTATACCAATCGCTGATGATGAGAGCATAGAGTATCTATTGGTGCAAGCAAAGGAGTTAGGTATTGGCTTTATACAAGAATTGTTTGTGTAGGTTTCTAGACAATCAAGTGGTCCCCCCAACACCATTATACACCACAAGTGAATTCGTCCTCACAAACTAGTTTAGGCTTGCAAGTACACCCATCAACTAATGTACAGATAGGTGTTGATGCAGGCATCCAAGCTTATGAGGGTCCAGTTGGATCATGTAAGCCCAAGTCCATATAGGCCTCCCCCAATAGCCTACTTGCCTATGCTTGTTGAGGATATGGATCCATGCTGGTGAATGAGTTATTGTCACAGCTAGAAAATAAAAGCCAGGAAGGGGTAATGGTTGTACTCAATCTTAGATTTGCTTATGAAAATTAGGATGGTACTTACTATATTGATGAGGATGAGGATCCCTTTGAAGACAAGTAAAGTGATAGTAAGAATGATGATGGGGCTGTAGAGAGTGGTCAATCAAACAAAAATGCCTCCACTGAATTGATAGCAAAACAAAAAAATAATTAGTTATATAGGAATCGAAAGTGGTGATGGTCCATCTTAAATGGCTACTATTAAGGATAAAATTCCATATTTCAATATTTACGAGGGCAGATGCATTACTTTCAAGGAAAATCTCAACATAATGCGGAGTAACTTACAAAGGAGTGATAACTTGTGAAAGGAATGATGTTTAACACAAGGTGTAAACCCCTAATTTTTAGGATAATATAAAGTTCAAACCCTAAAGCGAAAAGTCAATCGGAAACCCTAAGTCAACAAATTCCTAGGAAACCCTAGCAGTTTAGATCGACAACCCTGTGTTCCTAAGCTAAGAAGTCGAAATACGAGAGAAGAGTGTAGTTTGGTTCATAATAATATTAGGGTGCTTAAAAGCATCAGATTAGCGAAATTTCGACCTATTTTGAACCCGATCGGATATAGACTTCGAAAAGTGTGTCTCTGGGCTTGAGATATTAAAAATATGATATTAGTACCGTTAGATTCATAATTTCGTAAGATTTCCAAATATATCAATTATAAAATTTTTCAGGTTATAAAAATTACAGTTATAGCCTTTTCATATTTTTTTTACTATTGGTACCTTAAGTGTCTAATCTACTTTTTGATTTCTAATCAACTATTCATCAAGTACAACTACACATACCCTATTTCTTACGTCCTTACATCCTATTTCTAAAACTATTTACTTTTCCAATACAACTTTTACTACTTAAATTTCTTATTTAATTTTGAAACTTACACAACACAAAACAAAACATCTCTCTCTCCCCCATTTTCCCCAAAAACCAGTGCCCCCTGTACCCTCCCTCTCTCTCCAATTTTGTTTCATTTTTCTTTTATTCAATTAAAGCAAATCCTAATCTCATTTTCTATAAATACCCCTTTGTGCCTTTTACTTTTCACTTTCTCTCTTTTAACAAAACAAAGCTTTTGAAAAATTCTTTTTCTCTCCTCTCTCTCCCTCATTGTGCCGTGATCCCCTCCCTCAACACACACACACACACACACATTTTTGTTTTTCTTCAAGTTTCTTACTCCACACATCTAATAGGTAATAGATCTACACTTTATCATCCTAAAAACATGTAACGGCAAGATCATTCATGTGTGATTCCACTTAAAAATCCCCATGAGCTGTAAGCTAGGGATGTGGAAACACTTGAACATGAGATCATTGCCATTACAATGTTATAGAACTTGTTATTTAAGTTATTTTGCTATTACTTTGTTTTATTATTGAGTTATGTTGTTATTATTAATGTTTTGTGCATATATTCATTATTTAACCATATCTACATAATGATCATAGTGCATTTGCATTTATGACTAGTATAATAAACTAGATCTAGTTGTTTTGAGTTCATAAATGCCTTAGGTGTTTGTTTTATGTACATAAAGAACTTGTAGTAGCATGATAATAGTGGAAAAATGTTAGAAAGCTTAAGTTCTATTTTAGTTTCAACAAAAATGGATTTTTGAAAGTCGGATTTTAAATAACCATATTTGGAAAAGCTATTTTTCAACTTCAAAATGAGTATTTTGCATTAAAAATGAAAGGCTTAGGGAATAGGCATCATAAATGAGTGGTTTTGATGAATAAAGCTTAGATCTAATAAGGGATATTTTCAAAACAAGGAAAAGTTTGCAAAAGATAAGTTAGCATTATGTTCCAATCCCATCAACCAACTTAAAATTTGAAATAAGGAAAGCTTGATATATGAAAACCCATTTTTCCAACCCAAAATAAGATTTTTATTAAAGAAATGAAAGCCTTAAGGAGTAGGTTTGACTAGGAAGTAGTTTTAGAAAGACCAAATGAGTTTTTCAAAAGAAATAGTCTCAAATATGAATTTCAAAATTCAGATTTAGAAATGACCTCTATTTAAGCACCTATTTCCAAATGCCAAAATGAGTATTTTAATGGAAAAATAGAAATCCTAGGGAATACATGTAATAAAGACCTAATTTTAACTAGGAAAAATGAAATTTATAAAAGTATAATCCTAAAATAAGAAAAGGTTTGAATGTATAGACTAAACAATATTTTCATTCCTTAAAATCTTGCAAAATTCGTAATTAGGTCCATCTACTTAAACATCTATTTTCTAACTCCAAAACGAAGAATTTTATTAAAATAATGAAGGTGTTGGGCATATAAGTCATCAAGGTTGAGTTTTGATAAAAGCAAGTGTGATTTTGCAAGAAATAAAACTAGTTTTCTTAAATTTAGTAATTTCAAAGGTTTTGCAAAGCAAAAGTTTTCTAAAAAAATTCTTAATATCATATCATTAAGGGTATACATATAGATAGTTCATCTCATCACATTCATGACAATAGTTTGTAGGTATTGCATATACACATAATGCACTTGGTAGAAACAAAGTTAAGAAAATAGTGTCTTATATATCCTATTAAGCATTGTCTAAATACATGAGGAAATAGATTTACCAACACTCATAAATCATGCATGATATTAAGTTATATATGTATATAATAGAGTTTTTCAAGATATAATAATAGCTAAGTATCTATCAAAGCTTTAAAATGATGCTTGGTTTGAAATTAGAGTTAAAATGTGGGATGGGAATTTCATATAGCATTCTGTACCCTATTGTTCATGGACCTAACGACCTTGTTTGATGGAAATAACTTTAGAAATAGATAGCTCTCATCGAATAGGTAGAAATCGGTATATAACATGCGAAATTCCAAGTTAAAATGACCAAGTTATGGCCGTTTTAAATTGGAATTTCCTCTTAGGCGAACTTTGACGAACTTGTTAGAATAGAATTTATAAGTTCACTCAAACTTCATAAAAATACTCATTGGAGTTATTTCTTTTGATTAGGAGACTTGGGAGATGTAGTAACCTTTCCGAGGACTATTACGATCAAGTGGATTTTTGCACCATGGCAAAGTGGGTTCACTATCTTTAAATTATATGCTTATGATTGTGCTTGTAATGATAGTAGCATTAGATTTAGGGCAAGATTAAAATTTTGAATGCGCATGTGAATTCTATTTGATTGAATCGATGATAAGAATATCGAAATGGAATTGTTTTAAATATTTGTATGATCTAGTATAGAATTGAAGTGTCCGCAATATCTATGATCACCCATAAATCATTAATTAATATGCCATGATCTTATAATCAAATTGACCATGCATACCATATGTTGAGTCACATTGCATTTGTTATTATACCTTTGTGGAGAAGGCATAATAGCTGGGCAACGAGGGGTCTGTAAAATCGAATGTTAATAATGGCCAGAATTAAGATGGTAATGGTGTAGGCACTTGTATCAACTACAAAATTGTGACTAGGTAGGCACCTGAATCAACCACAATGTAAATGAGAAAAATTGAAATCTATGGTCCTATGGGCCTGAAACACCTAACCCTGAATGGAGGGCGTAAATCCATTCAACATAAGACTCCTAGAAAGTCTTATATATTGTATGCTCACGTGCTTGTGCATTTCATATGATTGATAATATAACTTGTTTGCCCTATTGTATGATGAAGTATTTAATTTGGAAGTGAAACTCACTAAGCTCATAAGCTTATATCCCTATAGTTTCCTGTTGCAGTATGATTATTTACGCTATCCCCGAGAGCCACTTTCCTCAGGTGCAGCTTTTGGAATTTAAGGAGCTTTTTGAAGAAGTCGAGACTAGATGTTAGGCATAGACTTCTAGTTGAATCTCCTTAATCTTATATATATATATATATATATATATGTTGTTGTAAGAGACTTTTGAGGACCTAAGGACTCTTAATATTTTTACAAGGGTATACCCTTTAGATCTTGTAATATATTAATCTGGTTATAACCGTTATGATTTATATTCTTATCGCTATGTATGTCTTCTTAAGCTATTTCAATTCAAATTATGATTCCTTATATGTTGAACGTGAGCCTTATACCCGATTTCTAAACTCATGGAGTGACTAAGGTTGTTCATACTTGAGTTTAAATATCGAGTGTGGTGGACTATCGCGTTTAGGTACCCTTTAGGGCATGATACAAGGCCGACCTAATTTACCATGTGCAAGCTTTTCACATGAAACACTGTTGTAATTTTTTGAGTGCATGAATCTACTAAGAACTTATGGTAAGCCTATTATATGAAGTGAAAAGAAGGTTGTCCATGGAGGCTTCATGCTTATAAGAAAAAGCTAGAAGGTCTTTTTGTAATCATTAAATTAGAAGGCCTCCATTTATATGTTAATGTCATAATTGGTCAAGACCACTCACAAGGCGATTCAAATCTTCTAGTAAGGGAGTTTCTAAGCTTTGTGAAGAAAGACCCAAACATGATGCGTCCACTAAAGTCCTATGCAAAGATAGCATTTAGGTATAAGGTATCATGTAGAAAAGCGTGGGAGGGTAAGGAAAGGTAATTGTAGTGGTTTATGGTGATTAAGAGAAGTCATACAACAGTCTTTCTAGGTTATTCAATACTATCAAAGCAACGAATCTAGGAAATCAAGTTAAATGGGATTGGATAAGACCATTTGAACCTAGAGAGTCGATTCTTAAATGGGTTTTTTGGATATTCGGTTCATACATCATCACCTTAACAATATAAGCCTGTTGTATGCGTCAATGGGAATTCTATACGAAAATATAAAGTGCTGTTACTAGTAGCCTACGACATTGATGGAGACAATATTGGGATTTTACTTGATGCGGAAAGAAACAAAGGAATCTTGGAGTTGGTTTCTAAGAAAATTGAAGCACTATGTAATCAGCCATTGTGGAGAAGAGATGGTATGCCTAATATTGGATAGGGGACAGGAATATCCAAGCATACAAGGATCCTAAAAATGGTTGGCCATGTTGCTAATAACTTCAACAAGGTATACAAGAATCGTCAAATAAAGAATATTGTATGTCACATTATAGGCCAAACCCCATAAGTTTGAGAATTTTATGCAACTTCTAATTAACTGGTTGCGCTATTTCTGATCGAGTTTTAAAATAAATTTAGTCCTAATTTCTTTTTTCTATATCCGTCAACACTAGGCAAGTGTATACCCATCGTATATAGTATATGACCGAAGTTTAGGGTCGTATTCCTCAAGGTCGTCGACAAATACTATTACTCATCTTCTTAATTATTATTAACAAATTGAAAATTAATAATTAGAACTGCAAACTATCAATTAAACTAAACACTAATTACAACTATGTTTATCAAGATTACTAACAAATTAAATTTTACTATAACAATTAAATTACACATCAGACTTGCTTCACCAATACATTAACATGCATTACGATTTTATTGTTTGTTGTGCATTTACTAACTGTAGGATTCCATCACTTTGGTTAATATCTCTCTTGAGTCTATTAACCCCTAATCCTAGCCTTGTCGATCGAAATCTCTTCTTAGTTATCAGCCGATTAGAATTGCAGCATGAACATGATCCCAAGAATAATTTCAATTACATATGGAAAAGGTTTTACAACCCTATCTCTAGGTCATAAGCAACCTTTTCCTATTGCTTAGATCTATTCATAGGTAGATTTCTCAATTGCATCCTATGGATCTAATTCTAAGTCATGCACTAGGTAGAATTAGCATGTTTAAGTGCACTGTAGGATTGGTAAAAACAACAACATTTAACATTTAGATCCACTTCATGCACGTTAAGTATGGCTTTGCAAGCCTTAACACACTACTCACACATTACACAAGAGTACGACATAACACAACAACAAAAGAAAAAGTATAAATAGAATGTAGAAGAACAACCCTAATAGAATGAAATTACTTGAAGATCTTCATACAATAGTATTCCAGAAACACTTCAATAATATACTTTTTTTTTCTTACAATAGTTACAATACACAATAATGGTGAGAAAAAAATGAGAACGGCTGATGATTTCTTGATTGATTGATACTTTGCAATGTTTCAACAAAGTATTTATATGGATCTTCTTTTAGTTGCGTCTGATGGGTGAAAGTATGCATGAATTGGCTTCCTTTCTCTTCAAAAAGGCATTTAAAACCTAAAATGGTGTGAATTTATACGAAATGTAACTGCCACACGGTCATAGTTCAGGCTGTTACCTCCTTAGAAATGATTTTCCACGCAAGATCACGGCTGTAGTGGAGACCATAATCTCCTTAGATTGATCTCTTACACTCTATTACACCCATAATCAATTCTTTCCTGTGCTGATGTTGTCTTTTCCCTGTTGGTCACGGTCATAGTAGAGGCCATGATCTCTACTGTAATCTCTATATCTCCATCGAATTCGGTAGTTGCAATTCAAATTGAAAAGTCCGAGAAGAAAACCCAAAGTATGGCCATAGGGAGGTCGTGACCTTCTCTGTGACTGATTTTCTCTTCTTCTCGTGTAGATTGTGCCCATAATTGCCCATTTAATAACATCTGAGACTATCACTGGCTTAAATACGGCCGTAATCTTACTTGGATGATTTTTCAACCTCAAATCCTTGTGCAATTTGATCCAAATGACCTAAAATGGATATAATTCCTAATTAAGTACCAAATATCTTTAATTAAATAAGGATTTAAAGCATTATTTACCCTAAATAGACCAAAATGAGTATGGTAAATTAACCCTATCATTAACATAAACAAAGAGGCAGTCTGGTGTTTAATAGGATAGAACATGATAGCTCTTGTGTTTAGAAAAGAAAAAGCAGTGGACTATCACATATGCTAATTTATATTGCTTTGGGTATATGACAAGCAACATTGCTAAAGCCTACAATTTTATACTACTAGCAAGTGCCAAGGGCTTACTGATAACTGTACATGACAAATAACACTACTAAAGCCTACAATTTTATACTAGTTAGTGTCGTGGGCTTACTAGTAACTGCATTAGTTAAAAAATTCTAATTGTGTGATGAATTGGGAGAGCAGACATGTCAAGGCCATAAAGGGTATTCAAAAGAAGAAAATAGTCACTACATATGTAGCAAAGACGCTAAATAAATGGAGTGACAGAGCTAGTGTGCATTAAGTGACAAGTTTCCATCGTATCACAGGGCTCTTTGAAATTTTCAAGGAGCCATTATCAACCATATATGTGATTGTAACTAGTGGTAGACATATTAGATACCTTACTTGCATGCCGTAGCTACATGTGCACATGTTAGGATGGATGGTAACTCATTTATAGGGCACTGGTATAAGTGGTTGAACTAATTACAGGTTTATAAGGCCTATTTCTATCCACTTGGTGATGAACTTGATTGGCCTACTCCAACAACCTTTCAAGTTTTAATACCTTATTGAACCAAAACATGGGGTAAGGGCAAGCCCAAGACAAAGTGACACAAGATCAAAATGGATCTTCATAGGCGGCCTGATAGGCTCAGTTACAATATGTGTAGTAAGAGGGCCATAATCATAGGACATGTCTACATAGAAATATGCAGGTTAGGCATTTGAATTTTATAACACTGTTTGAAAGAAATCTTTTATTGTTACACTATGCTTCTTATTTCAACTGTGATCATTTTTGCAAGTACTAACATACGTTACTCTCCTTGTGCAGGATAGATGGGTCTCAGACGATCCGATGCTTTGGTACTATCATAGCAGGAAACCCATTGATCAGAGGACATCTATAATGCACAAGTACATGTCAATTCACACGCCTCATGTATGTTTTACAAGGGAACAAGAACTGATTCTTGGCAATTCTTAATCTTGTAGGAGCAAGAGATTGGAGTATATGCCATTAGGCAATGACTGTATGGCATCATGAGTCACAACTACACCTTGATGAGAAGGAATCAAGTGGATCTATGCTAATTTTATACATACGTATGACAGGTTTCTATTCCATCAGCCAGTTACCATATATTAAGCTTAACTAACATCTCATCATCACCTTCATCGAACGATGAAGGCCTTAGACTCATAATTTCCACATGCCATCTAGGGAGGCACTATTACCCTCCAAGATGTTGAGGTACAGCTTGTATTACAAGTTAATGGGTGGTCCATCATAGGTGGTACCACCTTACTTAGCTAGATTGTGCTTGGATTTACTTAGGCTGGTTCTAAGAGATACTTAGGGAAAAGGTAGCCATATTAATATGAGCTGGATATCTAATAATTTATATGAACTGCTTGTTAATGTGGATGAGGTAACCATCATGCGTACACCTGAGCATATATGTTGATGATGATAGGTGAGTTCCTCTTTAGTGAAAAGTCAGGAATCTAGTCCATGGGATGTTTACACACTGCCGAGGAGTATAGCTAGGGATCTGGTACCTTGGCTTGGATGTACAAGCAACTTTACTAGGCCTCTAAATGGGGGAAAGCCTAAAGAGCTTGATGGTTCAGCCATATGCTATAGGTTTAGGCATGGGTCAGGTTCCCTCATGTGGCTTCTCTTCCTAAGTTTGACATGTATGTTCTAGCTAGGCTCCTCTAACGGCTAGATGGAGATTGCATCATGACACCACTTGACATCCTACACATGTCATGTTAGCCCATACGATGCATTCGGTAAGTGTATTTCCTTTATTTTATTATTTATCACCATCAAAGTACCCTTCAATTTTCTTTTTCTTTTGGTTATGTTTGCAGGTTGAGTAGGAGTCATATCCATATGTCTTATTAGCAAGCCTCCTACCATTTTACTTCGCGGGCAAACACATTTGGCAGGCATAAGTGCCACTTATTTACTTATGCCTTGTCGAGTGGCACCTCCTAAAGTGAGTCCTTCAACAATTTAATGGTCGTCGAGCATCCCATTAGAAGCTAACATTGATTTAGGCTTCATTCCATAGACTTGTGTGGCACATTTGACACAAATTGGGAAGAGCTGCATGGAGGATATACGCAAATATAGAATGATCGGTAGAATTGAGTATACTTGCTAAACTAGGAGGGGGGTATATCCTGATTACCTTGCTTGGTATTAGTGCATCAGATGTCAAAACAAAGGTTAATCAGGGGTTTTATTTGGTCGAATGGTGAGCACAAATGTTCTTATGATTTATTGTTTCAATGAAAAGTACAGCAATTGTAATTGATATGATTATTTTCTTTTTGAATAATGGATGTCTTTAAGAGAATCACGTTGGTTGGTAGGGCATCTCGCATTATTCGCATAACCGAAAAGGCTATGAGATACCAAGACCAGCATGGTGCGCCTAGGCTGTTTCCACATGTTCATCGTAGTGTTCCAAATGAGGATGAAGATGAATAATAAGATATTGCATATTATGAGCCTACAGAGATCTACATGATAGGAGTAGGGAGATCCTCATTATTATGCCCAGCGACCTAAAAGAATGCAACATGGTCAACATTCCACCTTCTTCATTCCTAATGAGATAGTACATTCACCACCGGTCTATTCTAAGGCACCTACCTATAGTATACAACCGTATGATAGCAATCATATTAGTGGATTCTTCCATAGCTCGAGTGTAGGACCAAGTCGTGATATATTCCTTTTCAACAGCAGCTATCCAAGGGATATAATTAATAGCTCAAGAGGAGCGCATAGTCCCTATTACACAGCAGACCCTATGTATTACTTTAGTTTAATTCAAAAACCTCTAGTGCCACACAGAGAGCAAGCACGTAGACTACGAAGAAACAAATGTGGTAAGGGAGTAATCCAGCTCAATCAGGTTCAACACCCATACCAACACATCACGCGACTTTATGTAGTCACTTAATGAAGAAGAGGGTGGAGGGGAGGAACAGATGGAGGGGCAAGCACATTAAAAGTTGAAGAACCAAGACATAAATCTTCTGTGTCTACATGATTCATCGGGTTATTTTTAAGAGGAGATAGGCAAAGGAGGAGCTAATTGTATTTGTTTGCTACTTGACATTGTATAAACTTTAAAAATTTTCAAACTTTCTCTTGTTAGTATATGTTAAATTCATTTGTGATTATTTGTTATTTGGAAATGGGATTTTTCGGGTGATTAACGTGTTGGGTCAATACACGGATGTAGTTTTGTTGGAAAAATTGTCCATTATATTGTAGTTTTGTAATAAAATGAGTTGTGTATTTTTTCCTGCTGTGTATGCAAGTTTTGTAAAGAGGGGGCATCTGGCATGTATGCATTCTTTACATTACAAAGATAGCTTAGGTGCAAATCGTACCCTTAAATTAAAAAACAATAAAAAGTGAAGGTGCGCCCAGCCACGCCTGGCACTGCCTAACTGCACCTTTGGCACCTATATTACAAATATTTTTTTAATCGCATTTCAGGATTTTTTTTTATAAACAAAAAAACCTTATTTCTATACAAAGCTGAGTGGGCAAGAGAACAAATCTATTAGGACGGATAGAATATTTCTTTAGAGACAAACTCATAGCATATAAGCTTTCTTTAATTTCTCAGCACGTGTATTTCAATTAAAGAGTAGTAAAAAGATTATGTTTTAGCAAGCATTTGAGTTGTTTTGGGTTTAAAAGCAATCACATGATATCGATTTTTATCAGATTTTGAAGACTTTGTGAAGAATTTTGTTATAGGTGTTTCTAAACCTTTATTCTATCATATCAATTGCTTGATTGTCTTTATATTATTAAGATACATTGATTATATTTTATGGGTAATGTGTAATGAATTCAATAAGTTAAAGTGTTTGAATCAAATTCCACGTTGTTTTATAATTATATAAATATTGTTGCTTATTATTAATTTAATTTGTCTTGGACACACATGGTTAGAAAAATTAGGATTAGAGATATTAAAAAAGATTTGATAATCTAATCATATTAGGCACACATGATTAGCTAAATTAGGATTAGATATATTAAAAAAAATTAATAATCTAATCAATGCAACTTGGTCTTTGGAAAGATGTGATAGGAAATGGGAGATTTAATGAAACTCTTGAATTCATGTCTTCAATGTGGTTCAAAATATGAATTTGGTTGGTAATGCTCTTTTATGATTCCATCTAGAAAATAATTTTGGTGAGTGGATCACAGTTTGTCTAATAATTATAGATTAATCATCTTGGTGAGATGATTTATTCTATAATTGAATTTTGTTACTCTGGATGGTGGTGGATCTTCCACTAAGTTTGGTCAAATCCAATTAATCAATTTCAATATCATTTCAAGTAGTTATTTTAATTCAAATGAAAATATATATGCAATTTCAATTTTTTTAGTATCTTTTTTATCAAAGATTCCTAATAGTGTTGCTAAGATATTTAATCAATGCTCAATTAGTTTGTTAGTTTTTAGTTTTTAATTAAATTAATTAGATAGCTTAGCTTGAGGAAGAACTTGCCAAATCTAGTAATTAGCAACAAGCTTTCTATGATAAGATGTGTTCTTCTCGAAAGTTTTAGTAATATATATACATTTGTTATCCTAATCGATAATTATCTATGCTTTTAAAGAGATAAATAAAAGCTATCGATTAACTTTTGGACTTTCTTTTTAGCACCTTAAAAAAAAATCTATTTGTACACAATCATCAATGGCTGGAGAAAAAAAAACAGTTAAAAATATGAGTGTTAAGTCTCTAAGTTTGGTTTGATGATAAAAAAACATGTATTAGTAATTACCAACATTGTTTATAAGTGTGCAGATTAAGTGTGAAGTGAATTTAAAATAATATGGTTAAGTTAATATGATTTTAAGAAAGATTGACGCAAAGGTACATCGAAGATTAAAAGAAAAATTGAGAGCTTTATGAAGTTGTAAAAAGCAGAGCAAACCTCAGAACCTTGTTTGAAGGTGTTGGGTTATAGATCCAACAAATATAGGTCTGTAACATATAATAGAGGAAATCTAAATATTATATATATATATATATATATATATTTAGAAGAAGATTTAGAAAATAAGGAGATTTGTGCAGCAAGGGAGACATAGAATACTATACGCAGGCCAAATTAGGATCAAAGCCGCTGGCCTTCAACAACACCAACATCAACCTTCAACAACATCCTATAAACCATTTGAAATGTTGCTACATTAGGATGTACACCGTCGGCGTAGAGCCTACCTTGTACAACATTATATGCCCACCATAAAAGCCTGGGATTGAGCCAGCCAATGTCCATCCATGTCCTTCTTTTGTTTTCCCTTATACATTCTCCTTATGCTGTCTTTTAGGGCATGACTTTAACAATTCTGAAAAACCTAGAGGGAGTTTTACTACTGCTTGAAATCCACCATTGTGGTGAAGATTTGTGATCCACTAGTATTATTAGTGAAGAAAAACAATGTAATCCCATTATTGTTGATTATGGAAGAAGTTGTGCAACGGTCCCGTAGTTTTTCCTAATTAGGGTTTTCCACATTAAATCCTGGCGTCCTTTTTTATTGTTTATTTTTCAATTATTATTTTTGTTATCTCATAGGTAAGAGGAAAAAAATCATCTTTGTGATTTCAGGACATTAGATTTTTTTTCTAACAAGTGATATTAGAGCACTGGTTTTAAAAAAAGGTTTTTTATTTATTTAGGGTTTTGAAGGCACACTGAACATCAAGTATAATGATAAAATTGAATTCATCAAATTATTTTATCTAGAAGTCGATGATGGAAGGTATGTTATATTGTACAGATTATATATGTCTTTAAGCGGTGATAATGCAAAGCTAACAGATAAGTCTGATGAAGATTGGGCAATCATGCATAGAAAAACTATCGGATATATCCAATAATAGGTTGATCACAGTGCATATCATCATGTTGGTCAGGAAACCAAAGATGATGTTATATGGAAGAAATTGGAATCCATGTATGAGAGACAGACTACCTTGAATAAAACCTCATTGATTATAAGAGTGGTAATCTAAACTATAAGGATGGATCCAATATGATAGAGCACTTGCATGATTTTTAAGGTCTGGTGAATCAGTTATCTACTGTGAAGCTTGTGCTTGATGATGAGATACATGCACTTTTATTGTTGAGTTCACTACCTGATAGTTAGGAGACACTTGTGGTATCTGTTAGCAATTTTGCACCAGAAGGAAAGCTCACCATTGCAATGATGAAAGATATCTTGATGAATAAAGAAGCCAGAAGAAAAGATCATGGCACGAGTTTTAAAACTTGAGCACTTGTTTCTAATAAACCAGAAAGATGTAGTAGAAGCAAGAACAGAAGCTCATATGATAAATCCAAGGGAAGATCTAAATCAAGAAGGAAAAATATTAAATGCTATTACTGTGACAAGCTAGACATTTCAAGAGAGCATGTAGACTTTAGAAGAGAAGTAGGGTAAAGGTAAAAGTGATGAAAAAGATGAAGACACAACTGTTGTAGCAGCACTTAGTGAGATAGTTGTTGCTACGGTGAGGATTGTGTTAACCTTGCATGTCATGAAAGTAACTGGTTTATTAATTCTAGTGCCTCCTTCCATGTGACATGACATGATGAATTTTTCTCAATCTATACTGCCGATGATTATGGCAATGTTACAATGGGAAGTAATAGAACACCTAAAATTGTTGGCATTGGAAATGTTGTTTTAAAGACTAACATTGGTTGTAGGCTCATTCTCAGAGATGTTAGACATGTTCTAGATATATGCCTAAACATTATAATTACAGGGAAACTCGATGGTGAAGGCTATAATAGTCACTTTGGTGAAGGTAAATGGAAGCTCACCAATGGTTTTCTCATAGTGGCAAAAGGAAAGAAGAGAAATACCCTTTACTTAATGTCAGCAAAACTAAGTAAAGGAGATGTGAATTTAATTGATGACACTTCAATAGAGCTTTGGCACAGCGGCTTGGTCACATGAGTGAGAAAGTGCTCCAAATGCTTTGTAAGAAGCAACTTCTACTTGATGTAAAAGGTACTCCACTGAAAACTTGTACTAATTGTCTTGCTAGTAACAACATGGAGTTGTATTTCAAAGAAATCCACTTGCTAGGAAATCTCATATATTGGATTTAGTTCACACATATGTGTTATATATGAAACACGGTCAGTAGGTGATGCTCTTTATTTTGTGACATTCATTGATGATCACTCTAGGAAGTTGAGGACTTTTGCTTTAAAGTCAAAGATCAAGTGCTTGATGTGTTTAAGCAATTCCACAATAGCGTTGAAAGAGAAATAAGAAGACAGTTGATACCTGTCTAAGTAGATAATGGTGGTGAATACAAAGGACGTTGAAGAATATTGCAAAGAATATGGGTTTATACCGGAGAAGATAGTTCCAAAGACCCCACAGTAGAACAGCATAGTAGAGAGAATGAATCGCACTATCATTGAGCGAGTGAAGTGTATGTTATCACATTCTAAGTTACCAAAATCATTTTGGGGTAAAACAATGATAACAGCTGTCGACCTGCTTAATCTATCTCCCTCTTATGCTCTGGATGGAGATATTCCAGAGAAAGTTGGATAAATAAAGATATTTCTTATGAACACTTATGTGTGTTTGTTGCAAGGATTTGTGCATATTCCCAAGGATGAAACAGCAAAACTTGATGTAAATTCAAAGCAATTTATGTTTCTAGGTTATGCACATAATGAGTATGGGTACAGGTTGTGGGATCCAATGGAGAAGAAGATTGTTAGAAGCAGAGATGTGGTCTTTCTTAAAGACCAAACGATTGAAGTTATTGAGAAGCCAGGAAAAGTCGAAATCCTCAAATGAGATCCCTATAAATGTAGATTTAGTGCCCTCTCTTGAAGATTCTAATAATGACAGGGGAGATGTGAAAGATTTAGTTGAAGAGCCCTAAGAGCCTCATCAATAGATTGAGTTGAGAAGATCTTCTAGAGAGTGAAGACCATCATTGAGATATAATCCAGATGAATATGTGATGTTAACTGACAGGGAGAGCCAGAATGTTATCAAGAAGCAATGTTACATGATTAGAAAAAGGAATGGGTTAAAGCATGCAAGATGAGACGAAATCCTTGCATGAAAAAAAGACATATGACTTAGTGGAATTGCCAGAAGGCAAGCGACCATTGAAGAATAAATGGGTATATAGATCGAAGACTTAAGAGAATAGCTCATAACTAAGGTATAAGGCAAGATTGGTTGTAAAGGGATTCAGTCAGAAGAAAGGTGTTGATTTTGATGAGATTTTCTCACCAATGGTGAATATGTCTCCCATTCGGGTTATACTCAATATTGCTGTCTATTTGAATTTGAAGATTGAGCAAATGGATGTGAAGATAGCGTTACTTCATGGTGACTTGGAGGAAGAAATTTACATGGAGCAACCTGAGGGGTTTAAGGTCAAGGGGAAGGAGCAGCTTGTTTGCAAATTGAAGAAGAGATTATATAGGTTAAAATAGGCTCCAAGGTAGTGATATAAGAAGTTTGACTCCTTCATGATTGATCAGGGATATACTAGGACTGTATCGGATCATTGTGTCACTGGTGAGTTAATTATTCTCCTATTATATGTTGATGACATTTTGATTATTAGCCATGATGTCACAAGATACAAGATCTGAAAATTATACTAAGTAAGTCTTTTGCCATGAAAGACTTAGGACCCGTACGCCCAATTCTGGGTATGAGAATTTGGTACACTTTTAATTTAAAAAGACTATTTTTATAGCATAAAACTATCAATTAGTATACTGGATGCATATTCAGTAATAAAAACCAATGAGTATTAGGTCGAAGCTATAGGGAGCTAATTGACTAAGTACTAGATTATAATGGTTTTACTCTAATCTAGGCAAAAAGAAAGGAGTTTTGATAGTTCTAAACTAATTAAACTATTTCTACCACTGCAAACTACAAATATTCTAACTCTAAAATTATGGTTTGAAACTCCTTCGATAAAATAGGTGTAGGATTATGTAATGGTTTTGGTTAGGATTTCCATTTGTTGCTTTGTAATTATAATTGGGTTTATTCACTTAGATTTTAATTAAAATCATAAGAATTTACTTTCCTTTCGAGTTACAAGATTCTAACTATAACATGGATATCCCTCTTGAGTAACCTATTTATAATCATCAGTTAAATAACACACTCCTCTTACAAGCCATGTTATTCTAATTAAATTTATGATTGAAGCACATGTTCATGTCAACAAACCATAATTTCAATCCCATTAAGACCGTGAGTTCTACAACTTGAGACAAAATAGCACGTATCCATGTCAGTTTAGAAGTTGCATCTTCTAGTTTAATTGAGTTTTAGATCCCTCTCGAGTATCTTAAGCTCTAATTTATAAGAAGTTCATAGACAAACTTTTGGCATTGTAAACATTAAAATAGAAACAACTATAGTTCCAAGTCAACAAACCTGTTATAAATTACTAATCAACTACCTAGGAAATCCATAAACACATCACATAACCCCCATTAGATAAATTTAGCTCATACTAATAAAAGGAATTCCATTGATAATAATATGAACACAATTCATTACAAAGGATAAAGGAGAGGAAACAACTAGAAGTTATAGAATGTCTTCTCATAACTTAGGGATCCAACACCATTGTGAATATGTGTAATGAATAGTACCTGCGATGAGGTGAAATGAGCTTGAGGTCGGGTAATGAGGTAAATGTGGATGGAAATGTGGAGTGTCTAGACCCAAGAGGGCTAGACTAAAACTAAGACCAAGACTTGGTCTCTTCAAGATGAAGGACAAAGGAAAATGAAGATGACAAATGGTGTATATAGGGTATGTGAATAGTGAGTTGGTAAGTGAAGGTATGGTGATGTGATGGTTGATTGGGTTTGGCAACTAAGATGTGATGGGTATGTGGAGTAGATCTCCAAAATTCTATAAAAATAACAAAAGAAGCATAAAAAAGTCTTACAAAATAATTATTAAACAAAATAACAGAGAAAAACAAAAATATCAAGTTGCTTAAGCTTAATAGCTTGCTGGTAAGCTCATTTGTGAAGTAATTAGTTCAACTCATTCTTCTAGATAAGATGAGCTCAATTTCTAAACTCGATCTCATGCACATTCTAATTTGTTATGTACTCCATCAACTCAGTTTGGTGATCTTGTAAGGTTAGTGTAGTATAAGGTCATTGCATTGAGCTCAGGTCGTTTGCTTGTTGTTACTCAGGTCATTGCTGCATAAAAATTGCATCTTTTTACTCTTTTAATCATAGTTGGTCCACGGTCATGCAATTTATCATTTCCTAGCAGAAATTCTTCATAAAAATGCTAATTTATGCATGAAAGTGCAAGATAAATGTAGGATAAATGTGTATAAAATAGACATTTATCAAAATTATTCATGATAAGAAAAGCCAAAAATTGTGGTTATCATAGGAGAGATACCTAGAAAAGGTATTCGAGAGATTTAACATAAGCAATGCAAAACCTATTTATTCTCCACTTATAGGTCGCTTTAAATTTAGTTCTCAACAGTATCCTAAAAGTGAAGTAGACAAAGAAGACATGAAAAAGATTCCTTATGCCTCTACAGTTGACAGTCTAATGTATGTTATTTCATACTAGACCAGATTTTGCCCATGCTATTGGTATGGTTAGTCGTTATCTCTTGAATCTAGGTAAAGAGCATTGGACTACTGTTAAATGGATTCTTAGGTATCTCAGGGACACTTCTAAATTATATTTATAGATTGGTGGTAGTAAGCCTATATTAAAGGGGTTTTCAGATACTGATATGGCTGGAGATCTTGATCTAAAAAGTCCACTTCAGGTTATCTGATTACTTATGTAGAGGGAGCAGTGTCTTGGCAATCAAAATTGCAAAAGTATGTTGCACTATCTACCACTGAAGCAAAATATATTGATGTAACTAAAGCCTACAAGGAAGTCTTGTGAATGAAGAAATTCTTGGAAGAATTGGGTTAAGAGCAAGAAGACTTGAAGCTATTTTATGAAAGCCATGGTGCCATACATATCAATAAGAATCCAAATTTCCATTCCAAATCCAAACACATTGATGTTAGACATCATTTGATCCGAGATGTATTGGAATCAAAGCTTTTGAAGCTAGAGAAGATCCATACTGATGAAAATAGTTCAGATATGATGACTAAAGCTCTACCCAAGGACAAACTTATTCTTTGCAGATAGATAGCCGGTATGATAGGACTCCCCATATGAGTTGGAGGGGGAGTTTGTTGGGTTATGAATCCAATCTATATGGGTTTGTAACACATAACAGAGGAAATCCTAAATATATTATATATATATTTAGAAGAAGCCTTGGAAAATAAGGAGCTTTATGCAACAAATGAGACATAGAACACTGTACACTGGCTTAATGAGGATCAAGTCCACTAGCCTTCAACAACTCCAACATCGGCTTTCAACAACATAATGTACACTGTCTGTAACGTTGCCCAACGTTCATATGCAAGCCATCGCATTGGGATGTACACCGCTGATGTAGAGTCTACCTTGAACAACATTATATGCCAACCATAAAGGCCGTCGACATTTGGCCGGCCAATGTCCATCTGCATCCTTCTTTTGTTTTTCCTTATACATTATCCTTA
Organism: Combretum micranthum; assembly: GCA_024138025.1. Classification (NCBI taxonomy): domain Eukaryota; kingdom Viridiplantae; phylum Streptophyta; class Magnoliopsida; order Myrtales; family Combretaceae; genus Combretum; species Combretum micranthum. Next base: position 192,715 of record JAMXBD010001302.1, read on the forward strand.
TGTTGTCTTTTAAGGTATCACTTTAGCTATTCTGAAAAACCTAGAGAGAGTTATAAAGAGAGAAGTGGCTTGTTCCTACTATTGATTGAAATCCACCATTGTTGTAAAGATTTGTGATCCACTGATACTACTAGTAAAGAAAAACAATGTAATTCCATTATTATTGATAGTGAAAATATTTGTGTGGCAGTCCCGTGATTTTTCCCCAATTGGGGTTTTACAAGTTAAATCCTGGTGTTTCATTTTTATTGTTTATTTTTCAATTATTATTTTTGTTATCGAATAGTCAAGAGGAAAAAAAATTATCTTTGTGATTTCAGGACATTGGATTTTTTCCTAACAGAAAGAATTTTTAAGTACCAGAGAAAACTAGTTCAAACCTTAGAGGGTTAAACTTCAAAAGTTTAGAACGACTCAAAAACGTACATAATGCACGAATATTGACTTGAACAAAGTTTTTTCAGTATTTGAAGGTCCAGCTTTAATGATGAATATAATTGGGTAATATATTCATCCTGTTCCACTAAAAGTTGGACAAATATCAAAAAGGATTGCTTATTTTATTCAAGTTGTAGTAGCTTTATTGATATTTCTTCAAGACATATTATTGAGGAATTTAATTCTTAGATTGATTTAGTTTATGTCCAAGATTATGGATATTTTCCTCACAAAATTTGAAGATATTATAGACGTTTTAGATCAGATTTGTTGAAGATTATCATGAGAGAAAAGCTAGAACACCTTATCAACATTCGAAAGGAAAATTTTCTACTAAAAAAATGGGATACATTATCTTTGTATATCATATCAAGTTGGATAAGATTTTACCATGAAATCTTGGATAAGATTTAAAGAAAAATATCGAGGATATATTAGGAAATTTCAAGACACATAGAGGATATACACAACAAGTTAGGATTCAAATTTTCAAATAAAAATTGGGGATAAATATGACATAAACCAAGAGAGATAATAGGGGCTTTCAACATTGAAGAAAAGATATGCTTCTTATCTAAATATGGCCGTTGGAAAACGACATACATAAGCTCTAAGACTTTAGAAATTCATGATACAACAACAACAACAACAATCGCAAACTACTATCACGAATTACTTATGTTACATTACGTCTTTCTTTAGCATATTGACAAAGTTGTCCTACAATTTTATTTTTATTCTTTGGCATAATTTTCTTTATTGATTAAGCTGTGTTTGTAGTGTTGTGTTAGCACGATTTCTAAATTATGAGTGACCTTTGTAAACCCCATAAGTTAGCTGCAAACCTCATAAATTTTTCTTGTCATTTCAAGTAACATGTTGATGTAAATAGAAGCTCAATGAGGTTCTTTCTATCTTCTAAAGATACCAAAGATAAGATTTCATGTATGATAGTTTCTTTATTTTAATGTAACATCAATCTATGAGCTCTTTTATAGGTGAATGTCCTAAGACCATACGGAAACCCTAATATATATGGTATGATTTGAAGCACCTCATTTAAAGATCATAATAATTCACAAACTAGACGACTTAAGCTCATCCAGGCACTTCAATTGACCTAATTTAGAGGAATTCTACAAGTTAGAAACAAGTTATGATTTAGTAAGAGCCACATGTCTAGACCAGGAGATGCCACATGAAGCGCCTACAAAGTGACACATGGAGCACCCTTAGAGTGACACTTGGGGCATCACTTGTGAATCTTGGAGCACCACTTGTCAAGCTTGGAGAGTGCCAAATGTTAAGATAAGAAGCGGCCATTTGTTAACACCCTAAGCAACCACATGTCATCTTCAGAAAGCTTATGGGGATTGGCTAAACCGTGTAACACTTAGAGCTTCCAATGTATCATCCTTTAGCAAATCTAAAAGAACACAATCATAAGCTATAACCTCCTCTTAGACGTGTAGCTTACCATGGTGATGTGTGAGTTCACACCATAGAAACAATAAACAAACTCTTCCACCACACAAATCCATGATCGTGGGCATAGAGAAGGATGAACTGATCACAAGAACATCACATCACCTTATCACCTACATCATGACTAAGCTACTAGACATGGAGTGTTCACATTGTAGCTTATCAAGCTTGTCTCCTATCTTCATGGCCATGTCTAAATATAGTAAATGGACTCCTTGAGCATTCATTTAGCCACAATTCATCATGAGCTCTAGCTTAAGTAGCATAGCATTCAAACTTTAAAGACAAGACTACCCTTAAACCAAATTGAACATGTGCGGCAACAAACAAAGCAAGACTCCTAGGAACAAACACTCCATGTGCAGTTAGGACTTCTAGAAAATAGGACAAGTTTGCCCTTAGCCACTTGCATCAACCGTCCATTATCCCAAGCCCCATCGAGCACTTCATAATCCTTAAAGCTCTATAAAAACAAGACAAGTCAATGTGGTCCCAATCTCTTTCCTAAACCATGTGCACAAGCCCTACAAGAATCAAGTAAAAACAAAACCAAACAAAAAGATTTTAGCATCATAAACAAACATCCACACGCCCTACCCCACACATCACCATACGCACATAACAAGGCAACAACACCCCACGCACACAACAAGCTAGGAGCAAGGAGCACATACCAACCCTAAGATCATCACGTGCGTGAACTTTTCAAACAAGGGTAAGACTTAGTTTAATTCAAAATTTGTGATCAAAATCATTAACTAACACAACCTATATCATTTGTTAAAGTCTCGGTAATCTAAGGAGTGAGGTAAAACCCTAAATTCTTCTTGAACTTAAGTTGATATCTATTATGTAACCCATAGTCTATGCACATAGGTATGATCTATACACTTGATTCCTTTGTGAGTCTAATGAACAAAAGTGCATCAATAGAATATACGGCCATGAAACATGCCTAGGGCATACGACAATCTTTATTTCGATAGAGTAAACATAGCCCACAACTTGTTAAAATCAACACTTATCGAACTATGGCTATGCATGTAACCGACTCTAAGGCTTATCAAGTTGGATTATGGAACTAAATAGATTGTATTCGATTGTGCATGATGAACCTCACAAATTAAGCTATAACATGAATGATACATATATTTGTTTCTCATCATAAACATATGTTTAAGGAGTGAACAATGAAGGATAGTTACATATAGGGGAATGAATTTCCTTTACTCATGAGTAATTTCAGGTGATACAAGTTTATTTAAGATTCAAATCCACGTTATGCGCCTAGCCTATATAAGCAATAAAGGGATCAAATAGACTTTCATAGGAGTTTAGGAGAATCGATGACATATCCTTAAACATGGAACAGACTTAGCTTCAAAAAGAGAAACACGATGAAACTAAGAAATATAGGAAAGAATAGCTACATAATCGAAAGAATGAAGCAACTAGTGTAATACTTGGAAACTTACTCTATGATCCGATCTGATTCTTTGAGAAAAATGGTAAAACACATGTAACTTATAAGGTATGGGATTAGAAATCCAAAAAGTAGACAAAACGAGCTTTCCAATGCCTATTCAATTGTAGAAATTCGAACTGAAACAAGAAAGTTATGATAAAAACAATATTTCGATGTATCTTTTTGAATCCAAATCTATGTAGGATAAATTTCCTATCATAACTTGTTTGAAACATCAAAATGGTATGAGAAATAGATAGTAGACTTTGAGAGCTTTGAAATGACTGCTCATACTTTAAAAACAGACAAGAAACAAACAAATGACAGAAAAAAAAAACAGTAAAACTGCAAATTTCATGTTGGAATGTTGCTACGTCTAGTATTCGATCTATGTTGATTAATGATGAAAACATTCTTACTGTTTCACTAGGATCTTCATAATCATCTTTGGATTTTCGTATCGATTACTACGACAATTAAGGAAAATGACAGGTGAGTAACTCTAATCTATCATGTTGTTTGTACTTGTAACAATAGTTGCACTATGATTATATACTAAAGAAGAGTAGAAAGTGTTGTTTGCTTTAGGAATTGGGCTGGATGTGTGTTAATTGGTGCTTTGATGAATGGTAAAATTGTACGCTATATACAGGGAAAGAACAATGTTTGATATTGATAAAGGTGATTTGTATGTTAAAGTTTAGCTGACATTGTTTTATTACTAATGAACAAATTAATGATTATCTAATTCAATAATAATTTGGCATGCATTGCATCCTTCCATTTTCTGCATTCAAGCATGATAGCCCGCTATGTAATAGCATTTTAGATCTCTGGTAATGCACTTGGTTTTCTAAATGAAAATTTCCGAGGTCTCACAAGAGTACCTTTGTTCCGATTGGTTCTACAGGAACTAAGTGGCATCCGAAGGAATGTCGCCCGTGGTATCAACAGGAAATGGCTTTTACTTAATGGTGTTTCTAAGTTCTAAGATTTTGAAATAATAACATTTTGAATTTTTTTATGTTACCTTTCTATCTTGGTTCTTAGATTCTCTTGGGCGTGGTATATCACTTATGATATGGTTCCTTCAACCAAATGAGAGGGCGTAAATCTTTATCCTATTCAGATTTTCATTGTTTGAGTTTGTAATTGTCCATATGTATTATTGTTGCATTGCATATGACTTGTTAATCAACTTTCTTGATTGGTTGATACATGATATGATTTAGTTATATCACTGAGCCATGGTATAGCTCATACTCTCATAGATTTTTCAAGATACGTCTGAGGCCTTGACTTGTTCCATCAAGGAGCTTTTCTCCGGTAGGAGTCAAGATCTATCAATAAGAATGATGGAGTCCTAAATAGATTTTATTATGTCATTTGATTCACAAACAATATCGGTTTTTAATATGTAAACGATGGACAATATAGTATAATGTTTACTTTTAAATTTATATTATGCATATATATATTATTTCTCATCAACAGCAATTAAAAGATCATGTCGCTTGTCACAATCCATAAATGGTCGGTTGCATTATGTACTTATGATTCTCTCTGATGGTCTAAAAACTGTGCTTTTACAAATTCATTGGCATCAATCTATTTCACAATTACGTGATTCAACTGGGGTACCCATAGGGGTGCGACAACCTTGAAGTTCATTTAGCTAAGAGGTTGAACAAGGAGAATTGAGTCCAAAACTGTATTTAGCAAATCTTGTAATCTTAATTTTATTGGATACAGTAAAACATACCCATGTAGAAGACGGGGTCCCTAGCTTGAAGCTAAAAGAAAGGATTAATGTACAAGGCGAAACCTCTATAAATACTTGAGTCTACTTTCCTCTTCCCTTCTCTTTTAATTTTCGTGCTTTTATTATTATATGTGTTTATTAAAATTGTTTTTAAGCCATTAGAATATTTAACCAAAGCATTTGTTTTAAATTAAAGCCAAACTTTAATGATAACCAATTTACCCCACTCTTGATTATCATTTTGGGACCAATAATGAGGAAAATCTATAAGGTGTCTATGATTATTACAAAAGATTAAAGAAGTTATAATTACTCATAAGTCAGTACATTCTACTGAAACAAATAATTCCTAAAACACTAGTAGATGGAATATTAGTCTCTAAAGGTAGAGAATTGCAACATGTTGGATTTTCCAATTCTATAAACTGCATTAAAGAAAAAGTGAAAAACAACAAAAAATGTCATATTGCAACTTATAGACACCTCAATAGCTGGATCTTTATGAATATAAAATAATTGAAATCTAGCCATGTACACCAATATTAATCATAGAATAATATTTCAAAAACTTTCTAAAATTGGAAAAACTTACCGCAAAGCATGAAATCTTTTAGGGAACTTATCATTAAAATAAATATAGTAATTGGAATATTAACTATTTTAGTGATTCAATCATGATTTGATATGATGTGAGTCGTTGGATGGTGACGAGACATATCCCCTCAAAATTAATGCCGGGACCAGATAATTTCCTAATCTTTTAGCTTATCACTAAAGATGGCATATGCTTTTATATAGTTTAATTTACTATCAAAATCTCAAATCAATTTATATACATTATAAAGTGACTCTTTACGTCAAGTGCTTGAGAAAATAAAACTACTTGGCAATGACAATAAAAGTTTACCTAATCCATAGAAGTTATTAATTTTGTTTACACTTTCTAATCATAGCCACTTCAATGAAACAACAACTATCGTATATATACATACAATTGCAAATAACATAAACAAAATTAAATGGGAAAAAATCATTAAACATAAGAAAAAAACATGAAATTAAACAAAGTCTCTGTATGAAATATTAAAAGATTATGGAAATTTTATTATAAAAAAAAAAGAAAAAAGTCTAATTAGAATCGTACAAATATCTATGTATAGAGCTATTGTAATTGTGCATAATGTGCCAAGACACCTTTTAATGTATTTATAAATATAATTAATAAAAAGGCAAGAATTTATTGTATTTGTATACTTTTCTGCTGTATATATTTTACAATAAAGTTCCATAGATAATTAGAAAATATTTGGAATAGTGATGAGGTATATTATTAGTGGGAATTTTAAGATATGGTATTATCTAAAATTTGTACTTGGTCGGATAAATATCTTAAGGAGACAGATATTCAGACCAACACGTTATATGGCTAAAGGTCAATCTCGCTAGACTAAGGGAAAGATATCCAAGTTATACATGTGGGTGCCCAAAGGTTAAATAGGTACACTGGACACGACCCGTTAATAGAGAATAAGACATGTTTAATGTTATTAGTCCCTCTTCTATATGAAAAGCATAAATAATCTCTAGACTTGAGACCTTTATATATTCTATATATGGAATGTTGCACTTTGATATCATTAAACGCAATCTTAATATAAATCATCAATAATATGATTATCAAGTGCAACATGAAATATAGAGAGGATAATAATGAGTTGAGATAGAATTTATCACTCTCTTGTATTAGGGAGACAATATCCATTGGCTGCTCGGTTGAGATAAGAGTAATTCATAGCCGCTGGCCACGACAAGTTCAATCGAGTCTAATTTATCTTAAGAACCAAGTAAAATGATTAAACATTGATGACATTACATGTAATGGTTTAATTAGTATATTTTGATAAAGTGATTTAATTATGCAATAATTGGTTCATAGTGGTTAAGGTTCACTACGATTTTATCATAGGATGACCAATAATTATTTCTAGATGGTTACCTTAGTTTATGTATACAATACATTACCTATGTTTTTGGAATCCTAGAGGGTCACACATAATAACGAGATTAATAGAGACAACATTTATTTTAGAATTAAAATAAATTGGATTATTTATTTATTCAGAAATAAATTAAATAATGTGAAGAGTATTTTATTATCAAGTGGATATTATGTAATCTAAATAATATATTTCATTAAGATATTACTTACTATTTTTTAAATATTTGATTTCAAATATATTTTTTCCTATAAAGTAAAGATTCTCTCTTATCCATGTATAGATATATATATTATATATATGTGTGTGTGTGTGTGTGTGTGTGTGTGTGTAAATAAATATGAGATAAGAGGTAAGAGAATGGCTGCTAGAAAGACAATTATCTTCACTAAAAATAATATAATCAAAGTTGTAAATCCCTCAATTTCTAGGTTAAAGTTGGAAGAAACCAAAACCCTAGTCAAACCGAAATTTCAAAAGTCAACTATGAACAAGATAGTCTAGTAGTTTCAACTTTGGCAATCCTGCACTCGAAACGTGAGACAATAAAATAAGTTAATGATGCATTATAGTTCAGAATAATATAAGATAACTTAAAAAGATCAGATTTGTCAAAATTCGATTCGTTTTGAATTCGAACAAGATCAATTTTCGAAAAACATGCCCCAGTACCTGAAATAGTAAAATATTCGATAACATCAAAAGACTCGTAATTATACAAGGAGTTAAAAAATATTAGTTTCATAATTTTTCAGTAACTAAAAATATCAGATATAGCTCGTTTAGGCGTATTTTTATTACTACAGATATTTTATTTGTCTAGTCTACTTTTTATAGTACTATTTCTATTATTCATTACTATTTCACTAACTCTACTTTTTTTTACAACCTACTTCTTATAATCTATACATCTATTCTTACACTTTTATATTTTCAATACAACTTTATTCGCATCACCCTTACACATTATCACTTTTCATTACAAAAATTACAAAACAAATCAACTCTCTCCCTTCCCCATGCATATACCATGGGTTCCCCCCTCTCTCTCTTCTCTATTTTTTTAATTTATTTTATTACATCTAATTTTCACTCCAAAACTCTATAAATACCCTATCTCCCTTTACTTCTTTCACACTTTTCATTTTTCCGACCAAAACTCTACCAAATTCTCTCATCAAATCCTCTCTCTAAATTTCTCTTGCAAACTTTCTTTTCTCTTCATAAAACTACTACCCACATATTCTTACAACCATCACTTTCTTTCTTTATCAAATATATACCTTTAGGTAAAAATTTTCCTACATTTATTTTTCCCATGTCATGTAACTTAATATGGCCATGGTGTTGTTTCTTAAAGCTCATGTGAGTTATAGAAGCAACAATATGTTCATATTTTGTTCTTGCACATGATAAGAATTTCAATTATGTTATTTTGTTATTGTTATGAAATTATGTTGTTATCATTGTTGTTATGCTCTTAATTTAACTTTATTATATATTATTAAATACATGTATATCTATATTTCTTAGAGCCTAAATACTCACTAACTATCACTAACATGCTTATTATTATTGCTCTTATTATTATGATTTTTCTTTTCTTTTTAGGACAAGTCTATTCTTAGTCCCGGGAAGCCTTGATGAAGCTAAGGCCCGCAATACTTAACCGAGATACTTTGATGAAGCTAACTTTGATGAAGCTAAGATCCAATACTTGACCATATTATTATGCTTATTTGCTTATTATATTTCTTTTTATCATATTATGTATTATTCTTACCCTTTTTCATTGCTACATAATCATATTCATGCATGATTAGAATGATGTTGTCTTAATAAAAATAAAAATGGGTTGTTTTTTTAATAAAGAAAATAAACTAAATTTCTTATCACTTAACGAAAGATTTTTCAACAAAAGATCTAAGTATTATTTTAATAAATTCTTTTCAAAAACTTAGACAAGTTAATCAAAAAAATTTAAAGTACTAGTAATGAAGATTTCTTCAAAATAGTAAAAATGAACTCATTTCTTTTATGAATCGGAACTAAATACTCCATAAAAATATAATTTTTAGCATCAAACTTAAGATCTTAACCTAATCATATTTTTTATAAAACTTAAATAGGTTCATCATAGATTAAAAATCACTTAAAAGTAAGCTTCTACAAGACTTAATTTTAATATTGTTATTCCCTTTTCAAAGTTAAAATGAAATTTTTGCTAAGTTCTAATATTGATAATTCTTTATTATGAAAGCTTTCTTATAAATTTATCTAAAAGGATTATGCCACCACTTGATAAATATAAAGAATAAAGTAAGTGTTTTCAAATCAAGGTGAAATCGATTTACTATTTTAGAAAGCAACTTAGAAAAATAAAATTTGCCAAGAAAGTGAAGCAGTTTTAAAAGAGTAAACTTATTTTCTAAAGAAGTAAAAGAATATAAAAATGAGAGGAAAACATATATTTAACACAACCCTAAATATTAGACAACACCGACAACTTAAGAAAAATTTTGAAAACATTATTTTTTAATCACTAGAAATACAATCGGTAGATAACTTAAAGTACCAAATTTTTTAAAATTAATTTATCTTTGAAAAGTTAGGAAATTAAATTATAATAGGAAAACACTCACTTATAACAACCCAAGAATTTTTAAGTTTTCCTTCTAATAATTTAAAAAGGAAAAATTTTCAAAGTTTTCATCTTTTAAAACTCTTAGAGACAAATTATTTTGTGAAAAATTAATGTTGAGACAATACTACAAAAATCATGCATACAATATGAGTATATATTGTAAGTGAGTGTTTTACTTGAACCAGAGGTTTTAAGGATCAAACAACAATATATTAAACAACAAGATGAAATATATATGAGCAGATATGAGGAATAACACAGATAATAAGAAATTTCAACCACCACGCCAGGTATTCCTTAGCAAGAGGGGTCTACTTATGAAGCAATGAGTAAAGAAAGCAAGAACATAAACAATTTTTTATTGAAGGGAAAATATATTACATATACTGAAGGTGGGGAACATATACCTCAAGACAGAAGCATACGAGTGAGTGTGTGCCGTAGATCTTGAGGGACCAGTGACAATGGAGGAGGTAGTGTAAGAATTAAGAGAGGGAAAATGTATGAAAGAGATGGGAGAGTGCTTGAGTGAGTTGAGGGAGTGAGAGAGTGTATGAGGGAGTGAATGAGAGAGTGTTGAGAGAGTGTTGAGAATTGTTCGCAGATTGTTGGGAGAGTTTCTCTGATTGCAGGTGTGTTAACTGGTGCTGAGTATATGAGAAGAATCCTGCTTATATAGGCAGGAAACAAGGGTTGTACTGTAGTGAACAGTACTCATAATGGCAGACAGTTCACTGTTTAAAACAGTGAATAGTCATGTGCTTTTACTGTGTGAACAGTAAAAGTCAGGGGAATCCAAGGTTTTACTGTTTTACTTTCGGTTTTTTCCGAGAGTAAAAAGACAGTATCCTTTGTGATACATAGTAGGTGTACAATCATTTACAGTGCATGACTTTATTTCATACGTAACAGGCTACGTATTTTTATACATTTAAGTCCTACACTATTACATTGGTGAACTTTTGTTATGGTTCTGCTAAATTGACACCATAACAATCGTCTTCATTGGAGTCTCCGCTAATGCTTGATTCTTCATCATTGGCTGATCCAGCAGAGGTTTCATTGAGAGTTGCCAAGGCCATCTCCAGAAGTTGCTTCATTTGTTCTGGTGTTTTAGCCTGTGACATGGTTGACATTATAAATCCCTTATCATGAAAGAAGGGACTATATTGTTCAGGTGTTGACATTGTTAAGGTGCTGCTTGAATGGCTATTAATCCATTGGTTAATAGCAGTCTCTTCAAGTTTGTCCCAAATTCTGTAGTTATCCCACCATTTGACTTTGTATCTTCTGGTGAGGATAGTTGCTGCATTATCGGTTCTATATTCATAGAACCAGCTCATTACCCATGAAACGCTAATATGTAAGAAAAACATCATTTCTTTCTTAAAAAACTTTTCATGAGGTTTTAAGGAGTAGTTTTTTAGAAAGGTATCGAATCCTTTCCGTGCATTTAGGTGAAGGATTTCATTCACGGCTCCAAATTCATCCCACCAGCTTGCAAACCAGTAGGGGAGGTTTCTAGAAGAACATTTGTCAAAGAAGATGAGCCATGTATGAGTCCGTGTAGCATTTGACGAAAGAAAGCATTCCACCAAGCCTGCTTATAATCATAATAATTATATTGCATCGGTGGTTAGGTTGAGCATTGGTGATTGGGATATTAAAGTTGATGGGTTCAAAGGGTTGTTTTCCAAATGTGCTAGTCCATTCGCTAAAGTTATAAACCTTGCGAATTCTAGCGGTTGAATAGAGGGTTATTCCATTTTGTTGAAAATGCTTAAAGGAAACTGATTGAGTTTCAGTTAAGATTTTCTCATAGAATTCCAAAGTTTTGAAAATGTCATTTGGAATAAAATGGAATTTATCTGAAAACATTTTATTAGCATATTCATAAGGGTCCTTTTCAAATACATCTTTTTCTGCTATGAGGATATATTTGGAAATGGCTTTTATGAAAAATGCTGATTTTTGAAAATTTTTGTGAGGGGCAATTTCTTTCTTTGAGGAAGAAGCCACTCAGTTATTTGAAAATTTTGGTGAGATTTCTTTCGAGAAAGAACCACACTTTCTTGTGGGTTTACCACTGTATGAGATTTTTTATTAAGAGGTTTCTCTTCCTCTTCTGTACATTTTGCCACTAGGGCCATTGAAGGGTTAGGTGTATTTTTTGCCTCAGGGGCCATTATGGGATTAGTGTTTGCTTGGCTAAGGGCCATTGCCAGTGCCTTGAACAATTCAGGGGTAAGAAATTGGGATAAATCTTCCGTTGATTGGGAAGATTTTGAGAAGGGGATTGAACCATTTGAGATGGTTCATTTTTTGAGGGTTGAACCTCCTGAGAGGATGGTTCATTTATTGCAAAGGGTTTGGCTACATTAAGCCATGTTTTAATGTCTGTAAGACCTTTCTTTTTTGGGGGTCTGCTTTCCCCTTTCCTTTGTCTTTCTTGGGAGGCATCTCCCTGCAGAAATTCACGGGTGAGGAAGTCAGGTAGTGTATTGGTTTTTCCATTGATGTGTTCAATATCGAAATCAAAACAGGATAGAATTGATTGCCATCTGGCAAAAATCTGTTTAGAAGCCAAATTTTGAACATCATTTTGTAAAACATTTTTTGCTGACTTACAATCAACTTTTAAAAGAAATTTTTGGTTTAACAAATCTCCTTGAAATTTTGAAATTGTTAAAACAATGGCTAAAATTTCTTTTTTGATAGTGGAGTAGTTCATTTGACATTCATTCCAGTGTTTGGAGACAAATTGAACTATACATTCTTTTCCATTATTGACTTGTTTGAGAATACCACCATAACCAATATCGGACGCATCAGTCTCTACAATTTTTTGTAAAGATGGGTCAGCAATATTGAGGCAAGGTATTTCTTTGATTTTGGTTTTGATAAGTCTGACAACATTGGTATGTTTATCAGACCAAGGAGGAGGATTTTTCTTAAGTCTATCATGCAATGGTTTGCAGATAATACTTAAGTTAGGGAAAAAATCCGCGACATAATTAAGACTTCCTAAGAACCTTTGAAGTTGGTTCTTGTCCTTAATTTCATCAGGGAATTTGGAAGTGAACTCTATTGACCTTTGGATTGGTAATATAGTTCCATTGTGGATGTTGAATCCCAAAAATCTAATTTTCGTTTGAAAAAGAGAAATTTTTGTTGGGGAAACAACAAGTCCATTTTTCTTAGCATGTTCATAAATAATTTAACATGCTTGAAGTGTTGATCTATGTTTGGAGAGTATATCAACACATCATCAATATAAATTATTATGAAGTTGGAGAAATCATTGAATATTTCATTCATGATTCTCTGGAACTCAGAAGGTGCATTTTTGAGGCCGAATGGCATAACATTCCATTCATACTGCCCAAAAGGAACAGTAAACGCGGTTTTATACCTATCGGCTTCATTAATTTGAATTTGCCAGAATCCAGATTTCATATCAAATTTTGAAAAGATTCTAGCACCATAGAGGCGATTGAGTAAATCTCTTTTATTAGGTATTGGATACCTAATCCATTTGAGTGCTGTGTTGAGAGGTTTGTAATTAATTACAAGTCTAGGTGTTCCTCTCTCAATCTCAGCGTTTTTATTGACATAAAAAGCCGAGCAACTCCATGGGGATTTACTCTTTCTGATTAAGGATTTTTGTAATAAATCATTGATTTCTTGTTTACAATGATTTAGAACAATTTGATTCATTTGTGTTGGTCTTGCCTTGGTAGGAATGTTCTTTTCATCAAAATCATTTTCATAAGGAAGATCAACAATATGGCATTTTCGATTCCAAAAGGCATTTGGTAGGTTTGAACAAATCGATTTTTGAATTTCTTTTTGTAATTTAGAAACATTTTCTTTTAGAGTTTTTTCTAAAAGTTGTTTTTCAATTTTACAGAAAGATAGATCATTTTGTAAAAATTCCAAATGCTTTTCTTTTGATTGAATCAGGCAATTCAATTCTGAAATCGAATTTTCCTTTAATTGGTTTAATGACCTTGTTCTAGGTTTTGAGACAAAATTAAAAATGATCTTGTTTTTCAAATATTTAGTCTCAATGCCTTGATCATTAACCTTGAAAGGTTGGATAAGATTGATGAAAGGTGTTCCTAAAATAACATTCTGCTTAAGGTTTTTGACAAGGAGGAAAGCAGTGTTATAAGAAACATTTCTTTCATTATCTTAACATCTGTTAACTTGAAATCAATCTGTAGTTTGTTACCAGAAGCTGAACTAAGAGATTGGGTTGTTTTTCAAAATATTTTGTTGGTACTAACCCTTCTCTAATGCAATTTAAATCTGCTCCGGTATCAAATAATGCAGTTGTTTCCAAGATGAATTCATTGTTGATTTTCAAAGTGATGTTGATGATCCATTTTCTAGTGGTTACTTCTACAAGATGTAGAAGGTAATCATCTTGATCCTGAGATTCTGAAGACTTCATTTTTTCAATATTGTTTTCTTCAGAATCAGAATCTTCCTGATTTAAACTTTGTTTGAAATCAAGAAATTCTTGTTGCAACTTCATTTGCATGAGTTTTAATTCTTTGATTTCTTCTTTCTGAATTTTTATTCAGAATGAAGATCATTGACAGAGATTGGTTTTTTCTGTTTGGTTTTCCTTTTTCAAGAATTTCATTAAGACTATAGGGGAGCTTTGGTATGATATGATTCATACTCTGTTTCTATTTTCTTAATGTATTCTTGTTTTTCGGAATTTGGTATTTGGTCTAACTTTAGAAGAATATCTTCTTCTTCTTTGGTTAGAACATATATTTCTTCTGAAGAAGTGGATTCAATGTCATTGGCTTGAATTCCTTCATTTCAAAAGGAAATCAGAATCAGAGGAATAATCATTTTCAGCAAAAATTTGCAAAAGGTGTTCCATTGTTTCTTCATTAAGGTTTAATTCATTGATTTTGTTATTGATTTTGCAGAATTTTGCCGTATGCCCAATTTTTCCGCATTTGAAACATTTAAGTTTTTTCCAAAATTGTTTTTCTTTCTTTTTGGAAGGTTTGTTGTTCTGTTGTTTTTTCTCATATTCATTTTTCTTAAAGAATTTCTTCTTTTTGAAATTTCTTTTAGATTTTTTATGAAAAACATTCAGTACATTTGTTTGATTTTTTATTTTCAAAAGAGGGATCATATTGGGCACAGAAGTCACCAAGACTTTTGTGTTTCATTCTTTGTTCATTCTTCAATTGTTTTTGAAGTCTGATGTTGGTGCAAAGATTTGTTCCAATTTTAGAAACATATGAGGCTAATTCTCCATATGAAAGTTGATCATAAGGAATTTCACCATTGTAATCTTCTCTAATTTTATTTCTTACTTGATCACCTATGAGATTAGGTAATCCTGCAAGAAACTTTTCTTTCCAAAAAGCTTGATTACAATCATTTCTAAGGAGGACCCTTTGGAAGAATACATCCTTATATGGGCGAAATTCTCCTAATGATTTACATTTCATATTAGACAACAATTCTAAGGATCTGTCTCTAAAGTGAGATGGATCACCAATAAAATGTTGGCTAATAGAATATATGAGAGTATTAACCATATGGGGGATAGGTTCATCATTTTCATCAAGGATTTTTATTCCTTCTTCATCGACTTTGTATGAAGTAAGAATAAAATTTTCTTTCATCATCCAAATAATTATCCCACCAACCTTTTAATTGTCCAGTAAAACCGGAAATTATCATTATGGCGATGTGATAATCACTTGTATCATTTGCTTTGTTGGTGTTTGAAAACATTATCATTTGATTCAAAACATTGAGAATTTTTTGTTCTGAGGCTCCATCTATGTTCCATTCATAAGTGGATCCTGCAGAATATTTGTTTTGATAATTGTTTTCATCATTTTCTTCGATCAAAACATCAGGAGGGGTTGCTCTCTGATAGTAAAGTTTCTGGGGTTCTTTCCAGGTAACTTTATTGATTTGATCAATTTGTTCAAAAAGTGAGCTGTTAACTGATTCGTTATCAGTTTCATTTAAAACATTAATATTTTGATTAGGGGTATCCTCAATGGTCAAGTTCATGAGTTTTGTATAAGAAGATGTTGCAGTATTAGGGGTTTTGTTGAAATCAATTTGTTCTTTTGATTTTCTTTTTAATGCTTCTAAAAATTCTTTAGAAGGTTTTTTAGGGAATTCAAAAGGTTTTATCAAAGGGGCCTTAATTTCCTTTTTCTCTAAAGCTTTTAAAAATTCTTTAGAGGGATTTTTTGGAATGTTTAAAGAAACATTTGGGAAAACTTTGGGTTTATCATTATCCAAAATAACTTCAATCCTGTCCAACTGTTTGCCCATAGTGTGCAAATGTTGATTGGTAAAGTTATTTTGCTCAATGATTTTTCTGATTCCCTTTTTTCTTTATCAGAAGACTTGAAAGGTGCCAGAGTAATCTCTTATTCTTATAAACTTGTTTTAATTGGGTGAGTGGTGGATGGTTGGACTCAATTGTTTGTCCATCACCAATCTGCCAAGTAAAACAATGGTTTATAACATTGATTTGTTTAGGGGCCAAATAATATTCCTGGAACCAATCAAAGAATAATATTTGGGTTTGATTATCAAACATGAATTTGTAATATTCATCTTTGATTTCATTTTTAAAATCAGAAAAAGTATTAAAATACCATTTCCTGATTTTCTCATTTTTGGTTGAACCAAACTCTTTGTTTAGATATTTCTGTCAGGTGTGAAAGGTTTATCTAAAACGTTGAGTTCATCCTCTTGGACCTCTGAGAAGGCTGGTTCTTCATAATCAGTTTGTTGGTGAACTGATCTAGGTAAACCATTATCTCCAGTCACAATTCCTATCAAAGACGGATTGCTTTGATTTGGAATTTCAAGAGTAGTTTCAACAGAAGGAGGATTATTTTGATTTGGGGGAGCTCTAACATTCATAGGAGGTATAGAGGAGGAATAGTAATCACAGGTGGAGGTAGGTCAAAAGATCTTCTTGAAGAAGAGTGACATTGTCCTAATTTCTACATTATTTCTGGGTAGATCTAGAGATCTCCTAGAAAACTGAATGGTTACTTTTCCTTCAGGATGTTGTATAACATTGGTTGGTTCAGTGTTATACACAATTTTTTGGAAGAGGATTATCTACTTCCCATTGCTGGGGTAGATTGATTTGGTTCCATTGAATCATTTTAGGGATAGAAACATTAGCTTTTGAAAGATCTGTCTGGATTAATAAGGTTTGACCTCTCCTGTCAACCTTAAAAGCCTTAGATCCAAAAGCTGTTTTCATAAGTTTGTAATATATCCTGTATATTACAGCCATTGGAAGTGATCCTTCCAACATTCGGTAGTTGTGAGTTTTAATCTGGAGGATTAAAGACTTCATGATTGTTTTATCCTTTAACCCTATGGTTACATTAGGATGACAATCGAATTGGACAGGGCCATTACTCAGGCTAGTTTCTACTGCAGCATGAATTGATCTTTCATACTCCAGTTCTCTAGAATCTCTGAGTATCATGAGGACGGAAGTATCCAGGCCTAATTTAGTAAGAGGTTTAGCTCCTACTTGAACCAGACCTATGTGGATATAATTCCAATTTGGAATATTTTTTGATAGATTCTCTGTTAAGAATCTCCATAGAGGTGAGGCCATCAGAAATAGGAACATCCTTTTCTTCTATGGCTATAACATAGTCATTTTTGGAAAAGATTTTCCATTTAGCCATTTGATATATTTCATTGTAAGCCAGCTTTGGAATTTTCCAATTATCTATGGCTTCATCAAAATCCTTCATATGTATTTCATCTCGATTTAAAATATTATCTTCTGAACCCTGCTCCGAGGGAGCAAAGCTAGAAGAGGACATAGTTCTTCTTAGTAAATTCATAAAAACAAAACTTCTTTCTTCTAAAATTGTATTACATTTTTACAGGACTACTTTTATCCCAAACTGTGACTTCCAAATTATGACCTTCAACAACCTCTCTAGGATTTATGCCCGGTCTCAGTAGGCTAGTCTCACTCTGGGATCACCATTAATGGTAATCGTCCCAAGTAATATCCATGTATTGGTTTAAAGGTTTTTGAGTGAAGGAAAGTTGGAAAAATTGTACTTCTAAGTACCGAGAATTTCGTAACTATTATGTACTGCGGTGTTTTGCAACCCAAATGGCTTTTTAGGAAAAAAATAACCTTAGAAATGGATAGATCTTTTTGAGTGGGTAGAAAACGATATATAATATGCGAAATTTCAAGTAAAAATGAGCAAGTTATGGCTATTTTAAGTTGGAATTTCCATTTATCCAATTTTTAACGCAAATATTAGAATATAATTAAAAATTTCAAGTAGAATTTCCATGAAATACTCATTCTAGATATTTCTTTCGCTCAGGTAACAAAGCTCGGGAAGATCCATATTCGGAGGACTATTACGAGTAAAGAATTGTAGCAAAAATGGCCGAGTGAGTTTATCTCCTACTTTTACGTACTTATTTGTGCTTATAGTTAGAGGTACTAGAAGTAGGAAAAGATGACAATGGATTATGCATGATAGTATTGGTTGAAAGAATACTAAGCATATCGAGACATGAATCGTTGTTAATTAAATTATGTTTTATTATTATCATGCTAAAGTGTCTGCAAATTCTGTGATAGCTTTTAAATTACCTTAATCACATATTACGAGTTATATTAATTGATTCATGCATATCATATAGTTAGACTCATTTCATTAGCTAATATGCTCGATGGGGTAAGAGTATAGTAGTAGGGTTTGCGGGAACCTGTAAGTCTACAAGATGGGCGAATAGAAGCCCCAAAAGAACTATTTAAGGATAGGCGAATAAGAGCATGAAAGAACTAATTCTGGATAGGCAAGTAGGAGCCCGAAATAAACCACATAATTAGATTTTAGAAATGGGTTTTAAAGAGCCTGAAACACCTAACCTCGAATGAAGAGGTAAATCCATTCAAACATATGATTTCCGGTAGATCATATGTATCACTTGTTCACTTGCTTGATGCATTTCATATGCTTTTTTAATAACTTGTTTGAATTCATTCATATAAGTATGTTAATCCAAGAATATTCTCACTAAGCTAGTTGAGCTTATATCACAGTAGACTTTTGTTGAAATGGGACCGATATCTCTTTTGCCCAAGAACTTCATATACCAGAGTGGAATTATATTTTGGGAAGTTTTTAGGGGAACTCATTTTGAAGATCTTAGAATAGATTTCCTTTAAAATCTTTTAGTTCTAATATTGTTTCTTTATGTGGAAGACTAAGTTGATATTTTGTTCTTCGGAGATTTACCGGGAGAATACCCCTAAGATGATGTAAAGATCAAATTCTAAATGTTGAAGTTATATATTTATCTAGATTTCTTGTATGCTATATTTACTATCCCAAACTACACATCCTACCGGAGTCTCCTATTGTTGTGATAGACGCCTTGCATATGGTGTTTAAGCTTTCATATGACTTCAAAAAGTCATTTTTAAGTTTTAATACCGTATATGGCATACTGCCACATCTAGGGTATCCTTTAGGGCGTGACAAAAGTTACTTAGTAGTATAGGGATTAGAATTAGTTTCTACTATCGTGTGTGTGGATACTGCTAGAGGGATAACACTTAATGTTTTGTGGTGAACAAAATGGAGATTTTTTAATAAGCTCGTGAGTTTTATATCTCATATGAACTCCATCCATACGAGGAGAAGGTATATCTTTTGCAAGGAAATATATAATTCATGTAAACCATGTCAACAATTAATTTTGTTACATATATTATCTTACATTTTACACATGGATCTTGCAAGATAGGTTTTGTGATAAAAAAAAAATTCCATTGCGTTTTCTGAAATTACAAAACCCCATAACAGCTAGTATCAAGCATAATGAATAAGAGGGAAACTAGAAGAAAATGCTACCTTTCTCTATAGATTCCTCTTAGACGAAGAAAAAGTAAGTGACCACTATGCATCAAACATGACATAATAAAGCTACCAAAAGTATAAGTGTAAAGGAGAGGTAAAATAAGGTCACAATTAAATTAAAACAACCAAGATAATTCTTTTGGGAGGTTGCATATTACCCTCTTAAGTTGTATCCTTAAACTTTCAAATATTGCAAACAATCCCCAAAATTTTAATAAACTGGCAATACTCAGGAAAATTGATTTTCTAGATTGATAAAAACATACTAGGATTGAAAATTCAAGGGATGTTAAATCACACAAGGATGCTAAAATTTGGGGTCATTTTAAACTTTTCGGTGTTATTGTCAATTTATTTAAGTTCAAGAGAATGATTTGCAATGTTTGAAAGTTTAGGAAATATACCCGCACTAAGATCAAAGTTTTAGACAATAATTTACATATAGCTACAATCTTTTTTTTTTTAAATTTGAGAAAGATACATACATGAAAACTACAGAGACTAACTCAGGTTGAAGCCCTAATCATTTTTGTTTTGCAAACATAATTTCTAGTCAAGTATCCAGTATTGAACTCTACGTTTGGAAGACATATTTTATGCTAATAAGAAATTGTTTTTGCCAAAATATGATAATTTTATTTTGGATACTTTTGCTTTTTTTCCTTTTCAAATTAGTAACAATTATTAACTTACACTAAACAACCTCAAATGATATTATATTGAGCTAGAATGGTAACAAGTATAAATTTAATCCATGACAAGTATTTCCACCAATTAATTGCTAAGTACATCAATTAGGGGTGTTCACGGTTTGGTTAACGAGTCCGTGGCCATATTTTTTAACCTAATCGAAATGATCAGTTTTTTAATATTTCGATCCTAAATCAATCCAATATAAATTGTTAACTGCTTTAATGGCTAACTATTTTTTTCAGTTAATTTTTTTATTTTTAATCATTTAATATAATAGCGCAATTTGCGGAGAATGAAATAAAGTTTAGGGCTGACTATTTGTATTTTTAATAAAAGAATTATATAAGTATATCATAAATTATTTTAATCTCAAATTTTCTTAGTAGGATCACGTATTCATCCATACTATATACTCCTTCCTTCCACTAAATAATAAAATAAATAGATATTTATAAAAAGAGATATAAGTTCACCGACACCTTCATAACTCATTATACAACTGGTTTGTACATATATTTTTATCAATTTGGATATTATATACATATTTTTTTGTCAATTTGGTTCCATATCAAACCAAAAGATGATGTATTTAACTCAATAAAAGTACATCCAATGAGTTATAATATCCGACTATTTATATTTTTAACAAAATAATTATATAAGTATATTATAAATTATAATATATACACGAAGCGGTTAACTAAAACCATCGGTGTTTATTTTATAAACTGAATTGAAAATTGAAAAAATTAAAAACTTCAATCCTAAACCAAAATCGATTGACCGGTTAACCATTTTTTCCAGATTGGTTTTCTGGTTTCGGTTCGATTATCCTAAACATTTGGTTTTTTTGCACACCCCTAACATCAATTGGAAAACTCCTCTAAAATATGTCAAGCAAATCCATGATTAAAAAAAAGCGAAAACACATCGTCAAAACAAAAACTATAGAATTAAAAAGAAAAAAGGGAAAAGTGCATCGTTTAATGCAATTTAGTAGAATCCTTGATTAACTCAGATTTGTAAAAGATCGAGTCTCTTATTCGAACTAGAGATTCAAACATTTGTGATTTAGGGTTTAGAGATAAAATGCCTTACAAAAATCAGTGAAGAATTTTGAATAACTAAATGTAACAAATAAAAACATAGATACCTACAAAAAAAAAACATGTGTAGAAACACATTTTACTTTTAAAATACCATTTGATGCAAGAGGAATTACTAGAAAATTTTTCACCAAAGGTATAATTTGAGAACTACTTTGTAAAAGAGCATTAATATTTCTTTCCTCAATATATGTTTGAAAAATAAATAGATAAACTAAACCAATACATATAAAATTACTAAGCAATAATATAGTTTTTTCGATGAAGTGATAATCAGTTGTCGAGGAAAATTAAACATGTACTTCTTTTTTTTTTTTTGTTGACACCTTAAATTAATTTGAATAATATGAATTTTAACTAAGATAAATAATATAAGTCATTAAAACCTCGGGAAAAAAAACTTTATTAAAGTTGATAAAATACTCATATATATTTATTATATGAATTATAGTATGTCAGTTCCTTTTTTAGTTACTCAATCCGGTGAAATTATTTCTTATTTAGGACCCTTTTTTTATAATAATTACCTCAACAAGGTCAAATTAAAAATTTTATCAATATATTGCATTAGAATCACGACTTAGATATGATATATATATATAAAGAGTAAATCACACCACAAAGTCACAATATTTAGAGGTAAGTTCATTTTAGGTCACAGCGTTTTCAAAAAGTTCAAAAGGTGTTGCAATATTTAAAAAGTAAGTCCATTTTAGATCACAATGTTTAAAAAAATAGGTTAACAATGGGAGGCTAAAATTAGCTCTTGATTTGTCATGAACCTTATTCCTGAGAACAATCTTCCTCCTGCCGACACCAATGGGGACCCTCGTCGGATCAAATTTTGAGACAAGTCAAGAGACTTTAACGTTGATGAAGATCAAGAGGCAAAAGGTTATGGAGCTTGCTTACTGCTGATGAGGACAAAATGGATGACCAAGTACTCCAGATCCAGCCTTCAAGCATGCAAATGTTTCATCATACCACGACAGATTGATGGCTTTTGATGAGAAATCCAATCATACGGATGCAAATATTGAAGAAGGAGACATAAAGGTTATTAGAGATGAATACGGGCCTATACTAACTGTCACACCCTAAAGAGTACCCTAAACATAACAATCTGCTGCATGCTAAACGAGACTTAGGAATCACTATCACAGTCATTCAAAAGTCTTATATTAGATGCGAGGCGTTCCCTTATGTCAATAGAATACATATACAGTTAGAGATAGATAGTTCAACTTGATAGAATAAGCATAAAAACATAAATCACAGATATCTTAAGATCATTTACAAAATACTAAGGGGCATTTCCCCTGCCAAAATATAAGTCCAGATATTAGTTTTTAATAACAACCTGAGTGTTTAAGGTTTCCTATGAAAGTCTATACATAGCTAATCATAAACTTTGCATTACCTGATTGGCCAAGTCCAGGGACGCAACCATATGTACAGGAACTGCATCAAAAGAAGCTATGGAGGGTATAAGCTACGCTAGCTCAATGAGCTTCACTTCCAAAATTAAATACTTAATCCAACAATGAGGCAAACAAGTTATATTAAACAATCATATGAAATGCACAAACACGTGAGCATATAACAGATAAGACTTTCTCAGAGTCCCATGTTGAATGGATTTACACTCTCCATTCGGGGTTAGGTGTTTCAAGCCCATACGACCATAGATTTCAATTTACTCTCAATCGTCTAGTGGTTGTTTCAAATGCCTACCCACTCGTTAATTATGTAGTTGATTCAAGTGCCTACTTTTTCCATTTTAATTGAAGCGACCCCGCCCCAATACCTAGTTTTCAGGCCCACCCTTTACCTAGCTATTATGCCTTTTTCCCATAAAAGTATAATAACAAATGTAATGTGACTCAATATATGTTATGCATGGACAATTTAGTTATATGGTCATGGCATATTATTTAATTGAATTATAGGCTATCATAAAGATTTCAGACACTTCAATCCTATACTAAATCATACAAATATTTATAACAATTCCTATTCCGATATTCTTATCATCAATTCAACCAAGTAGAATTCACATGCATATTCCACTTTTATCTTGTCCTAATTCTAATGCCTCTATCATTACAAGCACAATCATAAACATGTAATTTAAAGAAAATGAACTTACTCGACCATGGACACAAGTCCCTAATAGTAGCAATCCGGAGACAAGAATTCTTCGGATTCAAGGTCACCTAAACGAAAGAAATACCAAAATGAGTATTTCAAACTATAACTTATTCCGACCTATTAAATCAAAACTCTTAAGTTGTAATTTTCGTGGTAGATGGAGGTCCCAAATTAAAAAACCATAAATTGGTTATTTTAACTCGAAATTTCGCAAATAAGCTATTGATTTCTATCTACTTCAAAAGATATATCTATCTATGATGTTATTCTTAAGTTTTGAAAACTTTTAGTTCTTAGAAAACTCGGATCAGATCTTATCAATAGCTAAAAATTGCACTTCCAAAATTGTTTTGTGAAATTTGCCTTGTTTCTACTAAGTATATCATATGTGCATGCAATATCTATAAGTTATTATCATGACTGACATGATATGAGCTATCTATATGTGTATCCTTAATGATTTTTTGTTAAAAATAATTTTTGAAAAACTTTTACTTTGCAACAACTTCAAGAGTACTTTGGTAAAAAAAAACAACTTCAAGAATACTTGGTTGAGAAAAACTAGCTTTATTTCTTTAAAAATCATCCATATTTTTACTAAGATAAGGTCTTGATGACCTATATGCCTAATACATCCATTATCTTAATAAAATTCTTCATTTAAGGGTTGGAAAATAGATGTTCAAATAAGGGTTTGGCCTAGTTACTAATATTACAAATTTTTAAGGAAGGAGAATATTGTTCGATCCATGTTTGAAACCTTTCCTTCGTTTTAGGATTATACTTTGATAAAATCCATTTATTCTTATCAAAATTAAGTCTCTATTACATCTATTCCCTAAGGCTTCTATTTTTCTTTTAAAATCCTCATTTTATCATTTGGAAGTAGGTGTTTAAATGAGAGTCATTTCTAGATTCGAATTTTGAAACCTGTGTTTGAGATTATTTCTTGTGTAAAACTCATTTAATCTTTCTAAAATTAAGTCCTAACCAAACCTACTACCTAAGGCTTCCATTTTTTTAATAAAACTCTTGTTTTAGGATTGGAAAATAGGTGTTTACTTGGTATTTCACCCTACTTACGAATTTCAAGTTCTTATTGGGGTTGAAACAAGTTCTAACTTATCTTTCATAACATTTTCTTGTTTTGAAAATTTCTCTTAGTAAAACTAAGCTCAATTTATAAAAATCATTCCTCTATGATACCTATCACCTAAGCCTTCATTTTAAATATAAGATCTTCATTTTAGAGTTGGAAAATAGGTTTTCTAAATAGGTTTCTTTTTCCATCCGAATTTCTAAAAATCATTTTTGTTGAAACTAAAATAGATTTTGAACTTTTTAACATATTCTCATTATTATCAAGCTACTACAAGTCTTTTATGTACATAAGACAAAAATCTATGGCATTTATGTATAAACAAATAGATCTACTATATTATTCATGTCATGGATGCAAATGCAACATAAACACTATGTAGAAGAGTTTAATGAAAGAGCATATGTATAAAATATCCATAGGAAAAACATAAAGCAATATTATAGCAAAATAATAGTAGAACAACTTAAATATAGAGATTCACAACATTGTGATGGCAAGAATATCATGTTTAAGTATTTCTATATCTCTAGCATAAAGCTCATGGGGATTTTAGTGGAACCACACATGTATGATCTTGCCATTACATGTTTTATTGTGGTAGGGTTTAGCTCTATTACCTATTTAAGGTTTGGAATAAGAAAAATTTTGTGTGTGTGTAAGGGAGGGGGAGAGGCTCATGGCAAGAGAGGGGAGAGAGGGAGAGAGGGAGAGAAAAAGACTTTTCCAAAAGTTTGATTTTGTGAGAAAAGTGAGAAAGTAAAAAAGTGAAAGGTAAAAGAGAGATTATATAGGAAAAGAATTAGGGTTTTGTGTGATTAAATAAAAAAGAAAAATTAAACAAAATGAGAGAGAGGACAAGGGAGGGAGGCGTCGATTCAAGCTCAAGGAAGAGAAAGGGAGATGTTTAATTATTTTGTGTAATAAAATTCAAATTTAAAATAAGTAATTTAAGTAATAAAAGTGTATTGGAAAAGTAAATTTAAGGGAAATTGATGTAAGATTGTAAGAATAGGTTGTAAGAATGTAAGAATAGGATATGGGTGGTCATACTTGGTGAATAGTATGATAAAAATCAAAAAGTAGATTAGACAATTAAATTACTAGTAGTAATGAAAATATGATAAAAGGATATAAATGTAATTTTTATAACCCGAAAAATTCTTATAATTATATTTTTGAATTCTTATTAAATTCTGGTTATAAAGAGTCCTATATAATATTTTTCTATTCCGAGTCCAGGGGACCGGTTTTCGAGAATAGATATCAATCGGGTTCGAAATGAATGAATTTATCTGAAATATGATCTTTTTATGTTTTGATAAATTATTTAGGGCTATATTCTAGAGCTAACTCATTTTGATTGTTCTGGGGTTTCGTTCTCAGGATTGTTGGACTTAGGGTTTCAAAGTCTAACTAATCCTAGGGTATTCTTTTAGGGTTTCGGTTTCCGGTTCCAATCTCCGAAAAACCGAGTTTCGATTTCTAAGGAAACGAGGGCTTACACTAACTCTCTCTTAGAAAATGCATAAGATCCTTGAAAAACAATGGGAAAATGCAGTTGTGGTGAAGCTTATGTGTAGGAAAATTGGATATAACACACTCTATAATAGAATAAAAGATTTGTGGAATCCTAATGGAGAATACAAGTTCATTGATCTGGATCATGATTTTTTCTTAGTGCAATTTTCATGTAGTAGAGATGCAAATACGACTCTCTTAGAATGTCCATGGATAATATTAGGGCATGTTCTTTCTATTCAAAAATGGCATCATTCCTTTAGGGCTTCAACTTCTATGGTATCCAAGGTGGCTGTATGGGTACGTTTCCCTGACATGCCTATGAAATTTTACCATGACGCTATCCTTTTGCATATTGGAAACATCATAGGAAGGACTATTCGGGTAGACTTTAATACAAAAATAGCTTAAGGAGGTCACATTGAGAGAGATGTTGTTGAATTGGATTTAGGGAAACCTCTTCTCCCTAGTTTTAGAATCGACAATATTTAGCAGAGAATAGAGTATGAGAGACTTCCCCATATGTATTTTTCTTGTGGTAAGGTCGGTCATAATAGTGTGCCATGCCCAAATAAGGCTTCTTTGAGTGTTAGTGATCAGGATCCAACTGTCGTAGGAGATAATGGTGCTCTAGTGAACTGTAAGGAGCAATTTGGTGAGGGTAGTTAGAGCCTCTAGATGATTGTTCAGCGAAAGCCAAGAAGGAATAACAAGAAAGGTAATGTTGATTCTTCACCTTAGGATCTTACAAATTCCAAACAGGGTTTTAGGGATCTTGTTTTGGAATTTTGAATAATGATGAATGTAGGTGGGGATGGACCTATTGAAAATATCAATGAGAATGATTCTCTTATGATTTTTGCTAGTCAAAGGGAGTTTCCTTTATCCCAACCAGAAGCTACAAGGAAGGAAAATGAAGGGAAATCTAGATTGTTGTCTTTTAAGAAAATAAACATAGCCCCACAATCACAAAGAAATAGAAGTACAAAATCCAAACTCTTTTCTTTGGATTCGGCTTCTAGGGAGTTCAACCATTAAGGGATATCACTAATTGATCCAAGCTGAGCTCTTCTTCAAAATTTTTTAAAGTTGCTAGACTAATAATAGGGAAGAGTAATACTCCTTTTGGGATCCCCATTTTAGATGTTGGTCCTCCTGATTTAAGTAAGAAATAAAGTAGGACATCGGCGTCAAATTGGGATGTGGTTTTTAATACTCCTCTAGCAATTACCAATTATGAGCTAGTAGGGGAGGCACAGAGTGAGGCCCTGTTGGGTAAAGTTACTACTAGTGAAACCTCCATCTTAGAGGTGGCGAAGGAGTAATTACCCCATGTTCTTTTGGGTACGTACTCCTTTCTTTATATCTATATCATGATTTTTTACTTTCATGGAATTGTTAGGGGGCTAAGAGTCCTGTTTTTCAAGCTGCTGCTAAGGATTTGATTCGAAATCATCACCTAGATGTTCTTATCATCTTAGAGCCACGTGTTAGTGGAGATATAGCTGCTAACATTATTATGTGGTTAAGGTTTACAGATAATTTTAAGGAAGATGCAATTGGGTTTTTAGGAGGTATTTGGATCATGTGGTCTAGTTCAACTATTCAATTAAATATTCTACAAAAAGTAGACAATGTGTGCATTTTGGATGGGAGAAGGATGGCAGTAGTGGCCTTTATCCTGCAGTTTATGCTTCTCCTGCTCCTAGTGTGCGTCGCTTATTATGGGAGGATCTTTACTTGTTTAGCCAGTCAGTTAACGTCCCTTAGATTTTAATTGGAGATTTTAACGTTTATTGTAGTACAGAGGAAAAAAGAGGTGGAGCTCCTATCACGCCTCAAAAGGGGGCCTAGTATGATTAATCTAAAACTACCATATCACGTGTGCACCCGTAATATGAAAGCTGTCTTGTAATTCAGAATGTACAAAACTCTATTTATTTATCAATGTTTTTCATGTAAATGATATATTATATCTCTGGATTTCAATTATGGAATCCGATTGTCCACTTTCTACCAAGACCGTAGAGATTAGTATCCCCTACCAAATAATGAAAATAGGTTTCAAACTACAAGTTTCAATTATTATAAAATAATCCAATTTACATTCTAAGTTTACCATATCCTATATTTATATCTTCAATAGAGTTTGTTAAAGAAACTCTCTTTACACATTCCTATCCCAATCCCAGCTAGTACTAATCCTGCACAAAAACTGTTGAGGATGAGCGAACCACAGGCTTAGTGAAAAACTAACCAAACCACACATCAAACAATAACAAGCAAGTATAATTACCAATCATATACAATGTAACAATAAATCATATGCACATTACAAGCTTAGATGATCTAGAATCCAAAGCAGGATGGAGATTTATGCCCTCTCATCGAGGTTGAAAGATCACATTGCTATGGCTCACCTATCTATGAGTCACTAAGCATACAAGAATATAGTAATACTCACTTTAATTATCTCTTTAAATTAAACACATCTTAAATCTCTAATTTCCTATTTTTTTTCCTTAAAAACTCCACTAAGTGTTAGTCATTTCAAAGCGATACTATAAGCGGCGTCTTTCGTTTACCATTTAGTTCCTATAGTACCGACAGCTCAAAGGTAACCTTGCATTGATCTAATAGTTTTTAGCCTAGGTCAACCAAGCATTATCAGAGGGCCGAAACACGTAGTAGGCTGCCACTTGCTCATATGTTGTTTATGCAAATCGTGTAATGCATGATCGTTTTCTTTTATGGTGTCATTAGTTTTTAGTCATGTTTAAGGTGATCATAAAATTCATAGATAATATCAACATGCTTCATACAATAATTATCATACAATAAACTTATTACTTATAATAGGATAATTTTGGCAATCAAGCATATACCAAACATCATGTAGTATACCCAATCCCACATGCATGTGAAATTATTATATGATTACAGGTGCAGCTATACTATAAGCACAAATAGTTTGATAAGGTCAAAGTTACTCACCTGTGGTTCTCGCTAAATTATCAGAATATGCTACTAGAAATCCAAGAACTAATCTATTTTTCCTATAAAAATGAAATTACAGATATCTATTATTATTTTGTTATTTATATAACGATATTGACGGTATTTTTTTAGGTCCTAGTTATCAATTTTGGTATAGTCTCTACTTATTTAACTAGGAATGTTATATATATATATATATATATTATTTTCTTATGATCAAAGTTATGGAATTTATAAGAGAAGTCTTCCTATTTGTAATGGTTATCCAATTTGATTATTTAATCAATCTATTCTTTTATTGGTTCTGAAAATAAGATATTTGAAACAACATATTCACCATATTAATTATGGATAGCTTGTACTATTATTTACACTAATTCTAAATTAGACGTATTTTACAAATTACATACTCCTTTCTTTTTATGGTTTTACCTAATATATTAATCTAAGTCAAGTTGATTGAAACTAATCATCTAATTCAATTACTAAATCTACTTTAATTAGCTTAATCAACCTAATATGATTTTACTTAGTTCATTTAAGATATATTAGTTCTATTTATATTATTTACAATTTATTGTCACTTATAAGCCAAAATACGTATTATCATGATATAAATAATGCAACTAAACTTCCATGATTGTCTAAGTGTCCTATCTTAATATTTAATTTAATTTCTATTACCTGTATTGGTCCTTTAATGGTCCTATGATAATCAATTATTATCTAATATTTATTTTTATTTTGCTTGTCTTGATCTTAATTTGATATCTATATTAATATCTAAGGGGTTTTCTTTGTTCTTTAAGTTCAACATCCTTTGGTAGTAGATTTTTATTTGTTATTTCTTTGTTTGTCAATCTTATCTATCTTTTTAAACCAATATTTTTATTATTTAAGTTCATATTCTAGTATCTAGTCCTTTAAAAAATTCCTTTAACATATTTGTAAGCTAATGGAATCAGATATATATATATAACCAAATATAAATTAAGATTTATTAAATTTTAATAAAAAATATATATTTTTTAATAAACATATAACCATTATATGTGGAATTTGTCCTTCTAATAAGCTTAGGAGTTCATGTAGTTTTTAAGGATCATTTATTCATAACTTGCTCCTAAATGCACATAGATGACCATATATTATAGGGATTTAGACCTTGGAATTTATTTTGTTGCATGTATCCTTCTATTCTCATTCCAATCATATATCATTCTCTATGGCATCTAGATTATATGTTCTTTTATCATGGTATCATTTATGTTCATAAGATTAAAATTCCCCATAGGTATCCCAATGGTCATATAGGCTAGATTTTATTATCTAGGTAATGTTATAGGTATATTTTACTAAATATAGTATAGACTGGTTTATGAAACTTACATGATAGTTTAGAAACTCTATAAGAACCAAAGCTACCATAAGTATGTTAGGGTTTTAGTTAGTTAAATTCTACTTAATGCATTACATTATAAAGTTACTCTACTAGTCATAGCTCTTAGTATATGCATGAAAAGTTCTATGTATTATAAATGTTAATACTATGGGGGCTTTCATGGTTCTTGTTATTCTATACTAAGTACAACACATTTCTATCATAGAATAAGGATTACTCAAATTTAATAATTCATTAAATGCCCATCTACATATTCATATAGTAACTAAACAAATAGTGATACATAGATAATTTCTAAGCATTAATTTCCAAGTTTTCTACATAGTTGAAATATAAGATAAGAATTACCTTGATGGAATAAAGATGGTGTGGACAAACACTCTTCCTTAACAAGAATTGATCCTTTGGAGTATTTATTTGAATTTGGTCTAGCAATTTGGAGTCTTCATGGTATGGCTTATGGTGGAATTATAGAGAGGTAAGGTGGGGTTTTTTTTATATATAGATGTTAATTTACGGTAGGGCTTGGTGGGAGAAAAGGAATTGTTTGTTTTGTTATTTGACTTGCTTTTGTGGATGGGAATAAGTAGTTTATGGGTTCAGTTTTTGGGAATTTATGAAGCTTGTTTGTTTGTTCATTACCATTATTTATACAAGTATTAAATAGCTATATGGATGATGCTTGAAATATATTTTACGTTTGCAATGGGCTTCACGATAGGTTTTGTGTCTTTGTGGTAACCAGAATTTTAAATCAACAATTATTACTTATGTGGCTATTTATTGTGTTTTTATTGGATCTTAAATGGTCAAATTGTCAAACATTATGGGCTTGATTGGCATGGGCATTTGGTGTCTTTTGATTGGCCCATATGTGTTGAATGGTCGACTTTAATGTGAATTATTTGAGCAAATTGCATGCAAATTTCGGCTAGGATCCTCACGGCTGTAGTAATTCTCCATTTGCACAGGAGTGAAGGAGAGAAAAGAACATGGAAAAGGAATAAAAAATGTAAAGAGGATAGGATTAATGAAAATACTAAAACAAAGAGAAGATGATGAATTTATAACCCAACAATAGTGTAAGGAGTGGAGAAAAATATGAATTTGTGGCAAAAGTCAGTTTTACGGGTCCAAGTGGCACGTATGATAAATACTTATTCGATAATATTTTTATATGAAAATTTTCATATTATCGTTATTAAATATTCTAAACACTATGATATACATATAATTTTTTTGCACATTTGTTACGTACAGAGAGAGTTAAAAATGAAATGAATGAGAAACGTGAAAAAAATAAAAAAAAAAGTAAGGGAGATAAGATGAATAAAAATACAAAAACAAAGAGAAGATGATTAATTTATAACCAACAACTATATAAGGAGTGGGCAAAAATATGAACTGGTGCAAAAAGTCAATTTTGTGGATCTAAATGACACATATAATAAATACTGATTCGTTAATATTTTTGGATAAAAATTTACATATTATTGATATTAAATATTCTAAACACTTTGGTATATATAGAATCTTTAGTTTAATGCTTTTACTTTTTAGTTTTTATACATGCTATTGTAAATAATATTTTTCTGTTTAAAAGTTTTGTTAGGTGATATTTTGATAAATTAATAATTATATTGCCCTTAATTCGACTTTATTATAAATTTATAAGATTTGAAATTACATACGAATTTATTTCTATTTATAGATTTATTCTAGAGTTTTTACTAGATTAGAAATTTAATATTTATTTTATATTTGTTACTTGGTTCTCTTTCCTAATTATAAGTTACTAGGTTAGATCAGAATTTTAATTTCTATAGACTCGAAATTATTTAACTTAAAGGTATTGATATGTTTCGAATATTAAAACTTAGGTTATTAAATATTAAACAGTTTTCTTTATTCTTTTATTTACTTTATTTCGAACATTCTATATTTTTAAGTATTTATTAATAATGATTCTTTATTTTAATTTGTTTATACTTAAAACTCAAAACGCGAAAAATTTGGAGTGATTTTTTATATTTTTATTATAATTCTTTATGATTTTATATTTTATTTATAATATTTATTATAATCGGGTTATGTAAAATTAAGGGGATTACAGCTCCAGTTAAGTTGGTGAAATTTAGGGAGTTCAATAACTTTATTAATAATCATGGTTTACACGACTTAGGGTTTTCAGGGCCAAGATTTACTTGGTATCAAGGAATGATTCAAGAGAGGCTCAATCGCGCCTTATGTAATGATAAATGGAGACTTGCTTATCCTGAAAGTGGTTTGTTTCATTTACCGAGAATTAAATCCGACCATAGATCTATTATGATGAAGTTGAATTGCAATTATGTTCCTCATCCTTCTTTTGGGCCTTTTCGTTTTCAGACTTGTTGGGTATCTCACGAGGGCTTTGTGGATTTTATTCGTCATAATTGGACGGATAATAGAGGCTATATGAAGATAACTACTTCTTTCGAAATAAAGCTTAAGGAGTGGAATGTTTTTGGTAATGTTTTCCTCAGGAAAAAAAAATTGTTACACAAATTCAACAGTTGGATAAGAGAATCAACTTTAATCCTTTGCCAAGTCTTTGCAATCAAAGGAATTCTCTTCAAAAGCAACTTGAAGAGGTACTTCTTCAAGAGGAAATGATAAGGTTTCAAAAATTCAAAACTCGTTGGATGCAATTCGGTGACAAAATATACGTTATTTTCATCTAAATACCTTTGCCAAAAGAAGACAAAACAAAATTGACTGTTTGAAGGCGGAAGATGGGAATTTGATTTTGAATCAAACTATTTTGAAACAGATGGTAGTGAACTTTTATACCTTGCTTTATAAAGAGGACAGTGTACTTTTACAATCGTCATCCTGGCAACATTGATTCTCTATATGTAGCCCTACTGAGATTTTACGTTTAGCAAGGGATATTGATCCATCAGAGGTGAGGAAGGCAATGTTTGATATGGGTCCTTATAAATCACTTGGCTCGGATGGATGGAACCTAATTTTTTACTAATCGCCAGTAGGAAGCAGTTGGAAATTCGGTTGTATAATGTGTTAAAGATTTTTTCAGAACTGGAATCTTACCTGAAGGTGTGAATGATACTTTCTTGTACTTATTCCTAAGGTTACTACTCCTAAGTCCTTTGCTGATTTGCGTCCAATAGGTTTATGTAATTTGATTTATAAAGCCATTACTAAACTTAGTGCGAACCGTATAAAGCCTTTAATGAATGAATTGGTGAGTAATACTCAATCTAGCTTTGTCTCAGGTTGCAAGCTTGCAGATAACACAATAATAGCACAGGAGGTCATTCATTAGATGAAGAGAAAGCAAGGTCAGAAAGGATGGATGGCAATCAAGGTTGACCTGGAAAAAGCTTATCATAGACTACGATGGGATTTTATTAAAACTACTATTTTTTCTGTTGATGTCCCTTGTATTCTGGTGGATAGGATTATGTGTTGTATTAGCACAACTAAGATGAGAGTCTTGTGGAATGGAGGAATGTCCGAAATGTTTAAACCATCCAGAGTGATTGGTCAGGGAGACTCTCTTTCCCCTTACATTCTTGTTCTCTGCATGGAAATGCTAGCACACAGAATACAGAAAGCAGTTGACTCACTTGAATGAAAAGGTATTATATCGAGGAGGAATGGGCCTGTTCTTACACACCTATTTTTCGCAGATGACTTATTATTATTTGCTGAAGCAAGTAAAGAGCATGTAGATGTTATTAAGCAAGTCTTATATGAGTTTTGTACTGCCTCAGGTCAGAAAGTGAATCAAGGGAAGACTAAGCTGTTTTTTTCAAAGAATGTATCTGTGGGTTTGAAAGCTAGCATTAATTCATCATTTGGCTTTGGTATTACTAATAATCTTAGGAAACACTTGGGATCGCCTCTGCTTCATGAGAGAATAAGCGAACAAACCTACAAGGGATTGGTTGACAAGATTAGAGGGAAGCCTTTATGCATGGAAAGCTCATAACCTATCCTTAGCAGGCCGAGTTACACTAGCTAAGCAATGCATCCAGTCAATTCCAGTATTCCATATACAAACAACAAAACTCCCTCAACATATTTGTGAAGAGATCGATAAATTAGTTAGGAATTTTGTATGGGGTTCTTCTTCTGATAAGAGGAAGCTTCATCTTATTAATCAGGACATTCTATGTTCAGAAAAAAGATAGCGGAGGCTTAAGTTTGAGGAAGATGGAATACGACAATTCTGTTTTCCTTATGAAACTCTATTGGAGAAAGATAAGTTGTGGGTCAATGTTGTTAGG
Source organism: Combretum micranthum (assembly GCA_024138025.1). NCBI lineage: Eukaryota > Viridiplantae > Streptophyta > Magnoliopsida > Myrtales > Combretaceae > Combretum > Combretum micranthum. Next base: position 227,705 of record JAMXBD010001302.1, read on the forward strand.
TGGAAGTATTGTTCGAATAGTTCTATTAATCCTGGAGAATGGAGAGGTAGCCCAGCTTAAGTTAGTTGGAGAGGTATGAGCCATATTTGGCACTTGTTTCAACGAGGAATCGCTTGGAATTTGGAAATGATCGTACGGTCCATTTTTAGGAAGATAGGTGGATTGAGGGTATTAAGACTTTAGCTAATTTCTCTCTCCTGCCTCTTACAGAGCTTGACAGAAATAAGAAAGTTAGTTAATTTGTTACGGCCTGAGGTTCTTGGGATTTTGTTGCTTCATTTCAAGTCCTCCCTGTAGCTGTTTGTGACTTTATTAGAGCCATTCCTATCCCTGTCAAATATGGCAATAAGGATACCCTCTCCTAGATGTTTAGTCGAACGAGATCCTTATCGGTTAAAGATGCTTATAAGTTGGCTTCTTAAGATATCAATTCTTGCTCTAAATTGGTTTGGAAGAAAATATGGAAATGGGAGGGACAAAAGCGTATAAAATCTTTTTTGTGGCTGGCTCGACATGGAAAGCTTCCTACGAATGTACTATGCTTTTGAAGGAACATCACGTCTCACGACAGATGTATCAAATGTAACCATACTGAAGAAAGTATACTGCAGGTTTTGCAGGATTGTCCAATGGCAAAATGCATCTGGAATCAGCTTCTAATGAGCTTTCAAATAGGGAATTTCTTTATAATGATGTTAACTATTGGCTAGAGCAAAATATCTCCCACTCTAATTATTATTAGAGGATCTCGTTTGGAGTTACTTGTTGGAGTCTTTGGAATTGGAGAAACCAAATTGTCTTTAGGGGGTCTACAACTGGTAGTGTAGATCCGGCAAGATCAATACGGAGTTAAGTGGATGAGATTATTAGGAATAATAGAGTTTTGAGTAAACCCAAGCTTAGTAAGACTAAAAAGTAGTGCTAAGTGGGCTACCCCTGAGGAAGGATAGATTAAGCTCAATTGATGGAGCGGTATGTCATAATTATGGGTATGCAGGACTAGGAGGTTTGTGGCGTGATAATTGTGGCAATTTCCTTGCTGGTTATCAAGTTTGTTTGGGCAGATGTACCACTCTTTCCGCAGATTGTTGGGCTATTATATATGGTCTAGAGTTAGCATGGAATAAAGGATTTAGGAAACTGATTATTGAGACATATTCTTGGGAGGTCACCAATCTTCTATCAGGTAGAACAATTGCTTGTCCTCTTGTTACCAGAACAAGGAGACTGCTCACTCGACCGTGGATAGTTCAAGTTAACTATATTTTTAGAGACTGTAATTGTGCGCTGATAAGCTTGCTAAGGACACCATAAATGAGTCTAAGGAACTAAAGATATTCGAGGATATTTCAGATAACATAAGCTTACTTGTTGATAATGATGTAATTGGATAATTTTGTTTGTTCTTAGCCTTATTGGCCTTGTACCTACAAAAAAAAATGTAGGTCAATTGAGTCATCATTAGTACGTGACAACGTGAGAAATATTTAATTAAAACTCGAAAAACCCTTCTTTTAAGACCCTATAGATATGTATCAATAGGAGAAATGGTTAATTAAATCTTAGAAGACACTTTTCCAAATGTGGTGACCTCTTTTAAACTTTTCGAAACATTATGACCTAAATTGAACTTACTCCAAACTTTGTAACTTTATGGTGTAATTTACCCTATATATAAAATATTACATAACATATGTATATCCCGTGTTGAAACGAGATATAAAATAATAACATACATGCATATCGCGTATACAAAATGCAATACATATGCAAATCTTTTCCCGATTATTTTTTGGCGTTATTCAACTATGCTTTTAGAAACCCATGTAAACTTTTCATATTGTTTCAAATTTCTCACATCCAACTTTTCTCATTACTTTTGACATTATCCGACTTGGTTTACACAAAACCCGATGTTGCTTTTCACATTGTATTATATCATTGTTTGGTATCGCATGATAAAATTTGAATTTATGCAGTGCTTAAATCCTAAAAAATAAAACATGATATTCATACGAAAAGCTACATCTCCCTTACAAAATGTGATATAATGACCATAGTAAATTTTCAAATTGCAAATCACATATGCGATTTGCATGTCAATATTAATATCCCATTTCAAAGACGGGCTTTTATAATGAAATTTTGCTAATTAATTTCATTTAGTTTGTATATTAAGAATTTTTTTAAGCAATAGTAGACACGTATTTGATTCCAATCTGGTTGTATGAGTTAGATGGCGTGAACATAGGCAATATAAAGGAGATGGAGAAGAAGAGGAGTACAACAACAATAATAATTGGCTTGATTATAGGAGCTATATGTACAAATTTACTAGGCCACCGTATAGAGTTGTGGTGGAGAAAGAATTTGTGAACAAAATATATATCCTAAATCTTATATTCGAATTTTATCTATTTTTATAATTAATTATTTAACTTTTATTAATGTTTATAATTACCTATCTAAAAAATTTAGTTTACCTATGTAAGCATTACAAAGAAGCTTGATGAAATTTATTATAGCTAATTAATGCATTTAAATTATAATTAGTTAAATCTTAAAATAGGTACATTTTAAATAAACATAGACTTAGGCATAGGCAGGGTCAAACCTGTCGGTACTGATTGGGTTACACCTATCAGTCTAACTCGACTATAAGGGTCATGACTAGTTAGACGACTTGGCAGGTTACTAGGTCGATAGCTATTAACACCACCAACTCATGAACTCACCAATTGTCACGCCCCAAAGTGTGCCCTACACGTGACAGTCCGCCACACTCAACATTTAAACTCAAGTAAGATGACCTTAGTCTTTCCATGAGTTTGAACGTCGGGTGCAAGGCTCGCTCTCAACAATTATAGACCATACTTTGCTTCGTAGTAGCTTAAGGAGACATACATAGCAGCAAGAACATAAATCATGACTGTCTTACAGAGAATTATTCTATTACATGAACTAGGGAGCATACCCCCGATAACAATGCTAGGAATTCTCAAGCTCACAAAATTCCTCGTATTATCCTTCGGACACTAGTTCCGGGAAACAGGATTAGCATTCCAATTCTACTTTTAGGTCCCGGCCTTAACAAAAGCTCCTCAACTTCTAAGAGCTGTACCTGATGTCCCCGGGTCCTCGGAGATAGCCAAAGGTATTCATACTGCAACAGGAAACTATTGGGGTATAAGCTACACTAGCTCAATGAGTGAAAACTTCCGAATCACAATTAATACAAACATTCAAGCAAGTAATTTATCAACCAAGTGAAATGCATCAAACGAGTGAGTTCAACAAACATATGACCAGCCGGAAATCATATGTGGATGGACTTGCCCCCTCCATCCCGGGTTAGCAGATTTATGAATCCTGCGTTACGACGCCATTTAAGCTCACGGTCAACTGAACAACATTTGTTTTATGGATCACGATTAACCAACATACATTCATTTTATGGATCACGATTAACCAACATACATTCGTTTTATGGATCACCATTAACCAACATACATTCGTTTTATGGATCACGAAAAACCAGCAATGCTAATGCTCCATCCCCATCGTGATATGAATGAGTTCAATTGTAATTGAGGTCCAATAATAGATTAATCCAATTCTTTTAGGTGGCCAAGCAATGTTCGCAGACAATCCATTCTAACTCATCTCTATACAAACAATAACTTATCATCCGGTTTCGATATTCCTTAAGTTCAATTTCGCATATCAACAAACAATCATAATTCCCAACTAACCCCATCGTACATAATCGTTCTTTTTATTTTTTCCTAGCAACTAGTGTGGCTATCATTACAATCACAAGCAATAATTGAAACCGGAAGAGAAACTCACTCGGCTATGGTACGCCAGTCTCTTAATAACGGTGGTCGGGTGATACGGTATCGTCGTACTCAGGATCACCTACCAAATAAAAAAAATAGCCTAATAAGAATCTCATCACTAAACTAATTCAATCTATGCATTTAAACTACTCAAAATCGGAATTCTCGCTATTTGCGGAAGTTCCAACTTAAAATGGCCATAACTTGATCATTTTAACTCGGAATTTCGCAAATTTTATATCGATCTCTATCTACTTTGAAAGATCTATCTATTTCTAATATTATTTTTGAGTTTTGAAAACGTTAAGGTCACGGAACAGTAGGATCAGATCTGTTCCGTAACTTCCCTGATCCCGAAAAATTGTTTCGCATTTGATGAAAATGTTCCTAGTTGATGATTCATGTATAGATGGTATATGAATGAGTTCCTAATATGACTATTATGTAATGAGCTCAATATATGCATGGTTTTGATGATCTTTGATGATGAACTCCCATGGACTACTAATTATTAAGAATTTCATGATAATCATTTATGAAAAGCTAAATTTTTCCAACTTTACATTACCTAGGGTTCTTATGATTTTATCCTTGGAATTTACTTACCATCTAAATAAAAATGAGTTCTCAACATCCATATTAATTATGACCTTCATTTATGCATAAAAATCCACATTTTTCATTGAGTAAATATGTTTTTGAACAAGCTACTTATAAAAATCCGAATTTTGTAAATTCCATTTCCTTGCATTTTCTTTATGAGAAAACTTGTTTAATGCATCAAAAATTGAAGCTCCAATATATCTATTATCTAAAGACTTCATTTAACTCATAAAACATCCAATTTAAGCTTAAATACTAGGTGTTCATGTAGGCATTTTTCTAAATTACGAATTTGACTATTAATCCATATATCAATATTTCTCATTCTAACTCCACTACTTGTTTTACATTTTTCTCATGCCTAAACTCATCTAAACTTATGTAAAACATTCCTTAAGGGCATCTATTACATATACCTTCCATTTTTTATGAAAAATATGAGTTTTAAAGTTGTTTTGGTGGTTTTTAAAATAGGGTTTTAGAACCATCCGAATTTTCAAATAAGCTTTTCCAACAAAATACCTTCTTTTTCATGTTTCTTGTCTTCTACACATGAAGATCTACCATCTAACATATCTATACATAGACAAGGCTACATTTTTATGATCATCCATGCATGAAAATCAAAATAACCATATGGACATGAATGTAGATGAAGATGTGAATGTCTAAACACTAGATCTACTAAATATCATGCATGATTCATGAGTCTCATGGCATGAACATGAATATCTATGCATGATCCCTACTTTACATGCATGAACATAACACTATCTCCAACAAAACTCATTTAAACACTAGATCCATGTCTTGTGATGGCTTGATATTCTTGTTCAAGTGTTTTCATGTCCCTAGCATATGCCCATTGGGATTTAATGGGAAAACACACAAGGAATAGCTTTGCCATTGCAAGATTTGGTAAAAATGAAGCTTGAAATCAACATACCAATGGAGACTTGGAGTAGAAAAGAAGAGAAAATGAGTTGTGTGTGTGAGTGTGGGAGGGAAAGGGGGTCACGGCAATAAGAGGGAAGGAGGAGAGAGTGTTTTGTGATTTTTGGAAAATGAAGAATGAAATGAAGGAGAGAGAAAGTTAAGGATTATTTATATTAGTGAATTTAGAGTTTGTTTGATGAAATAAAATAGATAAATTAAATCAAATTGGGGCATGTGGGGAGGGGGATGGTGCCGGCCATGTGGGGTTGTGTGTGTGTGTGTGTTTGAAATTTGATAAATTTGAAATTGTGTAATAAATGTAATAAAAGTGATAATTTAATAGGAGACAAAAATTTCTTGGAAAAGAAAATATAATTGAGTAGTTGTAAGGATGTAAGAATAGGGTATGGGTAGTGTGTAGTGTAGGTTGTACTTGTGAATAGTAAACAAGACATCTACTTTACTGGTTGTATCGAAAATACGAGAAAAGGCTATAACTGTAATTTTTATAGCTCGGAAAATTATAAAATTGATATTTTTTGAATCCTTATAAAATTACGGCTCTAATGAATATTCCGGAACATTTTTCTGAGTTCGTGATCCCGGGGCACGCTTTTCCGTAATTGAGCTCGGGAAGGTCCGAAATTGAAAAATTCCCGAATTTGAAACTTTCAAAGGTTTAAAATATGCCTTGGAACAATAATTCATGTTCATTTACTTTATAAAACTTCTTTTATTATGAAATCGAAGGAAAGCCGGATCTAGGGTTTCTAGGCTCCTCTCACTAAGCTGGAACCAGACCGATATAGGGTTTCGTTCTCCGGTTTCCGAAGTTTGTTCGATTACAGGGAGAATCAGGGTATACCTTATAATAATAATAATAATTGGGTAATGAATAATGGTAAATCGTACTGGAAGACTCACTAATTACCGGTAGTAATGAAATACAATTAAATTTGCAAAATCATATACTTCTAGCCATTGGAAATTTGAAAAACTAAAAATTTTGAGATCCTATTAGAAATATGAATCTTACGGCATTAATAACATATTCTCTAACATTCCGAATCCCAGGGTGCACTTTTCGAAGTCGGCACCTAGCCGGATTGGAATAGGTCGAAAACCCATTGGTCTCGTCCTTTTGAGCATCCTAGGCCTAATACGAATCAATTACACATTTTTCTCTTATTCTGACTCCTTGGTTTAGGAACACGGAATTGCTTGATCTAGTCTACGGAGTTTCTTGGGGGTTTCAGGGACTTAGGTTTCCCGACTGACTTTTCGGTTTACACCTTTGCCAATTTGGGAACCGATATTTTATACTTATATGACATATCCGATTGGTGAGATTTATTTTAAGGTCAATTTTTATAAGTATTAATATCTCATAACGTTCTCGGAATTCTTTAGGTTAAGTTTTATTCTCGAAGGTTAATCACTATTTACTTCTTAACAATTTGTTTTAGGACTCTATTTTATCCGAATTTATAAGTTGGAGTTAAATATGAAATTTGTCGTACGTAGAGGTTTTAGAATGGAAGTATATTGGGTTGCTATTTTATTTCTGAGGTTCCTTATTTTTCTCACGATTTAGAAATTTCTAGATTCGTTCGGAATTTGGGACTTGTCGAAGTTGGGTTTTAATTCGGAGTGACTTTCAGGGTTTTATTTCCCAAGTTCATCTTTAGAATTATTTACTGAAGTTTTTCAGGGCTTACACCAATTCAGGCAGGTCTCAAATTAAAAAAGAAAAACAAATTACCTTGATCACTACAAGTAGCACCATGTGAAGGCTGAGAAGGCAATAATATCAAACGGTAAAGGCACAAGTTGTGGCGGTTTAACACCATCGACCTACAAACTCACGCAAGTTAAGTGGGTCTTAGCTTAAAAAAAAAAAAACTTGATCATTGTAAGCAACGCCATGTTAAAGGCGACAAGGTGATAATATCAAGCACTGAAGGGACAAATTATGTCCCCTATGTCAGCTTGCTTTTAGGAATAACTAAAGAAGATAGAGGAGGAGAGGGTGGGGAGGATGTGACATGTGCAAGCCTTTTTCTTTGACCGAGAAGGGAGAGGAAGGGAGGAGGGGTGGAGAGAGAGAGAGAGAAGAGAGGCGACAACCATTGAGTTATGGAGGCCTTCTACGATTTTATCACAGGACCGTACTGTCAATATTATAATATTAAATTAATTATAAAATAAATTAGTGTTAAAAAAATTAAGGGGTTCGATCAAGGTTGTAAAAGATCTGAACCATTTAGTAATATGATAAGACTGGTCCTATTGCAACCACCATGAGACCGTATAATTTTCCCGAGTTATGATATGGTAATTTTCTTTGTACCTTTTCACAATAGGATAACTTTGGAAAATTCTATGGTCCTGCCATTAATTTTGATGGGACTGGTCCTATTATCATTACCGTTCAATAGCTCACATCATACCCAACCGTAATCGAATCACTAAAATAGTCAATATTCTATTTACTATATTTATTTTAACGGTTAGATTAATAGCAGGACGGTTCGTCGTTGTGGGAGTGAGAAGCTCCCAATAACTTTAATCTATCTCATTTCTCTAAAGATATTACTTTTATTTCAATCACAATGTGCATTTTATTTATAACATTCACACTTATTATTACCTATCTACTATGTTAATATAACATTTTTCATCTATATGAAATGCTAGATAAAACCATTCCATTATTTTTACATCATGCATATAGCAAAATCTAGTCGAGAAATTTCACATGGGTTTAAACTTTCATGGTCTTTTTTAAAGGAGTTGGGTTTTCTTTTCTTTTATTAATTTATTTATCTTTATGTTTTCTTACTAACTCTTATTGCTTTTTCAATAGAATAACGCAGTTTCTGAAGGGGTAAAAAGAATAATGCAGGTTGTAGAGCAAATAAAGACTTACACCATGTTGGGATTGGGTGAAATCTAATGAAAGTGAAGAAAGGTAGGAGAAATGGAGTGGGTAAATGTTTCATTTTTTGTAAAATTTTCAAGGAGAAATGAAAGGATGTGGGAAGAAGTGGAAAGGAAGTTAAAGTGATAAATTTTCTATCTAATATTGGAATGAAAGAGGATGAAAAGAAGGGAAATTTGTTGAAATGACAAAAAGACCCTCTAAAAAGGATGGAAAATAAAGTAACATGTCTGCTTTTCTTCTCACCAACGTAGACATTGTTCAACCTACAAAAGAAATGGAAAAAACTCTACACAAAACATGAGGTGCTCCAACACAAAAAATAGAGAAGCATCGTGAATTTTTTTTTTCAATAACCCAAATACGAATAGCAAAAGCCTCCACCAAGTATACTTCATATTCTTATGCCTATAAGTATTGTCATTTTTTCTTTTCCCTTTTATGTGAGCTTGTTCAATATAGGAAGAAAAGAAAATACATATGTTAATATGATCTTCTTTATAAATAGATTATATATCTTCTATTTCCGTGTTTGATCTTCTTTTCTTTTCTTTCTTTTTTTTTTATCTTGTTAGATGCATTTGTAATATTGTGTCTCTTTTTTCTATGATTGATTTAATATGTAGTTTGCATCATACATTCCCTTTGGATTTGTAGGCTTGGTACAAGGATTATTTTGAACTATAGAAAACATTGACTATGATGATGATTTTGAGGATGACTATGAGGATGATTAAGTTGAGCATTTTGTAAGAACTTAGGAAACAATAAGTGCACAAGTAGTATGTTATGTGGTATAAAGAATGTTTAGGGTATACGATCATATATATAGTACAAGAAGATTAATACCTAGTATTAGAGCATTATTAGAAAGAAATAAAATTACGTAAGAGCTTTTGGTATAACTAAGAGATGATAAAAAATGTCAAAATATCACACGCATTTGTTATATAGCTTTTGAAACCTTATGTGGCATGTTAAGAAGTAGTGGTTGTCTTAAAGATACACTATGAGCATCAATTGAAGAGTAAGTTGCTAAATTTTTACACATTTTATCACATAACATTAAGAATCGCACAATGTCATTTTTCTTCCATCGTTCGGGTGAAACTGCAGGTAGGTACTTTCATGGTGTTCTTAGAGTGCTCATCTCCATTGAAAGTGAATTTCTAAAACAACCCGACAATACCATTGTATCCTAAGAAATCCTCAACCATAAAAGATTTCATACATATTTCAGTTAAAAATTACCAACTTCTTCTAATTGTAAGCTTTACAACTTTCATACTGTTATGTGCTTCCTTTATGTATGTATCGGAATTGTGTTGGTGTAATTGATGACACACATATTCGTGTGAAAGTGTGAAATGCTGGCGTGTCAAGATTTCAAGGTAGGATAGAATATCTAACACAAAATGTACTAACTGCTTGCTCTTTTAACTAATATTTATGTATGTATTACCTAAGCAAGAGGGTTTTGCATCAGATTCTATAATAATAAAATATGTTTTTTCTAGAGAAGATAAAGATTTTTCATGGTACAAATGTTATCTACGCAAGTTACTTTCAATTGTAAAAATTCTGATAAAATAACCAAGTTTATCTAATAGGAAAATATTGCCTTATTGATTCTTGCTTTATGATAAGGAGTGGGCTCATACCTCCTTATAGAAGCGTGAGGTATCACCTTAAGGAGTATTCAACATGTATACTAAAGAACCTCTATGAGTTATTTAATCACCGACATTCATCACTACACAATGTCATCGAGAGAGCGATTTCCCATTATATCAAGTGCCATAGAGAAGCATTACATATTTGAAACCGAATGTGACATTATCTTAGCTCATTGCATATTGCATGACTATCTAATGGGTGTTGATTTAGATGAGGCAATTATATCTAGAGTAGACCATGAGCTTTTAAACACTGAAATATAAGACCATGGTCACATACAGGACAATGATACAATTGATGCTAGATTGGGAGAGATTTTAAGAGGCAATATTGGAGGACAAATGTGGAATGGTTATGTAATAGATAATTAAGGGATGTAGCTCAAAGGTGTTGACAAGAAACTATAGTATTGTAAGATAGCGAAGTTGTATGGATTTCTCACTACCTATAGTTTGTAGGAAGAACTATTTTATGTTATTGAAAGGGAAGTACAATTTGTAATAGGAGCAATCTTTCGTACTTAATAAGGAACCATGGCTCCTATGTGCATCATCTTCTTACATGTTTCCTTTCGAAATGTGAAAGCACTTGATTTGGTACCTGTTCATTTTCTATGGTTCATTTACTATAATTGTATTGTAATGTAAAAGCACCTGATTCACTATGCTAGAAAATTATCTGTCTTGTAAAAGCAAGAGCAATAAGTAATGATATGAAAGGAACATGAATTGTAAAGTCGAAGGGGGGAAGGGCACATCTTCAATGGATAAAAGTAATGGATGGACACCGAATTAATGTCTTTTAATGGAAATAGATAAGACAAAACATTCACTTCATTGGCATGTGAAAATGTTGTAAAGGAACTTCAGTGAAAAGTCAAACTATATATCTATTGATGGAACAAATGGCAAAAGACGGTTGAACTTAATTTTCATGAGGTCTTTGATGTCTTCAACAATTCTAATAGTTTTACACAAAATCCTGTCTCGTGTCTTTTTTGGGCTGAGCCTAAGGTTTGATAGGCTTTAATAGAGATATTGACTTTGGTATGTTGTGTTTCTATTATTCATGTATATGTCATGGATTTTTATCTTACTAATACTATTTCTTTCATTATAATTGTTTTAGAATAAACTAGCTACAAAGAAGTGGATGACTAAACCAATCATACATTAAGATAGACTTCAAGAGATATTTGGCAATGATCGAGCTACAAGTTAAAGTGTCAAGACAATAATGGAGAAAACGAGAAGATGGGCTCGAGAGAAAACTGAAGCGAGAGCTATAAAGATATTTCAAATAGATGATTTGGTGCTTGAAAATCAGGTGATGCTGGACAACTCATTCACTAGCCCATGCAACGATTCTGATGAATCAACAATTTGTATAACATAAACTCCTTTAATATAAGTCAAAACAATGTACCAAGCTTCACTTCTCAGATGGATTACCAAACTTTAACAAAGGATAAAGGTAAAAAATGCAAAGTTTTTGATATGGAAATCAATGAAAAAGAGGTTAAACATATTTACCTTGTAAAGTTAGGATATGGGGCCTTCAAGCGATCTAAGCCACGTATGCACTTTGAAGAAGAGTTTTTTGATGAGCTAATTAAGATTGAGATTGATGAGGAACTACATTTTCTAGCATATGAATTTTGATAGACGATCCTAAGAGAGTAGGGACTTTTTTTTTTTTTTGCTACCCTCATTTGGGACACGAAAATCAAATTCTTTTCTAAATGAAGAATGAACGAAGGAACACATAGTGGAGTTCTATATATGTTAGGTAACAAGGGGATGACCATAGTCATGATCTAACTTGCTAAGACTATATTTGGTTACACCAAATATGTATAAGTTATTGTTTTGTAAATAGTCTAATCATTTAGGCTATCTTTCGAATGTCTCATATATATTTTGATTATCTGATGGTCGAGTTCCATGTAGTAAGTAAAATGTTATCGAAAGTTTATAGTTATTTTGTAAATAACAGACTCTTTGTTATTCTCCTTTTGCGATGATTCTCTGAAGTTAAGAATTTGTGGATGTTGACATGTTATATGGACCCTATTTTTTTTTTTTTGTTGCTTTTTGTCGTTTTCTTCAATTTTTATTTGTCTAGTTTGCATGTTTATATTGTTTCATTTAAGCATATGAACTACTGAGGTGATGTTGTTGAATTCAATAATCACATTAGATTGAATCATAAGTAGGTAATGTGAATTAGTTGGATTGGAGAGTTTGATTTTAAATGTAGAACCAAGGGCTGCATCCCGCAATAAAAAAATTTTAGACAGCGGCACAAGAAAAAAAGTTCAATTGCATGGTTGCATTTAGATCTCCATGTGGTACTAACGAAGTTTGGCCACAATATACCGTAATAAAAATGTAGGATAAGCTAATATAATTTCATTTTGTTATATTGCGATCATTCTGTTATATTGTCTTGTATTTGCCATAGTTAGAAACACATGTTGTTTGCAATTGTTCACTCATTGTTTATAATTAGGTACTGAACTTAGTGGTCTAGTTCCAAGCTAGCTGGTAGAAGACATTGTTGTCTTCGTTGTTAGAGGCACACAATAGGGCAGATCATTCATTAATTATTACTTGGTAGTCAAATTGTTCATTACAATTTCCTACATTATCATTTTGTTCGAAAACTAAAGATTTTATTTTATTTTTTTGTGGTTAGTTGGAAGAACCAATTTTGAAGGAACTATAAGGGGTCCATCTATCCTCACTAGTGATGATTACGATGCTCCACTTGATCAGTATGGTTAGTAAAGCATATTAACCTTTTGTTTTTATTTTCAGAGTTTATGTGCTTTTTTTAGCAGCAAATTGGACAATTTGCCTCTTTGCCATGTTTTGAATCAATTGAATTGTTATACCTATTTTATATAGAATTAGATGCTAGCTTTCATCGGTTTGATATACAAATAGTAATGGGATGGAAATTTATGTACAATGAGATTCAAATGTTGAGTTTGTCTTGTTGAGATGATGCATTAAATTGAAGAATTTGATGTTTAGAGATTGAAAAATCCATGAGAACATAAGGTCATGCTTTATTAATTTAAAAGTAAAATGGAAGGATGAAAAAACATTGTGATTTAGACTTCAAAGTTGAAAACTTGTAAATTTTTTATTTAACAATGAATGTTCATCATCATGTAGAAACTTGAAAAAACATTTCAACTTTCAATTTGCATCTGTACATGGTAGTTGTATCATGTTTCTAGTGAAGAGTGGGTTTTACTAAAATATATACAGTCCTATTACATGACGATTGGTATCGATGTTGCAGGCAATCCAATCCTAAGAATATGGTGAAGGATGGTAAGGATTGCTTTTCCATCTTTAAAGTATTGTCAATTTACTCAGTAATGCCACTAGTCATTCTAAAGGCAGAATCGCATCAAAACTGGTGAAGCATCAAACACTTTTCCTTGTCAAGTTTGCATGTTATGATAGGGTGTTCCATTTGCTGCCTCATTTTGATTGTTCATTGAGCATACTATGGTGTTAAGGAAATTTGAAGGTGGCATAGTTGGTTTTCCCTGAATTGAATTGGCTCTAACAAGCTTTTGAGTCTCGCCGTGATGTCTTATCCTATGTTTATACAATAAGAAAGCAGGAGTTGATAGCATCACAAGAGTGATAATGCCAACTAGGGGTGGACATTGTTTGGTTAACTGGTCCATAACCCAATTTTTTTATTGGAATTAAAAAAATTGGTTTTTTAAAATTTCAAACCTAAACCAGTCAATTATTAATGGTTAACTATACATTTTTTTAGGGTTAATATTTTCGATTTTTGGTTTTCAACTATTCAACACAATGGTTAATTAAAGTTGTAGTTAACCATATTTTCAGTTGGACTATAAAAAGTTAAACCCCTTTGTTACATAATTATATTTAAAAATTGCAAATTAACAAGTTAAATATCACAATTGCATTAAAAAATTGCAAAAAACAATTAAAACTTTATAGTTTACTCTCTTTTTCAAATTATAACACAACAATAATATAATAATTAAAACATAAATGTCTAAAGTCTAAACACCAAGCGACCATTCATAAGAAGAACACAAAAAGTAAGCAAAACAAACAAATGGAACATGGATGGTTTATATATACATGTATGTATGTATGTGCGTATGTATATAAATGTAAAATGTTTTAGAACTAACTTATAAATATAGAAGATTGGATGAGAAAGACTAAAGAGAGAGGAAAGTGACGGGTATCATGCCCCAAGAGGTATCCTAAATACGGCAATCTGCCGCGTATGATATTAAAACTTATGAATGACTTTTCTTGATCATGCAAAAGCTTCGATACCATATGCAAAACATACTTTCACAATAGTAGGAGACACCAGTAAGGTATGTAATTTAAGATACTAATAAAATAGCATGTAAGAAAATATTAAACATGCATTTTCATAACTTAATGATTAATGGTCTTATACCATCATACGGGTAATTCCTTGATTAAACTCCAAAATATTGTCATATTAACAAAGTCTATACTATAGCAAAATAAATATAATCTAAGAGCTTTTAAAGGAAATTATTCTATGGTCTTCAAGTATAGTTTAACTAAAAGCTCTCCAATGAGCATAATTCTTACTCAAGTAAATGGGGACCTTAGGTACAAAAACAAATGAACCTACGATATCAAAAATCTATTGCGGTATAAGCATAACTAACTTCGTGAGATAATTCCCTATGCAAAATGTACCAATGAACAACAAAATCACAAGCAAGTTTGTTAGTAAGCATATAAGATGCAACATCCATATGATCGAACATATACATACAACTATTTGAAATTGTGTGTAGAATGGATTTACGTCCTCTATATTAGGGGTTAAGGAATGTTTTGAATAGGTCCATCAACCTTCTTGAAATTGTGCATACGTCTTGGGATTCTAATCAACCGTACTACTATTCTTCAGGTTTTCTAACCCAAAGCAATCGATTCAACATGGCTACCCCATGAGACCATATTTTTTAAACGACCTAGTCCCTCATAAAGTAGCTAGGCAACTTACCTTTTCGGTCTCATATAAAGGAAGTAATAGCAAAATACAAATATGACTCACTAGATGACATGGACGATCAATTTATTTAAAAGGAATTGCCATTCCGTAATTAATTTCCATTTAAGGTGATCAACCAATATGCTTACTGTTGGTCCCGAAAATAATCAAGAAGGGGGGTTGAATTGATTATTTCAGAAAATTAAAATTTTTGCCTTTTAAAAACAATCCCCTTTGATTTTAGGTTAAGAGAACAATATGAACAATTAAACAGCAATAAAATAATCTGTGGAAATATAAATAGAGAAGGGATAAGAAGATCAGGTAGATATTTATAGTGGTTCCACCTTGTGCGTCAGTCCACTCTTCCAGCTCCGAGTTGGGGACCCTGTTATCCTATGGGTTTTGTTCCACTATATCCACTAAAATAAATTACAAGCTTGTACAATTCTCTCTGCTCGATTCTCACAGCTATCCTCTAGCTTAAATTGATCTACAGAGTCTAAACTAGTAATTGAACTAATAGCTTGAAGCCAACAACAAGTTGCTTCATTAGAAAAAGAATAAAAAGTAACGATTGTAATAACATAAGATTAGCTACAATTCTACGCGTGGGAAAGTATAAAAGAAATATGCTTTTCAACTCTAAGTTTTCTCGGTCAATGAAGTCAAGCAGCTCTCGGTTTTTGTTTTTCTTTTAACAGTGAATAGTTTTGTATATCTTTCTTCCTTTATCTCTGTTCGCATATATTGTCCTTCTATTGTTCAAAATTTTTTCTCTTGAGATAAGATAGATATCCCAAAGATCTTGGATGGAAATCTGTAATCTCTTATCCTTAAATTAATTTTTCAAACGCTGCTGATATTTTCAAGAGAAAATCTCATTCTTCTTGTTTACTTCGATTCCAGATTTGAATTTAAATTCTTGATATACTGAAGTAAGATAGATCTGCTTGAATTTCATGATTTAAGATAATCACTTGTTTTCTATTTGAAAGCTTTTGATAATGTTGATCTTGAAGATAGATCTGGAGAACTGTTGCTGATATCACAGTCTTCAATGTGATTTTCGTGTGTCATCTTCTTAAAGATAACATTGTTCTTATTTTGATTTTCTTAATAATATCCAATTCGAATTTGTTTTTATCTTGAGAAAAATCAGAAAACATAACTGTTCTGTCTTAAAATTAGTCCATCGTTAATCAACCGTAGCTTCTGTTCTTTATCTCTAAAAAATTTCTTTGATGAAAATAACCAATCCGACAATTGTTTTAATCCCCTGGGATAATCCAACTTTAGTGAAACGAATAAGTATACTATCCGAATATACTTATTATCTCGGAGCTAGGTCTTCAAAATCATTGATCTTCTTCATAAAAAAAATGTAGATCTTGTTTGAGAAGATGAACAGTAACTATCTTTAACTCAGAATTACTACTAAAGATCTTGTAAAGGTTTACAAAAACTTCTGTGTTTCTAGAAACTAACTTCAATTCAGAATGGTTTTGAGTTTCTCCCAAAGGTTTGTGAAAGGTTCTGTGTTGCTGGGAATGTTTTATACTTCAATTATCCTTCTGAAAAACATTCTGTGTACCTTTTTCTTTTCTAGATAGCATTCGAAAACATCATATTGTATAACAACTCTTGTCTAACTTATCTAAAAATTTGTTCATATCCAAGAATTAATATCATTCAACCTTATATATTTGTTCAACAAATTCACCAATATTCTGTAAAAAGTTCTGAATATAATTCTGCACACTAATAGAGTAGTTAGTTCTTTGAGTATTTTGTTATCATCAAAACTTTAGATATATAGAGAATCAACATTCTCCCCCTTTTTGATGATAACAAAACAATTAAACATTTATTCATTACACATTCACGATTTATCACACATGCACATTCATATTTACAATTCATCACACATGCATATTCATATCCATTAACCTTTTCTCCCCCTTTTTTTTATCAGCAAAATTAGGAGAAAACATATTAAAAGTTGATATGAGCAGTCTATCAAAATTACATCATAGGTCTGATGTGAAATATAAAAAAAAACATATTAAAAATATCCGTAAGAAAACAAAACAAAAACTAATGCTTTTTAGTTCTTTTTGTGGACTTTCGAGCTATCCTTTTCACACGCCTGCGATAGTTGGATGGAAGAGAGGGTTGATCAGCAAAATGTTATGGAGGTGGAGTAAGATAATTTGCTGGTGTTGAAGCACATCAAGAGGAATAAACGGCACAAGACTTAAGTTTGGAGGAGTGGGTTCATAGGGTTGTCCAGATCGAGGAGTACCATGATCAAGTGAAGTGTCAGTTGTGACAGCTTCTGGAATAAGTTCTTGCTCAGGTGGTGAAGATCGACAGAATGATAGGGCTGAATCAGAAGGCATCCTAGATGGTGGAGGTGGGAATGTTGCAAAGAGGATTGAGTCTTGATCACTGAAGAGATGAACTTTGTAATGTCCTGTTTAAAAGATTCAAGAGAGGTTGCCAACATCTTGCGAGAGCCCTTTGGATTGAAAAGAAGATGCTTTTCCTGGACCTTCTGGAAAAGAATCTTCACTGTCCAGGGAAGAATCCATCTGCAAATTTCCCTTATCTGAAATTTACCACTAGTCATAGGCTTATATCTTATCTTGTCTTTTCTTTTTCATTGGTTCTTTACCAACCCTGTGCATTTCTTGATCTGTTTCCTCATCTAATGAAATTCTATAGAAGCTTCTGTGGTTGGTTTTTTTGCTACCCCCTCAACTGTTGCCTTTACCTTTCCCAGTTAATTTTTTCCTTGTTTCTAATGCAAGTAAATCGCACCATCTACTGCATACCAGAATTTCTTATAAGGCCTAATTTGCATATGATGCATGCTTTTCTCTCCAATTCTTTAGACCTATAGGAAATTTTATTTTCTTAGGAATGGGAATTCCTTTAAATTTGAATATCTCCATAAGAACATTCCCATATATCCTTGTATTCTTTTCAAAATTCTCTTGGCCAAATCTATCTTAACTTTCTGCATCATACTCAAGATAATCAACCATCATCTTTTGTGACTGTCGTAGAACTTCCTTTGCGAGGAAGAATACATTCTCGCACAATTTTGTGGAGCATTCTAACGACTAGTTCAAACTCATACACAAACACATCATCATCTGGAAACTGTCCTACGTTTCCATTTATTTTCAGAAAAATATCATTCCTTCTCAAAGAAACAACAGTATTATCATCATGACAATCTTTCAAACCAAAATATTTAATTAGATCATCACGAGAGACTGTTATATTCACATCTTGAACCCTTGATCTCAAACTCCTAGAATCGACATACTTCAAATTCCTATAAAATTCCTCAATCATTTCTCCAATCACATCTCCAGTCAGATTACACAGCTTTCTACAACCAACATTATCTAGCCATGCATTCCAGTAAAATCCATTTTTCTTAAAATATCCAAAATCTATAAAAGCACAATCATGGATTTTTACCTTCTTATATGGACATTTGATTTCAGATTCTCTGACAGTTCTGCGCTTTTTGGATAGGTTCTGTTCTTTTGACGGTGAAGGTACTTCTTTCCTTTTCTTGGATGAAACTTTAGAAGTTTTCACCTTCTTGATTTGCTCTAAAGGTTCTGATATAGGTTCTGGTCAGGACTTTGCGACAGATTTTCCTGGAATTTTTCGTTTTCGCTGTTCCTTTAGGTTGTTGAGAGCTCTGCCCAGATTCTTGTTTATGTTTAGTTCGTTCTTCACGAACCCTAGATGATGAAACGGATTGAGAGAGGGTTTGTTGAGAATTGGAGGATTGTGTATCTTGAATAGAGATAGGATCTTTAGAGGTCACGGTTTTGAATTTTTTGTTAGTAATACGTTGAGATTTGCGAGGAGCCATGTTGAACAGATTGGAAGAAGGTTGTGCAAAGATTTCTTAGGGTTTTCTCGAAATGAAAAAGTGATTTATGATAGCCAAGATGAGGATGACACTTAAGAAGACAGAGTATTGGAGAGACGAAGAGACAGAACTTTGAGCGCCAAAAAAAATCACGAGTTCCGTACAGAAGTTGCAAAAATTAATGTCCTCCTCTTTCTTTTTATTAAAAGTTCTCGTTCAACATTTTCCAGTAAACAAACTTTAAGAAATTAAATTGTTATAATTATTATTTTCAATAAAAAGGATTACAAATTCCAATTTCATTCCTTATAAATTCAAAATTCAATTTTTCAAGGTTTTGTAAAAATATCTGCTAATTGTTTATCTGAAGGCACAAATTCAACAACAATATTACCATTAATTACATGATCACGAATAAAATGATGTCGAATTTCAATGTGCTTAGATCTAGAATGATGCACTGGATTTTTTGTCAAATTAATTGCACTTGTATTATCACATTTAATAGGTATATTTTTAAAAATAAACCATAATCTTTTAACTGTTGTTTTATCCAAAGCATTTGTGCACAACAATTACCAATAGAAACATATTCTGCTTCAGCTGTAGACAAGCAACAGAATTTTGTTTCTTAGAAGACCAAGAAACTAATTTGTCACCTAAAAATTGACAAGTACCAGATGTGCTTTTTCTATCAATTTTACAACCAGCATAATCTGCATCTGATATCCTATTAAATCAAAATTTGATTTTTAGGGTACCAAATGCCAATTTTGAAGTATTTATCAAGTACTTGAAAATTCTTTTAACAGCTGTCAAATGTGTTTCTGTTGGTGCACTTTGAAATCTAGCACATAAACACACACTAAAGAGAATATCAGGTCTAGATGCAGTTAAATACAATAAAGAGCCAATGAGACTTCTATATAACTTTTCATTTACCTTTTTCCCATTAGAATCAGAATCTAACCTTGTTGAAGTACTCATGGGAGTTGCAGCTCCTTTACATCCTTCATACCCAAATTTCTTCAGAATTTGTTTAGTATACTTTTCTTGATGTATGAAAATTCCTTCTTTTGTTTGTTTTATTTGTAGTCCAAGAAAGAATGTCAACTCTCCCATCATTGACATTTCAAATTCTGCCTGCATATCCTTTGCAAAATCTTGACATATATTTCATTAGTAGAACCAAATATATATCATCTACATATATTTGCACAACCAAAATATCTTGTTCATAGTTTTTAAAACAAAGTTGTGTCAACTGTTCCTCTTTGAAAACCTTTTGAAATTAAAAACAGACTTAATCTTTCATACCAAGCCCTTGGAGCTTGTTTTAAACCATATAAAGCTTTATTTAATTTAAAAACATAATTAGGTTTAATAGGATCTTCAAAACCGGGGTTGTTCAACATATACTTCTTCTTTTATAAACCATTTAAGAATGCACTTTTTACATCCATTTGAAAAACTTTAAAATTTTAAAACATGCATATGCAAGCATTAAACGAATTGCTTCTAATCTAGCTACAGGTGCATATGTTTCATCAAAGTCAATTCCTTCTTCTTGTGAATATCCTTTAGCTACTAATCTTGCTTTATTCCTACTTATTTTTCCGTTTTCATCTAGTTTTTTTTAAACACCCACTTAGTTCCAATTACAGATTTTCCTTCAGGTTTAGGTACAAGATTCCATACATTATTTCTTTGAAATTGATTTAATTCCTCTTGCATGGCATCAATCCAACTATTATCATTTAAAGCTTCTTCAATATTATTAGGTTCAATTTCAGATAACATAGCAAAATGATTTTCAAAATCTTGTAACTTACCTCGTGTTTGAACACCAGTTTGTATATTACCAATTATTTGTTCAGATGGATGAGCAGACTTGTATTTCCAACCTTTAGAAGTTTCTGGTTCAGATCTTACAATTTCTGAAGTACCTTCTGTTCTTGCTTCTGACTTCTTTTCTGGAAGGTTAGATACTCCAGATATAGGTTCTGTACTAGGTTCTGTTTTAGGATTGAATCCTTTTCTTCATCTGACTCATCATCTTTTGTATCTTCAACAAACTTAACATTAATTGATTCTTCAACAATTTTTGAGGATTTGTTATATACACGATAAGCACGACTATTTAAAGAATATCCTAAAAATATTGCCTCTTCAGATCTTTCATCAAACTTACCAAGATTGTGAACATTCCTTTTTACAAAACATTTAGATCCAAAAGCATGAAATAAAAACAGTAGGTTTCTTACCTCGAAACAATTCATAAGCGGTCTTTGTTGTCATGGGCCGAATATATACTCGATTGATAATATAGCAAGCTGTAGACACTGCTTCTGCCCAAAAATACTCAGCAACACCACTTTCATTTAACATAGATCTAGTCATTTCTTGTATGTTCTATTTTTGCGTTCTACAACTCCATTTTGTTGAGGTGTATATGGAGCAGAGAAGTTATGAGATATCCCATGTTCTTCACAAAAATTTATAAAATCTGAATTTTGAAACTCTGTTCCATGATCAGTTCGTAACTAATTATGGAAACTCCTTTTTCATTTTGTATTTGTTTTGCAAATTTTTGAAAAAAAATCAAAGGTATCCTTTTTATGTCTTAAGAACATAACCCAGTATATCTCGAATAGTCATCACAACAACAAATCCATATTTACATCCACCCATACTAAGAGTTCTAGTAGGTCCAAACAGATCAAGATGCAACAACTCAAGAGGTCTTCTAGTTGTTATTGCATTTTTACTTTTATGAGAAACAGATACCATTTTATTTTTTAAACATGTATCACATTTCACATCCTGTTTAATACTTATTTTAGGTAAACCTCTTATTATATTCTTTTTGGATAATTTTTCTAATTGATTAAAATTAACATGTCCTAGACGTTTATGCCAAACAAAGATCTGATCATTCATAGATAACAAGCAACATGCATCCTCCATTTTATTAGGTTTTATCAAATATATATTTTTCTTCCTAAAACCTTCAAATAATTTTATACCATTTTCACTAAAGGCAAAGCATTTATCTTTTTCAAAAACCATTTTATATCCTTTATCACATAGCTGACTGATACTTAATAAGTTATGTTTCAAGCCTTTTACTAATAAACATTTTCTATAGTATGAGGTGACATACCAATATTTCCAGTTGCAATAATTTTACCTCTACTGTCATCTCCAAATTTTACATATCCTTTTTCTTCCCATGTTATGCTATTGAACAATGAAGCATTTCCTGTCATATGTCGGGAACATCCACTATCAAGATACCATGTTCCATTGATTTTAGCTTCATGTTCCTGCAAAAATAAAAGGATTAAACCTTTTTAGGAACCCAAACAAGTTTGGGTCCTTTGAAAGACAAGCTCGTTTCATTTCTTTGTTTTACTTGCTGAATACTGAGCTTGTTTCTTTTATAATAACAGTACTTTTCTATGTGACCAATCTTATTACAAAAGAAACATGTATATGTATTATTATTATTATTCCAATACCTGTTGTTTACCTGTCTCCAACTATTCTGTCTCGGATAACTTCTGAATAGCTTCTGGAATACCTTTGGTATGATTTCCATAAGAATAACTTCTGGAATTCGTTCTGGATTTTTGAACATACTTTTCTTTTCCACGTATTGCTTTATAATTAATCTTTTTAACACTTGATTCCGCATTTACGATTGGTTTGGCTCTCACAAATATAGTTTTCTTGGATGTATTTGAATTCAAACCATAATTATAACCTAAACCATGCTTTTCACACGACAATCTTTGTGATGAAATCAACATTTTTAGCTTTTCATCACTTTCATTGAACTTATTAAACGTGTTCTTTATTGAATTCGATAATTCATCAATTTTTACTTTCAAAACGCTTGTTTCATCTCTTAGCAAGTTATTGTCTTTTCTTAGCTTTTCATTATCCTTAAAAAACTTTTCATTGTCACTCTTCAAGATATCATTTTCATCAACAAGCAAGGAATTGGTTTGCTTTAATGCGTCTTTTTCATTCTTTAATGATTTTATCTCATTATCATATTTAGCAATTTTTAAATCAGCTTTCTTAAGAGCTTTTAAAAGTTTTTCCATTTCAGCAATCATATCATCTTCAATTGATTCATCATCAGTTTCAGAAGTTACCTCAGAAGTAGCCATGAGACAAAGGTTTGCTTCTTCTTCATTATCACTTATAGCTTCTGGTTCAGCTTCTGACTCATCCAAATCGCTCCAAGTTGCCATCATTGCTCGACTTTTCTTCTTGAACTTTTCAATCTTTTTGATTAAAACAGGGCACTCATATTTAATATGTCCCGTTTTTTACATTCATAGCACACAATTTCTTTCTTCTCTTTCTTTTCTTCTTTGTCCTTATAGCTTTTTCCTGCATCAAATTTGTTAGATCTATTGAAACTTTTGAACTTTTTACCTTTCTTTTTCTTCAAGAATTTGTTGAATCTCCTTGTAAGCATGTTAATATTTTCGTCATCACTGTCCTCTTCTGAATCAGATTCAACAACTCTTTTGGCTTTGAAAGCTATTGCCTTTGAACTATTTTCTGGTTCTTCAGTTGTATCATGATGTGACTCGTATGCCATCAGCTTTTCCCTTAACTGACTAAGTGTCAGCTTATTTAAATCTTGAGCTTCTTCTATAGCTGTCTTTTTGGCATCCCACGATTTTGGCAAAATTCGAAGTATTTTCCTGACAAGATCAGAATCATCTAATTTCTTTCCAAGTGAGGTTAGCTCATTAGTAATAGCAGTGAATCTATTAAAAGCATCTTTAATTTTCTCATCAGACTTAATTTTAAATAATTCATAACGTTGAAGTAATGAATTGATTTTTGTTTCCTTAATTGTGTCTGTTCCTTCATAAGTTTTTGAAAGAGTATCCCATATTTCCTTTGCTGATTCACAGGAGGAAATTAGATAAAATTCAGAAGGAGCTATGGTTGTGAGTAAGAGATTCTTAGCCTTATTGTTCTTCTCAATCAACTTTAGCTCTTCTTCTGTGAAACTCGCATCATCGAATTGCTATTGGATTGTCTCCAAATTGGATCACCTGCCAAGAAGCATAATCATTAGCTTTGATATAAGTTGTCATTCGCATTTTCCAATAAAGATAATTTGAACCATCAAAATATGGAACTCTATTGATTGCAATATTGTTCTCAGCCACTTTGTTTGGATCACTCAATTTAATAAAAGAGCCCTGCTCTGATACCAATTGTTGGTCCCGAAAATAATCAAGAAGGGGGTTGAATTGATTATTTCAGAAAATTAAAATTTTTGCCTTTTAAAAACAATCCCCTTTGATTTTAAGTTAAGAGAACAATATGAACAATTAAATAGCAATAAAATAATCTGTGGAAATATAAATAGAGAAGGGATAAGAAGATCAGGCAGATATTTATAGTGGTTCCGCCTTGTGCGTCAGTCCACTCTTCCAGCTCCGAGCCGGGGACCCCGTTATCCTACGGGTTTTGTTCCACTATATCCAATAAAATCAATTACAAGCTTGTACAATTCTCTCTGCTCGATTCTCAAGCTATCATCTAGCTTAAATCGATCTACAGAGTCTAAACTAGTAATTGAACTAATTCACTTGAAGCCAACAACAAGTTGCTTCGTTAGAAAAAGAATAAAAAGTAACGATTGTAATAACGTAAGATTAGCTACAATTCTGCGCGTGGGAAAGTATAAAAGAAATATGCTTTTCAACTCTAAGTTTTCTCGGTCAATGAAGTCAAGCAGCTCTCGGTTTTTGTTTTTCTTTAACAGTGAATAGTTCTGTATATCTTTCTTCCTTTATCTCTACTTGCATATATTGTCCTTCTATTGTTCAAATTTTTTTCTCTTGAGATAAGATAGATATTCCAAAAATCTCGGATGGAAATCTATAATTTCTTATCCTTAAATTAATTTTTCAAACGCTGCTGATATCTTCAAGAGAAAATCTCGTTCTTCTTGTTTACTTCGGTTCTAGATTTAAATTTGAATTCTTGATACACTGAAGTAAGATAAGATCTACTTGAATTTCATGATTTAAGATAATCCACTTGTTTTCTGTTTGAAAGCTTCTGATAATGTTGATCTTGAAGATAGATCTGGAGAACTGTTGCTGATATCACGGTCTTCAACGTGATCTTCGTGTGTCATCTTCTTAAAGATAACATTGTTCTTATTTTGATTTTCTTAATAATATCCAATTCGAATTTGTTTTTATCTTGAGAAAAATCAGAAAACATAACTGTTCTGTCTTGAAATCAGTCCATCGTTAATCAACCGTAGCTTCTGTTCTTTATCTCCAGAAAACTTCTTTGATGAAAATAACCAATCCGACAATTGTTTTAATCCCTTAGGATAATCCAACTTTAGTGGAACGAATAAGTATACTATCCGAATATACTTATTATCTCGGAGCTAGGTCTTCAAAATCATTGATCTTCTTCATAAAAAAAATGTAGATCTTGTTTGAGAAGATGAACAGTAACTATCTTTAACTCAGAATTACTGCTGAAGATTCTTGTAAAGGTTCTACAAAAACTTCTGTGTTTCTGGAAACTAACTTCAATTCAGAATGGTTGTTTTGAGTTTCTCCCAAAGGTTCTGTGAAAGGTTCTATGTTGCTGGGAATGTTTTATACTTCAATTATCCTTCTAGAAAACATTCTGTGTACCTTTTTCTTTTCTAAATAGCATCCGAAAACATCATATTGTATAACAACTCTTGTCTAACTTATCTAAAAACTTGTTCATATCCAAGAATTAATATCATTCAACCTTATATATTTGTTCAACAAATTCACCAATATTCTGTAAAAAGTTCTGAATATAATTTGCATACTAATAGAGTAGTTAGTTTTTTGAGTATTTTGTTATCATCAAAACTTTAGATATATAAAGAATCAACACCTACACAAGTTTCGATGCGCTTATCATTCTTTGATCAAGTATAATGAATCACATACATAATTCTCATGATATCCCACATGCATACTGTTTTTATCTTTTCTTACAATCTTGTGCTCTATTTTACAAGCATAGTCAAGAATACATAAAGCATAAAAGAAAACTTATCTGGCCATGAAGATTACTATCAGTTAAAGTAATCTTCAGGAAATGGCAGATTGTGATCTTCATCAACTAAACAAAAGAAATACTCGGAATGAGTGATAACTCTATTTATTCTATTCATGTTATTTTTCCCTATTACAAAAGTTTCAACTTAAAATGACTATAACTTGCTTATTTTAACTCTGAATTTCGCGTATGAGTTGATGTTCTTACCTACTTCGAATACTTTATCCATTTCTAAGGTTATTTTTAATATTTAAGGTCATTTAAGATTCGGAATCACGTGATATAGAATGCATCTCAAAGTTTCCAAACCTGTTCGTTTTCAATTTTTAAAATTTTTACTTCATTTCGACTCTATAAATCAAGTATAAAATATTTCCATCTTTAGAAATCATATACTAATGGTAGTAACTCACATTATATGCATGATCCTAGTGATGTTTCCTAAAATAGAAAATTCATTAAAAAACAACTTTCATGAAAGGTAGAAAAGTTAAGTTCTCAGAAAAATCGCTTTTGGATGTTCAAATAAAATTTCAACTGTTGATTTTTGTAAACATAAATGCTTAACCAAAAATCATAATTTCATATTTATTTTGAGTTCATGAATATCTCAATTTATCATAATAATTTTTTTTAGCTAATTATTCAAAACATGAACTTTAGGCGTTGGTGGGAAAAAATTATTTTAAGTTATATTATCCTTAAAATTTCTCAAGCTTTGACATACACAGGGAATCTTACTAAATGACTTGTTCTAAATTTTATTTTTGATAAAAGGTTTTTCTTATATCAAAAAATAGTTTTTAAGCAAACATTTTTCACGTCAAGAAATCAACATTCATGTTTAAAAATTCATTTTTCAGCATAATAACATCACAATGAACTTATAAGGACATGAATCTAAAAATATTATTATGAATGTAAAACAAAATTTAAAATCACAAAATCATGTCAAGAATAAACGAATAAATAGGAACATAAAGTTGTTAGAATAAAAACATGGGAGTCCTAGTTTATTATCAAGATTTCATAGGACTTGAAATAAATTCAATCACCAAGATAAAATAGAACAAGCACAGTGAAATGAAATATGGAAGTCTTAGATTTCATCAAGGCTTCTTGATACTTGAAATATTTTTCGTCTCATAAATAAAAGTAAGATAAATAATAAGAAAGCATGTGACTCTTAGATTTATGTCAAGGCTCTCTGAGACTTGAATTATTCGAGTCTTCTTCAAACTTGAAAATTGAAAAGTCAAAGACTAGAAATTGACTAATCTTATAAAAATATGGGACATGAAATAAAATAGGTATATAAAATATAAGCATGAGATAAATGGGTTAGATCAGTGAGCATGTAGGCTCTAAAAATTATAATCACCACATATATATATTAATATATAGAAAGTCAAGTTAGTGACATAAACAAAATAACAAAATCTAAACATGAATATAATATGACAACATGAAATGGGCTTAATGTGTTTTCTTCTATTTTCATTCATAACATTAAGCATCATAGGAATTTATTTTGGAAAAACACATAAGACATACACATAGATATCATATAAGTAATATCTAACAAGGGAGTGTTTAGAATATTCACCTAAGGAAAGATGAATGTGTATGATATTGGAGAGTGAAAGTGTTTGAAAGGAAAATTGTAGAGAGAAAAGTTGAGAGTAAATTTTGATTGAGTTTGTTATGTGTTATGAGAAGTGTGAAAGAAATAACAGGAGGGAATGGGTATTTGTAGAAAAATGTAGAGGGAAATTGATTGAACAAAATAGATTGAAAAAAAAAACAAAATACAAGAGAGAGCGAGGCGTGTGGTTGGCGGTATTGAGGAGAGAGGGATGGAGAGAAAAAAATTAATCAAAGAAGAAATTGTGTCATAAAGTGTAAGGGAAGTTAAGTGAAAATATTATTGGAAAATAAAACATAAGAGTAGGTATGTAATATGTGTAAGAATAGTTGTAAAATAAAGTAGTATAGAATGAATAGTGTTTAAGATAGATAAATTACCAGTAAAGATAAAAATACATGTATAAAAGCCATATTTGATGTTTTTATGAGCCGAAAATTTTCTATATGATATTTTATGAATATTTTAATATATTACTAGTCTAGATTGTTTGTTGGAATATTTTACCTCATTTTGTGTGCTGGTGTCCTAATTTAGAAACTAATCCCGTACGAGGTTGAAACGATTGAAATCTTACTAAATTTGATTGTTTTAGGACTTATATTATATATTCAGTTCATGATTTGAGTTCATTTCATTCTTCAATTTTATTTACTATTTTAGGGTTTTAAAAACTGTTTGATCCAGTCTAGGATATCTAAGACTTAAGCTTGACTTAGTTTGACTTTTGGGTTCCGGTTTCAACTCTGGCTCTAAGATTTACTAATAACTACCGTAAAATCCAAGGGTTTACAATGAGAGTTAGATTTTCGGGTTTTTTAACTTTATCTATCTATCTATCTATATATATATATATTTAAATTAGTTATGTTACACATATATACTTATAGATATTTATTGATTAACTGTTAATTGTCCTTTCTTATGGTTATTAATTATAGCCGAAACTGAAAATCTAAAAAAAAAAATCATGATCCTATATTAAAACCAACAAATAGGTTAATCAATTTTTTTTTTATTGATTTTTCAATTTTAATTTTATCGATTTTTTTGTTCATTCCTAATCCCAACAGAGATCATAATTGCCATCGTCTTGGTTTGTTTAAGTAGTTGAATGGTGATCGCGATAGGTGTTGCTATCCCATTGGGATATGTCTTGTGGTCGTTGCTTTATTGATTTGAAAGAACAAGAAAACCGTTTTTATATTTTTTTCCTTTTATTTCAATTATATTTACCAAACATGAGAAAATTACTTTCTTTTTTTCCTTTTATTTTTAGCTTTCATATCCAAACAATGGTACAAGTTGTTTTCATTTCATTTCCTTTCTACAGCTTTCACTTGTATAAGAGTATGTCAAATACAGTGTTACTATCCGAAACAAATATAATGGTGGTATGTTGAAATAACAAAGAATCGGAATTCATACTTCATAGAAATAGTTTGGCGGTTTTGGTGTTTACATGCTCCGTGTAGTTGTTGATTTATGGTAGTCAATGCCGCTTGAGATGGTGATGCAAGGTTAAAGAAGGCGAACCTGGTTTAAGTTCTGCGGGGTCGAGTGGCCGACGATGGAGGATTCTCGTCGGTAGTTGATGTAGTGGTCAGGCTTGTATTGTATTAGCGTGGCTGGATTCACCGATGATCGATGCCGGTGACAGAGATTGAACGAGATCATTTTGGTGGCTTAATGAAGATGATGAAGGGCCGTTCAGTGCAATTTTATAATAAGAGAAAAGGGGTTGGTGAGAGAAATAACTCGGGAAGAAGAGAGGGTTGAAAAAAAAAGAAAAGAATTCACGAGTTAATGGTCCATGACCCGACCATGGCATGCCGGGTTGACCCAGCACAGCTCGTACCCTGTTAATCTAGGTCAATTCCAGGTCATGCCAACCATGACTCATGAATCAGTGGTTCCAGATCTGATTGACCCGGTATTGATGTCTAGATAAACACTATTACAGATGTAATGATATATATTATTGGATTGTTTTAAATGAGCATGTATTTGGATGAAGTATATTGAAACATCTATTTTTTTAAAGAAATAACAAAATTATTTTTTTTGCCATAAAAAAAATAACAAAATTATAATAAAGAACTTACGGCATTAGCCAAAATTAAGTCCAACCATTGTTATTATTATAGATATAAACAATAGATGGATCATGAGTAAGAGGATAGGTAATATAGAATAAAAATGATAAAGATAGCCAATGATCTTATAGTCTAGTGGTATCCGGTCTTGATCATTATTCTTAAGGTACTGAGTTTGATTTCGTGTATTATAATGACTTTAGTAGCCGTGTTATTATAACTATCAGAAAAAAATTATAAAATATGTGTTGAGGAATGTAAAGATAAATATATTCATTTTTTTTTACTTTACTTTTTTTTTTGAAAAAGAAGGAGAAACAAATGAAAATCAATTTAGCTTAGTATTAATCCAAAATATGGGAAGAAGGAAAAAAATAATAATATTTTGAAAAAAAAATATAAGATATCGCTAGATATAAAATAATCTTAAAATTAAACAATTTGAACTCCTCTTTTTAAAAATGAGTTTAGATTGTATTGAAATTATGTGTTGAATAAATGATTTCTTTTTTTTTTTTGCCACTAAATAAATGAGTTCATTTAAGTTGTCTTGAGCTCATCTTTAAAAAAAAAAGCAAGTTCATATATTCCATATATAGGTTAATTGTAGTTACACTAAACTCATATACTAAAAATCATTAGCTTATTGCAATTCAAACTCATTTTTTAAAAGAGAAGTTAAACTTATATACTTTTGTGATTATTTTTTTATTAACATTTTTATGATTTTTATTATATTATTATTTTTTCTTTATATTGTGGAAATTAATCGCGATATGTATAGAAAAAAGCTATATGCTTACACCAAGTGCGATATAAATATAGTAGTAAACCATAATATTACAATTTATACTCACGATCAGTATATAATTTTTACATCTTGTTTTATATACGTAATTTAGTAATTATATATTGATATTTAATTTTATCGACCTTGTATATTGGTGGTATGTTTTTTTTGTCTGGAAACCTTAGACAACCTTTGACACATGTTAAACCCACTAAAAGATATACCTTGGAGAAAAATAAAAGAAGAACAGCAAACGCGTTCGAGAGTTCACTTCAAAAAAACAAAAGGGCATTGGAGGTTCTAAATAGAAGTTATTACCATTTACCACTCCCTCCAGCTTGTCTTCGCTTGCTCACACCTAAACCCTACAAAACCCTAAATTTGCCGATTTCTACTCTAAACCCTAAATCTCACTCTTTCTGCCTTCATTTCTTGAGTCGTAACCATGTATGGGGGAGGTAACTGCACACTTCACTGTATTGCTATGCGTATATTCTAACAATATAACGTGCTTTTTGTTTAAATTCTGTTTGTTGTTCTTGTTTAGACGAAGTATCTGCGATTGTGATAGATTTAGGCTCTCATACTTGTAAAGCCGGTTACGCTGGTGAAGATGCTCCCAAAGCCGTGTTTCCTTCTGTGAGTTGTTTCTTCTAACTCCCTTCGATTTCAATTATTAAGTCACAGCGTCTTTGTGATTATGTTCAACAATGTGGAATTGGATTTTTTTGGTTAGCGGTTCCATAAATTTTGCATCTTTTTGCTAATTTCGAATTGTTTCGTCGCAATGTATGTTGTTTCGAGTTGTTTTCGTCTCAGTTTCGCTTCAGTTTTACTTTATGTAACTTGCAATAGGCTTGTAATTATTTCTGTCAGTTGTGGGATTGCATTGTTCATTAACTCTGCATCTTTTGGGTTATTCAACTTGTTTCGTGGCAATTTTGTTTCCGGTTTCTTTGGTTTGAATTTTTATTTTGCTTTAATCTCACTTATTACGTGACAATAAATTTGTTCTTAATTCTATTTTGTTATTTGCAAGTTGCAACAACCCCATAAATGTCATATTTTTTGAGAGTTCTATTTTGTTGGCATACACCCTGTCAAATACCTATCAGTTTGAATTTGCTTCAGTTTCTTGTATTAATGTTCAATCTTCATGTACTTAAGTTTTAACAATGTGTAATTGAATTATTTATTGTTAGCGGGTTGATAAATTTTACATTTTTTTTATTTAACTTGTTTTTGTTTTATCGCAAAGTATATCCATTTAGTTGTTTCGATTTAGATTTGCTTCAATTTCACTTATTAATTTTTTACTCGACTTACATTTTTTGTTGTGAAAATGGATTATTTATCACTAATAAGTTTATAACGTTGCATCTTTTTGAGAGTTTGATCTGCTTTGTCACAATGTATGCCTTCTCAAGTTGGTTCATGCTGATTCTTTTAATGGGTTAGCGCCTTTTAGTGGTATGGTTTATTTGCTGATGATTAGGTTTTAGAAGGGTGTTGCACTCTTGATATTCTATTTACCTTCAAAAACATTCCATGGCTTGTGATCGGAGCAGTTATGTATATACAATTATGCAGCATGTGGTGTTTATGTTGGCCTTTTTTTCTAAGTTTGAAGGTGTAGTTTCTGAGCCTATTTACATACTAGAAAAGTTCAACCTTTGTAAAATAAGGTGAATGTGCCGCTGTTAACAATGAGGAAGCAGTGTTTTTTAATGAAAAATCTACCAATTTTAAGATCTGCCAGAAGAAAGACAAATTATCTGAGAACATGATTCTCCTAAAATTATCTGATTAGAAAAAAAGAAAGAAAGATTTTCCTCAAATTGCTGTACACAGCAAACTTTATTGTCTGTAAGGTGTGGTCGATATTTGCTGCAATAAGTAGTTTTCATTTTTATTTCTTCGAAGGTTGTTGGATCAATTGATCAAATGGAAGTTGATGATCCTGCAAATGTGGATACAAACAGTGGATCTGCCATGGATACCAAAAATGCTGACAAAAGTAAAGGTAAACGGAAATTGTATGTTGGATCCCAAGCTTTGGGTTATCGCCGTGATCATATGGAGGTTAGTGAGTAAAACAATATTAATTTGTTGGAGCTTTTTATTCAATCCCTGGACATTGTTTCATTTTTTATTCTACTTTATTATCAGGTTATTTCTCCTTTCAAGGATGGGATAGTTGCAGATTGGGACATTGTTGACAGCATTTGGGACCATGCCTTTAGGTAATTAGACATGCTGGACTCTAAACTTTGATAGGATTTGGGTTGTATTTGCTCCTTATGTTTTTTGTTGGTTGGGATACAATATGTGTGCCCTGGGGTGCCCTTTTTCTGATGCCTGTTGTCTGCCATAATTAATGGAGGTTGGCAAGCTGCTAGAAATCTCATGATAAAATATATAGTCTTTGGTTCAAATCTTCATATGATTATTGTCGTGGCTGCTTTCATAGATAATGCCATATTTGATTGGTGCATGGATTTTGTAAAAGAGAAACTGAAGGTTCTTCTGAGCCACAATTGCTTGAGATTTATTGTCTTTTACAACCATGTTTATAATAGAAATATTTAATCTTTTTATCCAGTATTGACAGAGAATTTGGCTTAGCATCTAGTGGAGTCTTCATATATATGATTCCAGTCCCCGACCTCCCAAAATAAAACAAAATTAGATGTTAATAGGAAAAGAATACACATTTATGTAAAAAATTAAGCTAGAAAACATAAATGTAAAAGGAGAATTTGCATCTAACTTGCACCTAAGAAGATGCTGTGAGATCTAACGTGTTAATAAGGTGCAGAAGATGTGCCCTGATTTGCTAACTTGACCTTTAGCATGACTACTTAGAATCTTATGATTTTCTTGTTTGTTTGAAGTATTGCTTAAATAATGAGCTGCTTTAACCTTCCTTCTTTCATTATATGGTGGTGTTAGAACTTAGAATCATTTGGTATATTTCAATACTAGGTCCTTTTTGTAATTAATTATTTATTAATGAAATTTGTTGACTTTATCCAAAAAAAAGTCTGAAACTTTGTGTAATAACATAAAAATTTTATTTGTATTAAAAAATTGTACTGCTTTTAAGTCTCGACAGGTTTAACTTTTCTTTCTCTCCCTTTCTGTAAATTTTAAAACATTGAGTATGTGTTGCATCTTGAGTGAACTTTTCTTATTGTAGGGAATGCCTCTTAATTGATCCTAAAGAGCATCCAATGCTTGTTGCAGAACCATCATCTAATACTCAACAGCAAAGAGAAAGGTAATCAAGATCATTAGCTGATTGCTGAGCATAGTGTTGAGAAAAGTAATGTTATCTCACTTTCAGACTGTGCAGTTGGAGAAAGTTTCTAAAAGTAATGAAGAAACATTAATTTTTCTCTCTTTTTTCAATCATTCTTGAATTTTCTTTTTTTCTTTATTTCTTGGGATTCTCAGCCTTCTTGACTTCAATAGCTGCTGAGCCTTTTTTTTTTTTTTTTGTGGGTAATTTGTTGAGGATGTATTTGTTTATTTGATGGAAAGCAACTTCTTAGAATTAAGGGAATGGCATACAGTCATAAAATATCAAACTCATGTCACAAATGGTAGAAGGTTTTGGGTCATTCAACAAGAGTAATGTTGAAAAGTAGAAGTTTTAAAATGAATTACCAACAAAAGGTGGATATCTTCCGTTGAAGGATATATAGGTACACTGTTAAGGAGACACATCTATTTGCTTGTAATTTATGCATTTTGCTAGATTTGATTGTTATTTACTTTAGAGAATATTTTTGTCTTCCTTTAGAAAGTAAAAACTTCTTACATTTTTTCTAGTGAGCAAAATCCTGCTTGATTGGAATGAACTTGTCAAATAAAGTAGAAATAATCTTTTGTGCTTTGTGGTGTGACCTGTATAAATTTGTTGAATATAGATAGCTCCACAACCTACTCATTCAATAGTTTAAGCTTGTAGATCGGTGTAAGCTTTTAAGTTTATAACTTACGGTTAGAAATATGGTTAATTATTTAAAATGTTTATTACATCTGTTATGCTGTATTAATTTGAATATTCTCCTAAATTAGTTTACTTGTTGCGATTTTTTATCCCCATTTGTTTCAGATTTTGTGAAGATACGTATCTCCTAGAGGCCTTCCCCCCCCCTCTTATCTTGATTTTTCACCTTTCTTTTGTGCCTCTCATGTTAGATCCATAGACTTTATAATAATGTTCCAAAGTTATTTTTTCCTCATGGTATAAGAACTTTTGCCTGACCTCTTTCTTCTATGCTACTAAATTTGACCCATCATGAGTGATAATTTGATAACCAACAAGACTACGAGTGCCTCTCAAGGAGGAACCAAACTGGTTTTGGGTCCATTGAGGACACAGTGGAGCTTCTCCGCTTCTAGTGGTTCACACTAGGTTTCAGGAGATCAACCCCTTCAAAACTTAGCATTGGTAGTTTGTCAAGATACAAATTCTTCAAAAGGAAAGTTTGGTGCAATTTGTGCCACAAGAGCCCTATCACACCTAAGGCATGTGTTGGAGTTTAATCGGGAAGCCTGCTAATGGGAAATTAAAGAATCAAAGAGGATAGACCAAGGCAGCCTAAGTGGTGGAAGTAGACATGGAGAGCGTATTTTTTGTGAGTTTGTTCCTTGAACAATTAGAGATGGTTACCCTACTTATGATTGTAAGATTGTATTCAGGAAGCAATCAAATCAATAGTTCAAGAAGCAAACTCAAAACCGTTGCGATGGCTTGAAAAGATCCACTCACTCATTGACATGATTCAATAATTGATATGGGGGTGTCTGATTATATGGCAAATTCATTGAATAATTTTGAGAATTTGTGCATCAGTAAAACAAACGTTTGGGTAGCCGATAGATTATGGCTATGGCGGAGGGGCAAGGAATTATTGAGGTTCAAACATGATACTAAACTTCACACACACTCTCTCTCTCTCTCTTTGTATATGTATAGTATATATATATATATATACAATTTTTTTTTAATGAGCTAAAATATAACTGAATATCTGCCAGTGACTGAGTGAAGGACAAATTTGTAGAGTAACATGTCCTCTTGCTTGTGAAATTTGAAAATCCCTCTTTCAGGAAGAGATTGGCAGTGTTAAGCAATGTAATGGACTATACTACATCTTTTGAACGCTGGGTTGCTTGAAGCCAAATCTAGGTCATCTCAGTTTGTTGTACTCTGTGTCTTCTGTGTCTGTTATCTTGGAGTCAAAACATTATGCTCTGGCGTAGAAGATTGGGCAACACCAGTTTCATGTGTCTGAAAACTCAGTGCTCGAATTCATTTAGAAATAAAGTAAATAATTCATTTCGATGTCAATCTTATGCTATGGCTAAATTATCAGAATTAATTTACTTACAAACTCTTACAAACCATTTGACCCAATTAGTTCTATTTACAACATTATGCAGTCCTCCGTGAGTCACAAATGTTTTGGGAACTAAGTGGTTAATTACTTCCATTGATGATCATACCCAAGTTTTTGGGTATCTCTCATGAAAGACACATCAGACACTCATGTAATCTTCAAAAATTTCCACAACCTCATATAAAAAGTACTTAAATCTTAAAAAAATCCCAAGAGCTGATAATAATTAAAATGTCCCTCTGTCGAGTTTAATTATACCTGGCTAAACATAGCATACAAAACCAAAACTCTTGTACATACACTCTGCAACAAAATAAAGTGGCAGAGAAAAAAAGCATCGCTCGTTAGAAGTTGTCTGATCTATCATGTTTTCAAGTTCAATGCCCTAGTTCATATTGGGGAGAGGGCATTTTTATGGTAGTTTATCTAATCAATAGGCCACCTTCAAAACCCCTAACTTTAATTACACCTGTGAGCTTGATGTTTGATTTTTTTTCCTCATGTTGGTTACTCAATTCTTTTCCACTGAAAATGCTTGGTTGTGTTGTGTATATGCACATTTTACACTGGATCTTGCAAATGTGTCTTGGTGGGTTACTCAAGTTAGAGAAGTATGAATGCCACCATCCATCTCAAAGAAAATTTGTGTTTTATCTATGTTTTGAGAATGACATTTGATCTTAAAGTAGATCTATTCAAGGGAAGAAAGTTAATGAGTTAGGGTCATGGGATTGCATTTTGTCATTTCCAATCTGTGAGGCTCAAGCTTGCTGTTGTACATCCCATTTTCCTTCCTGAAAATCTACAATATCCTGTTTCTACAGATCCATACTATAACCCAATTTTCTCTGTTGAAACACCAGAAAATCTTGCACTTAGAGACCCAATCTATGTCGTTAATACATGGACAATGTGTATTCGGAAGTCATAAAACAAAGTATGGCCAATGCCAAAACTGGAAAAAAGAAAGCAAAATTTCTGACAGTCTGTACGGTTTTCAGGTTGAGGTGAGGTGAATGAAATGAATCTGTAAACAAGGATGATCAAATTGACTAACCTGTAACACAAA
Source organism: Combretum micranthum (assembly GCA_024138025.1). Lineage (NCBI taxonomy): Eukaryota > Viridiplantae > Streptophyta > Magnoliopsida > Myrtales > Combretaceae > Combretum > Combretum micranthum. The sequence continues at coordinate 264,769 of JAMXBD010001302.1, forward strand.
ATAAAGGTGACAGATCATGTGTGCAATATCCAACTTTAGACTACGCTGTATGAGCACATTTGTCACCAAGTTTTGCAGTTTTTACTGCAGAATTCAATAGGGTGGAAATTCCTAGAAATGTGTACAATAATACAAGGCTGTTGAAATTCTGAAATGGAAGGGAGAAAGTGGCGTATTAGGTGTATTATCTTAAGCTACAAAAAAAAAAAAAAAAAGAGAAATGGGTATTCGATGTGAAACACAAGGAAGATGGAAATATTAGCATATTAAAGCGCACCTATTAGCACATTGATATACTTATAGAATTGACTACATTGAGACTTCTTCACTAGTAGAAAAACTAAACTTTATTCATGCGTTAGCAAATTTGGATTAGCCCTCTCACCAAATGCACAAATCTAGAAAGGGAGATCTATCTATATGAGAATTCTGTGTGGCTTTAAGTCTCTTGTTATGGGTTGGAAAAGTGTATAGGTCGAAAAATTTCTCTCAATGGATTGAAATGAGTAAAAAGGGCTTGGTTCAAGTCAAGGACTTTAATTCAACATTGATGCAACTGGGTTATGAACAAAGCCAAGCTAATCAACACCCTTGTGAAAGATAGTCTGTGGGAAAAAAATCTATTCAAATAGGATATGTTGATGGTGTGATTATCATAGAAGATGGAGAAGTAGGGATTGAGACTTTGAAGAAAGAATTTGAGCTGAGCATAAAATCAAATAGGTGGGAAACTTGAAGTATTTTGAATTAAAGTCGTGAGTAGTAGACAAGGCATTTACATTTCTTAGAGAAAGCATAGCATTGAAGGAAACATGAACACTAGCTTGCAAGCCAGTTGCTGCGCCATTCAAATACAATTGGAAGTGTAAAGTTGATGGGCTTATCATACTGAAGGTTGGTTGGCAGGCGGATATATTCTGCACTTAAATGCTTGGATATATCTTGGTCATGTTTTGCATTCTTGTACAAACCAACAGTAGATCTTGTAAAGAGGATTTTGGGAAAAATGTTTCTTTTTTACAACCCCAATCAAAACGCCCCTAAATGGAAGATAGCTTTTGCGGCAACTGTGTATTGCATATGGTGCACTGGCAACTCTTCCTGCTTAGGGGGCATATCCCTACTAGTTCCTTTCTAGCTAGGAAAATCATGAATTATGTAAATATCCATTTTTTAAGGATGCTATAGTTTGCTTGTTTTTAGCTTGATAGGTTTTGTCCTAGTTTCTTTTGTATAGCTATTTTGAGCTCTAGTTCCGCTGTGGTTGTATTCTTTCCTTGATTATTAATGAATTTATTCATTTATCAAGAAAAAAAAAAGTTTATTTTTAAGAAGACCAAATTTAGGGTTATCAAAGCTTATAACGATACTGATTGAAATGGATAGATAGGTGACAGCAAGTGAATGACTGGGTATTGTACTAAGGGGTGCAGAAATCTGGTACCTTAGAGATGTAAAAATCAGTCTATGGTATCATGAAGCAGCACCAAACTGAGTTTCGTGCAATTTCAGATGAGTTGTATGAAATAAAAATCAGCAGAGCAGGCCTGCTATCGATATTATGGAAAAATCAGTGATGATTAATTTTGATAATCCGACACAGGTGGATTTTGGTACCTTAGAGAAGTAAAAATCAGTCATGGTGAATTTTGATAGTCCAAAATAGGTGTAAGTGAAGCAGGCCTGCTATTAATATTTAGAAAAATCCAGTTCAGCATGATAGGATGGGTTCGTATGGATTGATCAACATTTTACCGAGTCAAAATTTAAGAACGCTGATATCAATTTGACTTGTGTCCCCCCACACCCAAGGGGAAAAAAACCACGAGAGGCAGATGTTTTACTAATACTCTTCAGAGATTTGTGCTTGAAATGTGTTAAGCAAAAGGAATGATGGATAGCTATTCCTTAGTATGAAGATTGTACCAACATTAATTTACTAACTAGTGTGATTTTTTTTCTTTATTTTATTTTTTGGGGTTTTGTGGGAGATATGCATCACTTAGAGGTCTATTTTTTCTCTTCTTTTTTTTTTCCCCCCAAAAGCTTTCTTCTGTACCTCTCATGTGGTATAGTGCACGATGTGACTATCAATAAAAATTATTGTTTTAGAATTATTTTCCTAACACTCTCTCCACTTTTGAGCTGAGGTTTTTGAAAAATATCAAGTTGACAACTTAATTAAATGGACAAAGTAATAGCAGCATATTGTATATCGTATGGCCTTATTTTTATAGTTAACTTGCTTATGCTGTGACATTAGCAGGTTTAACTTGTTATTTTGTGACAGGGCAGCAGAGCTTATGTTTGAAAAGTATAAAGTTCCAGCTTTGTTTTTGTCCAAAAATGCTGTATGTTTTAATCCTGTCCTCTCTTGCTTTTGAGAAGTATATTGAGCTTTTGTATTCTTCTTGTAATTGTTGTCTTTATTGTGAATCAAATGGGTCTTTTTGAATGACAGGTTCTCACTTCTTTTGCATCAGGACGTGCTACATCATTGGTTGTTGATTGGTGAGATTTAATTATGTTTATCTTAATACTTGTTAATTTTCATCGCGAGGTTTCTCTATAGTACTACCATGTGAGGAATTCTTTAAAAGGGTCTTTATAGTTGGTTAGTGATGTGTATCATATGGACTCATCTTACACGAACATTGAGGCTGTTAACTTTCAGGTTCTATGTTATTGACTATTCAAAAGGGCTAGCTATGAAAAAGCTTTTAATTGTGAAAGTCAGGCATTGATACAGAAGCATCCATTGGATCTAGAGGAGTTCTCTAGACTTTACTGCCCAAGAAAAAGAAAAAATGTGAACAGTTTTTCCTACCAGTTCTGGCTGCATTTGCAGCAAATAAATATCAACTTTAAACATCAATGCCGTTCCCTCTTAATTCAATATGATTGCCTCTACTTCATAAAAGAATGAAAATAGGATTGCATCTGTAGTGAGTGTTTGGCCTGGAAAATGTAAGATTACATGAGAAGATGTTAAAAATGTAACCAAAGGCAGAAGTTGTGTAACACCACAAGTTTTATATGCTCAAATGTCAATATGCTTTGAGGTGTAGGTCCTAACAAAACTCCACATCATAGGTTCCCCAATTTTCTGCTCCTTTGGCCCTAACCAAGAAAAATGATTAGCCTCCATTTTGTTCCCTCTTAAGGAAGTATGTCCAATTTAGTGTATCTATAATTTTTTTTGCTTTTAATATGTATGCATTTTGCGTATTATTTAAAAATTACAGTGGTGGAGGATCGACCACAGTTGCACCAGTCCATGATGGCTATGTCCTTCATAAGGTATGTATGATTCTCTCACACTTGTCATTTGATGATAAATAAAATCAACTTTCACCATGTCCCTCATAAGGTATATATGTATATATTTGCTAGTTTTTTGTAAATCTCACGGGTGCTGTTGCAATTAATTAGTTGATCAACTGACTCTTTATCTCTCAATTATGTTTTTGCAACAATAGGGGGTGGCATCTTCTCCTATAGGGGGAGAATTTTTGAGTGATTGCTTGATGAAGAGTTTGGAAAGCAAAGGTATCAAGGTAATCTGGCATATTCCCTCAACTTCCTCTGATGTAAATGGCAAAATGATAATAAAGATCTCTTTTATTTTGAACTTTTATGCCTGCTTCAATCATCCAATTTTCATTCTGCAGATAAAACCTAGATATTCTTTCAAAAGAAAGGAGATTCGTCCAGGAGAATTTCAGGTAAATGTTGTTGGTTTTACTGCATTCACCATCTTATTTATTTGTTGTTTTAAATTATTATTATTTTTTATTTTGGTGCTCCGACATATATTTTTAATATTTTTGAGCTCAGAATATTTCTGTAATTGATATGCAATAATTGGTAGTATCTCTGAGTTTAGCCATTCAATCTATTGTGTGTTTTTTGTCTCCATGGATAATTTGATAGCTTATGTAGCCTGTCTTTAATGAATTTTGTAGACAGTAGATGTTGACTTTCCCAACACCACAGAGAGCTATAGACTGTATTGTCAGGTCTGTGATAATTGCACTATTCCTCTCATGTTGTATCCACATATTTCCTGCTGAACTACTTTTTTTCTTTGGCAGAGGGTCATTGCTAGTGATATCAAGGAATCGGTTTGTCGAGCACCAGATACTCCTTATGATGGTGTGTGCTTTTGTTCCTTAATGCAGTCTGAGTATTCTATGAAACAACTTCTGATGAGCGTATCTGTGTGTTTCATCTTTTTCCAATTGTTTTGGTATCTTATTTTTATTGTTTTTAAATAGATGTTTGTTAAAAAATAAATATAGATGAAAAAAATATTTTTTACTCATAAACAGATTAGATATTGATAGATACAGATGCAGATAAGATTAGGGCTGCAAATGAGTGAATTAAGACAATATAGTGCTGAGTTCAAATTGAGTTTGACTTGAAATTTTCAAAGTTTGATTCAAATTCTACCAAGCTTAATATTTTAAGTTCAAGTTTGGCTTGGAATAAAACTATATATAATTTCGAGTTTGACACAATTAAGCTCGTTCAGGCTTGGTTTATTAAAAAATATATTTTAAATTTTAATTGAAATAAGAAATACACAAACTCGATTGAATTCAATTAACATTTATGCTCAACTCGAGCTTAATAAAGTTTGAATAGGCTCGCAAACTAATCGAGTTAAACGTATAAAGTTCGAGTTTGACTTCATAAACTAGTAGAATAACGAGTTGAGTTTAAGTTTGATTCAACTATTTTCGAATCAAACTCAAGTAAACATCGAACCAAACTCGAGTAATTTGCGAACCGACTTAATTCATTTGCATCCCTAGATTAGATGCAGATAAGATATAGAAGAAAATCATATAATCCATATAGACCCTAATCCTATAGTTTTTGTCTCTATTTTTTTTTTTTTTTTTTGCATTTTTAATTTCCTTTCTCCTTCAGCTTAATATAATTCGAATTTATATTGGAAACAAACTGTCCTCATGCATGTAGGATGAGGCACCAGAAGTTACTTTCTGATTGTCAAAAAAGATTAAGGTTCATTTGCATATAGTAGGTAGTGATAGAAGAATATCACTAGGAACTTAAGTCTGTGTACCTGAGCAGCGGCTGAATTCTGGCTTGGGTGGCCATTATAATCTTCAACTGAAGTAGGAAAAAGAGTATTTCCACCATTTTTAGGTTGTTTCAAAAGGAAATTGTTGGATTGTGATGTTGGATGCTGTAATTCACATGATCTGCCTCAATTAACAAAGGAGGTTCCAGCAATTAAGTATTTCCACCATTTTTAGGTTGTTTCAAAAGGAAATTGTTGGATTGTCATGTTGGATGCTGTAATTCACATGATCTGCCTCAATTAACAAAGGAGGTTCCATCAATTAACTTGGCTATTAATTAACCAAAAAATTAACTTGGCTATTCATTATTCTTTGATTTTTTTTGGATTCGTTCATTCTGTTTATTCTGATGCCTTCTAACTTGCCTTCACAGAATCTTCATATGCCAACATTCCAATGACTCCTTATGAGCTACCAGATGGCCAGTGAGTCTTCTTTTACTCCTTGGAAAGCTTAATATTATACACCTGGTTTTGTATGCATGTTTTCATGTATTTTGTTTTCCTTCCTGTGTCCAAATTTTATCAGTGCTAGAATAATGAGTCATTGGACGGCATAATATTATACACCTGGTTTTGTATGCATGTTTTCATGTTTTTTTTTTTTTTTCTTTTTTTCCTTCCTCCATGTCCAAATTTTATCAGCACTAGAATAATGTCATAGCTGGAGAATACCAGATATCTATGTTAATAAACCCATTTGGAATTTTCTCAATGAAGGACAATCGAAATTGGAGCAGACAGATTCAAGATTCCTGATATTTTGTTCAATCCATCCATAGTTCAGGTGAGAGATGTAATTTTGAATACTAATATTCATGATTGGGCTAGGGCTGTTTATTTAGCCACTGCTTAATCTCCCCAACCCCCACACACACTAACTTAAAAAAAAAAAAAAAAAATCTGAAAATCATAATACCCTCAACCCACCCACCAGAAAAAATGGTATAGGAAATAGGACTCTTCATTACATTGTATTGGGATCATGGGAAGACTATACGTTCTTTTGGTGGGAAATCCTAGTGTTTTTCTTTCCATTAATATTCTAGGAAGCATTTTCTCAAAGGAAGGATTTTTTTTTTTTTAAATCATTATTATTTTCACTTTGGACTCAATTTGACAGACTCCACTTGTTTATTGTCATTTTAGACGATTCCTGGCATGGAAAGCTACTCAGATGTTGTGCAATCGGTTCGTGGGTTATCTCAAATGGTCAGATATGCTATCTTGTATTGTTGGTGGAATGCTTGAATGAGCTTAAAAATATTTTTATTTGATTGATATTTTTACATGTGCAGGTTATAGAGAGCATCAACAAATGTGATGGGGACATTCGGAGAGAACTTTTTAGTAGCATTCTGGTATGATGACTGTTTCCTCCCCCCCCCCGCCCCCTGCTGTGGGCGCCCGGCAATTAATCTCGGTCACAATTACATTTATGTTTTATTCGTGTTTTAAATTTTTTTATTTGCTTGTTATTATTCATATAAGGCATTTCTATTGGATTATCAATTGTTAACTCATATATCCATGTTGTTGTCCCTATCCATTAGAGATAGTGTATTTTTCATATCCATTAAGGAGTACGTATTTAGCCAAGTCATGGAAAAACCTTCAGATGCTCAACCAGAATTTGTTTCATTGATCAAATCCATCTGCTTGATAGTGTTTTTCTTCAATATTTTTTACAGGGTTTGCTATTGAGCCATTGAGTGCTGTCACATTCGTTTATAGTTTGTGTGAAAGATATATTATCATACTATAGTTAATTTTGTTTGCCAAACCCACTTAGTGGGAGTAAGGCTGAGTAGTTTTGTATAATTTATATTTTCTTGTTATCCAATGAATTCTTTTACCTAATTATTGCAGCACTTATTCATTACGATTAACTACATGATGCTAAGGTGCATGCATAAGCACATAGCCCACTATCTTGTAGGTCCTTGAAGCTGCATATGCAAGTTCAATTGTTTATATAATGAATGCTTCAATGCTTATTGTGTGTTTCTTATATGCAACTTTTCTAAGGAGCTTGTGTTTTTTGTTCTTTTTGAAAGCTTGCTGGTGGAACAGCATCAATGCAACAATTGAAGGAACGTCTTGAGAAAGACTGCTGGAGGTATAATCTTTAAAGTATTAACATGCATATCTTTATGATCATCTGAATGACTCTCATTAGTGTCTGACAACTTGTTATAGCAACTTTGATGTCTTTTTAATGCCACTAGTACTATAATTAAAACAAGGAAAGATCGTGCAAGATGTCCATGCGAAGTAGGTTGTTTCCAGCTTTTAATTAAAATGGACAGCAATTAATGTGGCTTGGATATGCTGGGCCAGCTTTAACTAGGCGGATTTCCACTGGAAATGAATTTTGTGCTTGCCATGAATTGATAAGCCTCCAAATATGCAGGAATCCCCTCAAGCTGCCAGAGTTAAAGTTTTGGCAAGTGGAAATACAACTGAACGAAGATTCAGGTTCGTTTACCCTGCCTCACCTCTCTGTTGCTCCTTCATTCATGCCCATGGCAACTTGTTCAGAAATTTCATTTACGCATTGAAGCACAAATTAGTATAATTAATGTTGAAAGTCCTTTTATTCTAAAAATATTAGTATGAAATCATATGCTGTCAGGCAGAAGTAGAGTTTCAACTGATAGTGGAGATATCTGCTGGTAGTCTATAATCCTCTCTGCTTTTCTCTGAACTGATATTATTGTAGTTTGCTATGCTTGCACTGCTTTGGACATGGTGAATGTATTGCTTCTTGGTAATGGACTTTGAAAATGGACATCCATTACTGTTGTTTTGTCTTAACATCTTATGGGGTTCTGGGAATATAGAAACAGTCTCTCTTCTTTCTTTTCGTATGGGAGGCCCCTAGGGGTCCTCAATGCAACTCAAATAGAGCAGGTATTGAGTTCAATCTTTCATTTCCTTTATGGAGGTAAAAGTTTTCCAAGGTTTAGTAATACATTGACATCGATAAAGTTCCTTGATTGATGAGAGTGCAATGCTGAGTCATTCAGAAAGGTGACATGTCCTCTGTTATTCCAGAACCAATCTGCTTGCAATTTGCAATTGCTACACAAGCTGCCAATTAGTTTGTTTTGTGGTGTGCTAACCACTAGCAAAAGCTCATCATTGTCATCTATATGCTGGACTAATATTGTGAGAAGTCAGCTGAATTTATTAAAGCAGTATGTTTACTAGATAAATTGCATGGAGAATGAGTGATGTCTTGGTGTGATAATTCCTTCCCAGTCAACCTTAGCTAGACAGATTGTAGCATACCCTAAAAGTTCTGTATTTTCTTGATTGGTTTACACTAGCTTTCCTACAGTGTCTTTGTGACATTCTTGTAATAGACTAGGGTTCTGCTTTACCCCATTCCACCTTGGTGGTAGTAAATTCTTCTTCTTCAATACAGTTATTGATTTACCCAAAAAAGGAAATTACAAGTGGAAACTAGGTGGATAAAGGAAATTCCCTGGATAAGCTTCAATATTTTAAACAGCAGAAGATGTCTTTTCATACACATTGTCTTTGTCCTACTGCTGCTAATGGCTATTATTGGGCTGAATATATTAAACTAGAATTGAAAATAGCCAACATATAAACTGCATCCATTGAATTTCTATTTACTAAAGAAAGGTTGATATATTCCCTGTTTTATGGGTTGTTTACAACTCTATTGTTGCAGTGTTTGGATTGGAGGAAGTATACTGGCATCACTTGGTTCATTTCAGCAAATGTGGTTTTCAAAGTCTGAGTAAGTACAATATCCTGGTCTGAGCAGCTTCATGAATTATTGCTTTTTCATTGAAGGATAATTTCATTTTCCAATGGGCTATTTGTCATAGCATAGCTAATACTTGAATCACTGTGTTTGTGCAATATGCAGGTATGAGGAGCATGGTGCTTCTTATGTTCAGAGGAAATGCCCATGAAATGAGGTTTTTCACTGCAGATGCAGTGATGTAGGTGCTAACTTGGTATATATATGAACTAGGTTGTATTTTATGCAAGGGGAAGTCATATAGGCACTAACTTGGTATGTTGTACATGACTATTCTTCTATGTTTCTGTCTACCACAACTGGGGAGGTTGCTTCTGAGACCAGTCTTTTTGGCTATGTTCTGAATTCTAATTTAATGAATCATTTATCAATCTTGTCATAATTGAGTTGACATCTATTATTGCTGAAGCGTATGTATTTGAAAAGGTAATTAATGATATTATGATTAAATTTTCATGTTGGATAAGGCTTTATTGATTGTGGGCTGATGTTGCTAGTCGCTTTCTGTTTACAAGTGATGATGAAGCTTAAGTTGGACCCTATGAGTGATCTATCCCTGTTTGTGCTTCTGGTTTTATGGTGCCTTGCATCTAACTATTCTTAGAAATTGTCGTCAATGCTGAAAAGATAACAAGTGTGTTACGAGCCATTCTGAATTAAATGGTATGTTTGTACCTTGGCCATAACGAATGGATTGCATGGAATGCGTTATTCTTTCATCTTCAATGAGGCTTGTGAGGGTTAGTGTTGAGATTAAGAGAAATGCTTTTAGGGATTTGTGATATGTGTAGGATTGGAACTCTGATATCAAATACCTTGATTTGGTAAATATAAGCTTCTATATGTTAGTTTTTTCAACGAGTGGATGTTCATCCCAGTTAAGATTTCTAAGGTTTTCTGTGTTGATCATGGGATGATTATTTGCATTGCCATGTCATGAAATTCATGTTGTTCATTCGAACAAATAAAATTGATCAAACATTCTATTTTATTATTGGTTCCCTATTGCTATCGGATTCCAATTATATTGTCATTACTTGGTTGAGCAAGACTTACAATACTTAAGATTTCTAAGGTTTTCTGTGTTGATCATGGGATGATTATTTGCATTGCCATGTCATGAAATTCATGTTGTTCATTCGAACAAATAAAATTGATCAAACATTCTATTTTATTATTGGTTCCCTATTGCTATCGGATTCCAATTATATTGTCATTACTTGGTTGAGCAAGACTTACAATACTTAAGGAGAGAGCCCCCTTTTCCGCTCCACATCATCCTCTGTTAGATTTGCACATTGCTAACAAATTCTTAATAGTTTATTAATCAAGAGTTGTCCCATGGGACCGTTCTGTTAATATCCTTAGTAGTTACGGATCTGGGTCCCTATTTAGAATTTAATCCCAAATATTTCAAAAATATGTGAGTGAAAATGTATGTAGAGGGTGCGTAATAACTTATTAAAGAAGGGTGTTAATGTCATGAATTGTGTTTGAATTTTGATAAAATATGCAATTAGGTATTTGAACTTTCAAATCGATCAATTTAGTACTTAAATTTTAAAATTGATTAGTGTAGTACCTGAAAGAACTTTTTATGTATGTCATCAATACTTCAATCAAGTTCTTTTAGGTAATAAATTGCTTAATTTTTAAGTATTAAATTGATTAATTTTAAAGTTTATGTATTAAATGTTAAGGTATTTAATTGTATATTTTGCTAAAGTTTATTCACCATTTCATTATTAATTTATAGTAACACTAAAAATATATGTTTTGTCTATGCCTTCAATATTAATTTTTAATAATGCTGAAGGTGCATGTTTTATTTGCACTTTCAACGTTAATTAAATTTACTTTGTGGTCGTGTTTAAAGAACGAGGCTTGGTGTTGGTGGTTCAAGTTGGGGCAGTGCTTGTGGCGGTGAAGCTCAAGAAAGACCAAAATTGTCTTCGATTCTTTCCATTCGTCAATGATCAAAACACAAGTTTATACCTTTTCCATCTGTGCGGATCTCTATAAATCTCATGGTCTGTACGTCGTGCTTCAATTTTGCTGGAGATTGAAGAATTCGTAAAGAGAAGTTCGTAGATTTTTTCTTTGGTAGAGAGAGAGATGTGTTTTCAAATATGTTTTCTTATGCTTTTTGTTTCACTTTTATATGAAAGTTGAAATCAAACACCGAAGGCGCAAGTAGAACATGTGCTGCTAGTGTTACTATAAATTAACATTAATGGCATAGGTAGAGCATGCATCTTCAATGATGCCTCTAATGTTACCATCCTCGTCTTCTTGCTAAATAATTTGCTACTATTGAGTTTAGAATTTTCATTTTGATTTGATTTTTTAATTCGATTTATATCAAATCCTAACTCTTGTTATATAAACCTTTGACTAGAAATTAAAAGAGATAAAATTTTATAAAATTCTTGGAGCCACCATTAGACCAGAATCAGGAAAAATTGTATGTTAGGATCAATAGATTGATTGATTCTAACTTGACTACTTAGTATGTCATAAAAACTAATTCGGAATAGTTTTCAATTACTAGAAATTCTTGGATTCGAAGACTATCCTATTAAAATCATATATTTAACAATTTAAATTCTTTAATTAAATTTATTCCTTCAATATCCTAAAATCCGTTAAGTTAGAAATATTTACAATTTTACAAATAATTATGTGTGATGGGATCACTACAGCTGATTGATCACGTGTGATATTCGTGGTGTCGACCTAAGAGAAGTCTTGAATTAATGACATTAGTACAGATATTATAGAGAGAGGTATGGAAGGAGGAATACACAAACCTGATTTTTCGAGTGCGCGAGTGTGACAGAAGATTAAGTCAAATAGGTTCGATCGTTTGTGAATCGTTCTTCTTAAAGTAGTTGCTTTGAGTCTTTCTAAAAATATTTCAACAGAGTTTTTGTATTGCTCTTAAACTCAGCAATACGTTGAATCTCTTCAAATAAGGAGAGCAATCTCTTATTTATAGATAGTGGAGACTAATGCCAAGTATTGGATCGCATTTGAACGAACGATCGAGATCAAATCTTGCTAATGACCATTAAACCATTTTACAATGATCTAACAACTAATGTTAAAGCATCCTTTTCTTATAGTAGTGGGCTAAGCTGAAAATGGATTGGATGGCTTTTATTATATAAAAGAAGCTTATTTTCAATATAAAAAAGAGGAAGACTTATTTTAGTCCATATAAGCCCTATTTTAATCAAATAAAGCCTATATTAACCCAATGAGATATTTTAGAGTCTACATTTTATGCATAAGAAAATTGAATTAGGCCAAGAGTAGAATGAATCGGTTCGATGATCCCCGTTTCAAGCCTACCAAGCCAAATCTCCTTACAACATCCTTTATTATGTTTAATTTTCTAAGCTCTATCATTAGCTTAGAAGATTAGCCCATGAAATTAAATCAGGTCAAAAGCTCAATTATCGAAATAACCCTCTAAAATTATCTATTAATATTTATTGGATATGTATACTATTAGTCGCATTTTATATTTACAAATTAATAGAATTCATGAATAATTGCTAATAAAAAGAATATTTCATTTTTTTTCTTTTATTAAGTTGCCTCGTAGATGCCTAGGTGTCTACTATTTCGGATCAAACATCATATAGTTCTTTTCAAAAAACTTTAATGAATTGGTATTTTTTATTTTTTGAATTTTCACTATAGTTTTATTAATTTTTACGACTTTAGCAAAAGATTAATTTTCAAGTGTTGTGATCCTATAAACCAATCAAATTTAGCACCGAGTCGGATCGATCATGCTTCAGTGGGTCGGTTTCAAGTTTGGTCAGGTCATCTAACACAAACTATTACAAGCACTGAGGGGGTTTAAAGTGGCGATCCAGCAGTGGTTTTTGGTGATGGAGATGTCAGACAGGTTGATTCTGGCCTTATAAAAGCTTTGGTGGAGTTGTTTTTATCAAAGGAATGACTGTGAATGGTGTTCTATGCTTATGGTAGTGGCTCGTAGGGGTGTTTATGGACCGGTTAAAGGTGCATGACCTTATTTTTTAAACCAGTCCATAATGATTGGTTTTTCTAAAATAAAAACCGTAACCATCCATTATTAATAATTAACCGTCTTAACGGTTAACCGGTTTTTTTGGTTAATTTTTTGGATTTCGTTTTTAACCATTCAATATAATGGTTAACCGAAAACTACGGTTAACCATATTTTCAAATATTACTATTGAAAAAAGTAGAACCTTTTTCATATATTATATATATATTCAAAAATTGCAAAATGATAAATCAAATAAATATAAAACCAACAAATCCATACTATAATAATTAAAATAAAGTACAACACAATAACAAATAATAATTAGAACATAAATGTTCCAAGCATAGAAAATGAACAGTAGATCTACATTCTACATGCCCATGTATAACATTACATCAAATCCTCCCAGCACATTCCATAGAAATACAGTCACTAGGCATGGAATTACATAATATTTTTCTACACTTAATGAACTGCAATGGAGTTCCAGACTACACGTAACATTTAGTACAAATGTCACTCAAAAGCGAAAAAAATGGAGTCATCTTCCATTATCTTAAACGTAAGCATAGTCTCAGTTAGCATTAATGCTTAACCAATACAAAATACTGTAACAGACTTAGCCTAGTCATCTTCCAATACAAAATAAAGTACAACACAATAACAAATAATAATTAGAACATAAATGTTCCAAATAGCACATGTTCCAAATCATAATAGTTCAATATCCAAAGTTCAGCATTTCTTATATTCTCCATCACTTTCTTGTATTCCACATTGCAAACACCAAGAAGATGTAGCCACACTGGGAAAAAAAAAATGAGAATCTGTAAAAAAAAATGCATTCAATAATATATGAGTATCAGTAATAGAAATTAACTTACATTCTCTTCTCAATCATCAATTGTGCAAAGAGGATGATCTTCTGTAATGCAAGATGTTTCTAGGAAAAACATAACAAAATGGAAAAGAACAAAGAGTTTCACTATATAAGTAAACGATTTAAAAACAAGGAAAAAATAGAAAGTAGAAATATATTTACTTATAGATACCGACTCAAGTTGCTCCAAGATATGCTCTAGATATATGGGTTTACTTGAATTCCTCAACCAATTTTGCCCACAAATTAGAGCTTCCATAAGTCTAGGAGTAAGAGCACTGCGAAATGAATCGAGCATATGACCTCCAGTGCTAAAAGCGGATTCACTAGCAACTGTAGATATAGGAATAGTCAACACATCCCTTACTATCAAAGAAATTGTTGGATACTTAGATGCATTTGTTTTCTACCAACCCAATATATCAAAAGAAGGTACTTGCTTCTCACGATCATCATGCAAATATTTTTCCAATTCATTTTGGATTCATCACTGCCTTAATCCCTACCATGTTTCATGTACTATCATTAGATATAGATATTGGCTTACATCTTGATATTCATCAACATCATAGGCGAGTCCACATCTTGTGGTTCTCACTAGTTTGGACACTAGATGTAAGATTGGAAACATTATAAATTTCAAACAAAGATTCCAAAATAACTCTCACTTTTTCTTTTAGTTTGCATGCAACACCCACATCATAAAATTCACCAACCATGTAATGAACATATCTCAATTTGCATTTAGGATCAAGAACCAATGTAACAAATAACAAAACTTGATGTTATCAATATTAGCCCACTACTTGTCATACTTCTTCTTCATCCTAAGAGCCATTGCTTTCAAACTAGGATCCTTTCCTTTTTCAATCATGTCTGATATCATCATGCCAAGGCCATAAATCTTCTTCATATATTCATTACTGGTGACATGAAGTGTGCCAGACAAGCTCAAAGTGGTGTCATAAAAAATCTTTAAAAAAGGCAGCAATGATCTAGCATATTCCTAATCCTCAAAAGTTGGAGTGCCTTTCTTCATAGCAAGTTCCAAAGAGTACTTGCTATTAGTGAGCTCTAATAAATCAAAAGCCTTTTGAAATTTCAAGGCTGCCTCTAACATTAGTATGTTGAGTTCCATCTGTCTCTACATCTAAGCACAAAAGACTCTTACTATCAATTCTCTTTTTCAACACAACTTTTAAAACTTTTGGTTCCTAGAAGGAGAAGATTCCACATATTTCACTGCATGCCTAATTCTTAGAATGGAGTCATTTATTTCACCAACCATCTTTTACAACCAAATTCAAAATATGTGCAGCACATCTCACATGCAAGTGCTCACCCCCTAAGACACTTCCTTTCCCACTATTTAGTCTTCTTTTCAAATATTGTAAGCCCAAATCATTGAAGATGCATTGTCAACAGTTACAGTTAACGCCCTTATCAATTCCCTAATTAAGCAAAACACCTCTCAATAGCCATGCCAATTACCTCCCAGAAATGACCAACAATAGGACAAAAAGCAATAATTCTTTTGTGTAATTTCCAGTCATCATCAATGAAGTGGGTAGTGAGACACATATAAGATAAATTTTGATGGATGTCATGTATCAGTAGTAAGACAAAGTCTTGAAAATATTTTTAAAATATTTTTTTAATTTTCCCATTTCCTCCTTGTAAATATTGTAGCAATCTCTTCCTATAGTTGCACGTGAAGGAATTCGAAAACGTGGTTGCATCACTTGACAAAAATCATGAAACCCTTCATGTTCCACAAAATTAAAGGACAACTCATCAACAATAATCATTCTAGCAAGATATCTTCGACATTCCTCTTGATCAAACTTCCAATTAGCAAGCAAATTTGCACAAGTCCCCGCATCAAATTTAGGTGTAGGTTTTGTAGCTAATGTTGCTTGTCTCTTGTCTATATTGTAAGGATATTTTTTATACCTATTTAAATGATTACTCAAACAACTTGTACCACTAGAAGATGGACATACAAGAGACTTGGTGCAATATTTACATGTAGCTCTAGGATCATTGGCATCATCATTCTTCTCAAAATGTTCCCAAACCCATGACTTTCTTTTACGCACATTTGAATTAGCAAGTTGAGGGAGAGGCGCTTTTGCTGCATCACCATCACCACTTGAAGGTTGAGAGCTCATATTCTCATTAGTTAAAGTTGGAGGGACCACATTTGAAGTAGAATCAGCTTTATCATTATCCCCAGTGCTAGACATCTACAACAATATAAAAAAAATAGATATTTTAGGTAAAGATTTTAAAAAGTAGATATATTCAACATCACCCATAGGAATAATTAAAACTGATGCAAGATTGAAAAAAAGAATGGTTAATAGGTTTAGTCACTCATTTCAATAATAATTAATACACAAACACACGAAAAACCCACAATACAGGCGACTAAAATAATTAGGAACAGGCGACTTGTTAAAAAATGAACCTACGTACACACTAGTGAAGTCTTTCTCCTTCAGTCAACCTTACCTTGAAAGTACAAATGAGTAGATATAAATTGCTGTTTTATGAAATAAACAAGGAACAGAGATCGGACGCCTCTATTGGATAAGACAACTAGCCAATAATTTATATCAAATAACATATAGTAATCATCACATTTTAAATAGGGTGCAGTCCATTATTGTAAATTCTTGAATACCCTGATCCTGGAATTACACTTCACACATAGTTCACATTCTGCTTCCTCCTAAGAGCATAGCAAAAATTCCTAGTGTCTTGGTGCTGCCATTTCTAAGCAAACCTATAGGGTGTGTTTCTGCTTCCGCAGGAGATTCAAGCTCGCAGCAGCTAAAGAACCTGAGGAGATAAAGATTCTGTATGGGAAGTATTCTGAGAATGGGATCATGACTATTGATTTGCTCCATAGATTCATGATTGAAGTGCAAAAGGAAGATAAACCTACTAGAGAAGATGCACAAGCTATAGTTGACGGTCTTAGGGAGCTCAGACATCTTAACATACACCATAAGAAGGGTCTTAATCTTGAAGCTTTTTTTAAGTTCTTGTTTTGAGATATCAATTCTCCTTTGCCTCCAAATCTTGGGGTAATTTCAATACTAACTCTAATACTATCATCTAGTGATACATTAAGCCTGAGTTTTGTTGTTAGTTGTGTGGAAATGTTCTCGGATTTTTTGGGTATTTTGTCTGATCAAAAGCTTTATGGTTGTTTGATGTCATTGTATCTATATCTGTCTCTGTCTTTGAGCCTGCGTTTGTATATGGATTTTACAACAGGGTTCTTTTCTGAGGTAATATGGGTAACATAAAGCTCTATTGGCTGTGTCTGTTTGTTTCTTAGTCCAGTATTGCTGTTCCCATATATATTATTTCATATATACCAGACACAATTCATATCTAACTGGCAATCAGCTTAGTAGTGACTGCAGTGATGTTCCAAGTGTAAACGCATTGAAGAAAGGTGTGAGAGTAACTGGACTGGATATATGGCCTAATTCCTCTAAGGACAATGTTGATGTTCTTCATGGAAAGTATGTATATTATCTTATAGTTGAAGATTTTTTATATCTTTCAGCAACTCTTTAAATATCATTTAGTGGTAATAACAACGTAATTTCAATATGATTTTTGGAAACTCAAAATTTCAATTGCTTAGAGCTCTTAAAATTTGTAGGAAAGGAACCCTCAAGACCCTGACTGAGACCCTAAACATTAGTTGCAGCAAAGCAATACATAAGACACCATGCCATACATAAGATGTCCAGTTGCAGCAAAGCAATAAATGCTCTATTGAGTTTAAGCCCGGAAAATTTCAGTAAACAATTCCAAGATGAACTTTGAAAATAAACCCTAAAAATCACTCCAAATTAAAACCGAACTTCGAACGAGTCCTAAAATATAAACGAAAGTAAGAATTTATTAGTCTTGAGAAAATCAAAAAATAAAATAAGGACTACAAAAGTCCTTGAGTCCAAAAACCATTACGTAAGATAAACTGCTTACCTAATCTATAATTCATAAAAATCGGGATAAAAATAAAACACAGTGATAATTTGCTAAAAAGCAAGTTAATCTGTAACATGACAATTTGAAGGATCAGGAAATCACCAAAGGCCAATTCCATAACTAGGTTTTGGCACGATTAAGAAAACTTTATCTGCCAATAATAAAATATAGACTCTGAAAATTCCCCAAACGACCAGACTAATAATCTTAAGAGACGGAAATCACAATAAAGCCCTAACGATCAAATCAAACTTCCAAGAATCATAGAACGAGTTAGAAATTGAAATCTCGTAATCTTAAGGAGGAAGAATTCAAGAAACAAAATAACAAATTAAATAATCCTTAAAGTTAACCAATTGTTCATAAAACCTTAAATCGAAGCAAAAAAAATAATAAATTCGAAAACAAAACACTATGAAGATCCTTTTTCAAAGCAAATTATAAAAATTAAGATTTCCCCAAAATCATTCCAAAAATCGATATTTGAATCAAACTCAAGAAAATCATATCCGGTAACCATTACCGATATAACTCCAGATATAATAATTCAATTCAAGATTTCCGAAAGCAATAAGAGATATTAAATACTTATAAAAATAAAAATTAAAATAAATTTCTCAAACTAAATACGTTGTATAACAGAAAATCTCAGTTTCCAAATTGGCAAAGGTCTAAACCGAAAAATCATCCGAAAACCCTAACCGGAATACAATAATGTAAGTCCGGCAATCTAGCACCCTTAAGCCTAGAGGCCGAGATATAGTTTAAATATGTAAAATAGCTCGTAGTAATATAAGTTCGTTATAATTATCAGATTGGTAAATTTTTTTTACCTATTTCGAACCCGTTCGGATACAGCTTCGAAAGACGTGTCCGAGGGCTCGAGATATAAAAAATATACCATTAGTACCATTAGACTCGTAATTTTATAAGATTTTTAAATATATCAGTTATATAAAAATTTTCTAAATTTTGTGTATAAAAGTTACAGTTTAAACCTTTTATCGTATTTTCATTTCTACCGGTAATTGATTTGTCTTTTGCACTATTATTTTTATTTCATTACATAATTTATTACTTTTATAATGTATACCCTGGGTTTCCTAGTAATCAAGTAAACTTCGGAAACCGGAAAATGAAACCCTAAAACGGTTTAGTTCAAGCTCTGTGAGAAAGACTTAGAAACCCTAATTCCGGCTTTTCCTCGGTTTCCAAATAAGAAACTTTTATAAACAAAATTAATTTTGAATATAGTTATTGATTATATTTCGAAACAATAAAAGATCAGATTTTAAAAAAATTTCAATTCCGGGTCATCCTGAGACCCATTACAGAAAAGCGTGCCCCAGAACTAGAATTTCAAAAATATACTTATGAATACTCATTTGAATCGAAATAAAATAAGGATTTCAAAAATATAAATTTCATAATTTTTCGGCTTACGAAAAATACAGTTATAACCTTTTTATTCGTATTTTTCTTACTACCAGTAATTAAGTTGTCTTGATTACTATTTATTACTATTCACAAGTACAACCTATGACTACCTATTTGTACACTCTATATTTGCAACACTTACCATCACTCAATCACTTCCCATTTCAAAGGCTTTTTGTCTCCTAAACATTAATACAAATTATGACAATTTGTACTTAAATCAAATCAAAGATAAATCAATCAAAACAAAAAGGAAAAATCAAACTTTTCCCTCTCCTTCATGAATAGTGCGACATGAAAACCACCCCCCCTACAAGCTTCAATTTGCAATTTTTTTTAAATTGTTTTATTCCATTTTAACCTAATTCCAAGTGATATATAAGTTACACTTTCCTTCTCTCTCTTCATTCTTTCACTTTCAAAGTTTTCAAAAAGGTAAAAAGCTCTCCAAATCCTCTCCCTCTCCACCACTTTGCCGTGAGCTTCATAGCTCACACACACACACACAACTTTCTTTTTCTTCTATTGTCCTCCATTTTACCTTAAAGTGAAAGAACCTTACTTCCTTAACCTTAGATCCTTGTAATGGCAAGGATATTCTTGGATATTCCAACTAAAAGTCCCCATGAGCTCTTGCTAGGGACAAGGAAATATCAAAACAAGAATACCAAACATCACAAAGTAGATCTAACATTTAAAGGAGCTTTCATGCATAAGCTTTATGATTTTTCATCAAAAAGTGTTTTGAACAAAAGATCTTTTATAAAAATATAGTTTTTATGTTTTCAAAACTCATTTAAGCATTTGATATAGTAGATCTACCATTTTATTACTCATATTCATGTAGGCATTTAAGATCTCATCTTTATTTTGAGTTTATGTGCATTAATGGTCTTTAATGTTTTTGTCCTTAGTAAATAACCTTTCTAATACATAGATCTATGAATAGATGAGTTAATAGAGTCAAAAAGGAAAACACCTTTCAAGAAATGGACTTGTGTAAATTCGGATGACTTGAGATACCTAGTTTAAAAACCCTTTTATCAACTCCTAAATATGTGTTTTACAAGAAAAATGAAGCCTATAGGTGATAGATAATGTTTGATGATGTTTTTCATGAGTTTAAATGAGTTTTTACTAAAGAAAATATTTCAAACAAGAGATGAAGTCTAATAGAAGTTTTGAGTTGAAAAGTCTTGAAAGCTAAATTCGTAATAATGGATAGATGGGTAGAAAACACTAGTTTTCCAACTTCAAAAATGGTATTTTCTTAAATAAATGAAGTCCTTAGGGTATAGGTAAGATAAATACTTAAAGTTCTAAGTATAAAATGCATTTTTCCTTAAAAGAATCAACTTGAAAATGAGATTTACTAAATTCGGATTTTTTGGAACTACCCTAGTGTAAGACCCACTTAAAAGTTACAAATGAAGGTTTTATTAAAGAAATAAAGGCCTTAGGATATAACTAATATAAGGGTCAAATTTCTTTAAACAAAGTGGAGTTTTCCTAAAGAAAATCCTTGTAATAAGTAAGTGTGACCAAGTGTAGTAAGTTTACTTGTTAAATAATAGCATGAAATGGTTTTCTAAGAAAAAGTTTATTAAAATTCTTTGAGTCTAAAAATTTATAGGAACTTAGGCTCATTAGAGTTCATATCATGACATTCATGATAGGGAAAATCATTACCATGGCATTTAGTTTCATTTTGTACTTAGGAATCTCAAGTGTATTCATGAAAACCACATTTTCGGAATCAACATAACCGCTGTACAGATCTGATCCCTCATTTCCGAGGCTTAGATATTTTCAAAACTTGATTTAAACGTCATATTTAGAAAGCTCTTCGAAGTAGATAGAAATTGATATAAAATTTGCGAGATTCTGAGTTAAAATGACCAAGTTATGACCGTTTTAAGTTGGAATTCCCGCTTAGGACGCGAATTACGAATTTGATAGTTCGTATGAAGTCGTTGGATTAGTTTGAGTTGAAATACTTATTAGAGTATTTCTTCCTTTTTAGGTAATCCCGAGTTCGACGATTCCCTACCACCGGATTATTATTACTAGAAGACCGGTGATCCAATGGCCGAGTGAGTTTTCTCCTTGTTTTGTTACCTTGATTGTGCTTGTAGTTAGTTGCATTAGAATTATAGGAACAAGATAAAAATCGATATGAATGGGGATGGGAGATATGATGAAACTGTGATGAATGTATGCCAAAGAATACTAAAGCATATCGAAACCACGATTTGATTGAATAACTGCATTCATATTATTTCTGTTATGTGTATGATATTGGCTGGTCACTCTAAAGAACGTATAAATATTTTGATCTAAGCAAAAATTAAATTGATCATGCATCGCATTGGACATATTGCATTTGGTAGCGTGCTACTCCTACGCAGGTCGATCGGTATGGTCCGAGGACTCGTTTGGATAATGAGACCTGGGATCAGAGCTCATTCATAGGAAACTAAGGCGCATCGGGGATGCATTCCATGTGTGCACCTAGCCGAGGCGAGTGCTATGAGCCGAGGGCTTGGGGACTAGCAGTAGTCGTGTAGACTTCAATACCATCCCTAACCCAAGATACGGAGGGCGTAAATCCGTTTGTGTGTGGGTTCCGGATACCCATGCATAATTGCTTGCTCACGTGTTTGTTCATGCATAGCATATGATTGATAAATACTTGCTTGTTATGGTACGGAATTAAGGGAATTCTCATTAAGCTAGTGTAGCTTATACCCCAATAGTTGTTTAAATGAGCAGGTTATTCCAAGAATGCTAAGTGGGGACCGAATTGTTTGAAGCCGAGAATGACTCCGGGATTTCGGCAAAGAATATGAATGTTTGAAGTTATCTGCTAGTTTTATGATCTGTCTTGTAATAGGTTATGTAGGGAAGTCTTGGGATAAATGTAATTAAAGTTTGATGAATTATATTTTGAAGTACAGTGTTTTGTATTTGGAGTATAGTGGATAGTATTTCCTTTACATTGTTACTCAATTGTATCAACATAAAACGTATCATTCCGATGTGTCTCCTTTATGTGTTAGACGCTTGTACATAGTATAGAAGCCTTCGCGTGACTAAGGTGGTCATTCTTAGGCTTTAATATTGTGTACGGCAGACTGCCATGTTTAGGGTACCTTCGGGGCGTGACATTGAGAATATGAATAGTTATACATGGCTAAGTATACCAGACATCCAACAATTGAGAATATTAATAGTTATACACAGCTACGTATACCAGATATCCAACAATTGAGAAGTTTAGGTGTGTGGATCAAGAAAAATTCTATGGCAGTACACCTTCTCAATATTAATTTCAAAGGAATCACACTCAAGATTCCGCCTTTGTTGATAGACAACAACTAGAATGTTGTATTGAGAAACCTTCTGGCTTATGAGCTATCTAGCTTGGATGCTCCAACATATATTGCATCCCTAACTTTCTTTTATCATAGCATGGTTAAGAATTTGGAAGATTTAAAGGTTCTTCAGAAAGCAAAAGTTATCAACAAGGCACCACTCATTATTGACCAACAAGTGCTTTATCTGATACGGGCGTTGTCGAAGGATCTTTCCATTTTCACTTTACAGATCGATGACTTCTACCTAGAGGAGTAGATTAAGAGCATCAACAACTATTTGAAGTCAATTTGGAGCAAACTTTATCGACTCAATCACCAATCTCCACTTACTTACTACCACAAGGCACTCTTATCTCCACGAAAACTCACTTCAATGGGAGACTACATCCTTGATGAAAGCTTTGAATGAACCAGTTTCAAAAATTTGAAATGTTGTTTTGTGTTGATATTTCAATATGAAATTGAAGTCCATTTTCTGTTTCCACTTTTTAAAGAAATTTCCTTCCTGCTAAACTGGGAAATCCCTAGTTCCTGCACACCAACTTTCAACAGCATTCAAGATTTGACTTTAAATTTCAGTTGCTGTGGACTAAGAACACACTTGATGACATTTCTTGGAATATCACTTTTACAGCTCTTCTAGGAAATTGCCAGGAAACAAAACTTAACGTTATTTCAGCTTTCTCTGCTAGATAAATGGACACCGACTATCCTTCTGTACAGTGTGGTGTCGAATAGACATTTTTGACATAGTAATTGGAGGCATTAGTATGTTGTAATGTAACAAAATTAGGATTGCACTAAGGAAGCTGAAACTTTAGACATTATGAGAATTATCTACATCTAGAATCAGGCTAGATTTGAGTTGCTTCAAGTAAAATGTATTCTCTAGCCAAAGAAATTGACGAATTGGAGGATCAAGTCATTGAATCAGCAGAGGCACGGGTAAGGTCTCTAGACGGATCATTAGAAGATGGTAGGTTCAAGTTGCTGATGAGCCTGAACCCATCAGGTCTCAACCAGTGACATTGCCTTAAGAAAAAAAAAGAATTAATAATGGATCTTTCGAAGAACATCACTGCACGCTTTCCAACAATATCATTTGAATTTCATTAAGCACTAATTCTTGAAAAATTGTACTTGTTAAGACTAGTTATTGCCATTAAAGTTGAGAAGTTCAGAGAAGCTTTTAGTAAAATTTAATCATTTTTTTCAGTATTTTTGCTTCGAAATTTGTCTATCAAATCATTCTATATGTTTTCTTCTTAAATACTAACACAATCACAAGCGTAGAAGTTTGGTTCTGCTAGTGGTAAGTAATGCTAGATACTGATCACCTATTTTCTTTTCTGTACGGAAAATGGTAGAAAACTAGAAATGAAGACAAAAGCTTAAATGAAAAGAGAAAAAAAAAATAATTACGAACTTACCAGGAATTAGGAAAGACGAACGATGGAAGGTGGAAGCTACTCACTGTTGGAGACTCAGAGAAGCAGAGATTGAGATTGCGAGTCGTGAGGTTGAAACTTAACACACGCGCACACACACAGAGTGAGAGAGAGAGAGAGAGAGAGAGAGAGAGAGAGAGAGAGCTCACAGCGGGAGAGAGGAAAAAATGAAGATGGTGATGGTGAGTGGTGACTGCGGCTGCGCGAAAGTGAGAGGAATGAATGAGGAGATGAGAGCCATGCGTGACTGTGACTCGTGAAGCAGGTGGTACTGGTAGGGTTTCTAATCCCCTCTTTACCTATTTGGATTTTTTTAAAGAAAATAATAATATGTACATAATATTACATATATTTGTAACTAGGAGACCAGTTAACCGAAACCATCGGTTTCTAAAAGTTAAAAACCAAAAACCAAAAACCAAAAAAATAAAAATTCTAAACCTAAATCGAAACCGATGGACTGGTTAACCATTTTTTTCGAATTGGTTTTTCGATTTCGGTTCGGTTTTTTGGTTTTATGGTTTTTTTGCACACCCCTAGTGGCTCGTTCGTGGCAACAACTGGTAGCGATTCCGACGTCTTTAAATTGTCTTAAGCTTATTAATTGGAAGCTTTACTTATAAGAAATCCTCTTGTAGCTGTGGATTTGCTCGATTTCGCACATAATTTCTAAATTTCGATGAAATTTTCTTCGAAACCTAGTTTCTAATGATCTTAGATTTGAAATTTTCAATGTGAATTTCTTGTGTTGCTGATGTGAAATGAATTGGTTTGGATTCATAGTATTACAAGCCTGCTTCATGATTTCACTAATAATTTTGTGAAATCATAAAGACAAATCGATTAATGAAGATCGTAAAGATGATTAATTGAACATGGGAAGTGCACAATTTTTGGCGTATGGAGGCTGAAGACAAGCTAATGTAGCTCTCCTTGGCCATGTGGCTGAACAAAATAAAAGGACGTATTTGACTCATTTTAATGAGTCGAACCATGACCTCTCCAGTGTTGTGTATGTCTTACTGCTAGGCTATTGGCCCATTTCTCGAAATGGTTTGCATACAAATAAACTTTAGGGTTTTGGGCTCAATTAATAGACTTGACCATTGTAAGCTATTTGATTGGTCTAAGGCTTTATATATTAAAACTTATAATATATTAAGTCCAAAGTTTTTAATTTAACACTATATACTAGTCCTTTACACCTTATACATACATACATATATATATCTAATATTATTACATATATATTATATATATTCTTTTTGAAAATTGAAAAATTTTATTAATATAATATTCATTTTAATTATAAATTCAAAGCCTTATTGGATAAAAAATTTAGTGTTTACAATTGCCCCTCTTTATGGAAATGCTTGCCAAAAGTTTGCTACAGAGACAAAACAAAGACCCGATTTTTGCCTTTATGAAAGCTTAGAGGTAAATTTAGAGGTAGAAGAAGTTTGTTTGCAATGATGTTGAGCATCCACTGAATTTGAGCATGCTCCTTTAAGTTGACACTTGCTTCTATAAGTATGATTTGAACTGAATTTAACTAGGTTGATGCGCTCCTTCAGTTAGCCTTTAGTAAATTTGATTGTGTTCCTTTAAATTGGCACTTGAATTGGGTTGATGCTTCTCAAGATGGCATTTTTGTGAATTTGAATGTGCTTCTTAGCGCTAGCTTTTCATTTGGAGTAGCGCTCCTTAAGCTGGCTTTTCTAATTCTGATTGCGCTCCTTGAGATAGCATTTGACTTGGGGTGACGCTCGTTAGGTTAACCTTTTCTAAATTTAAGTGCACTCATTGAGCTAGGATTTAACTTCAATTAACGCTCTTTGTGTTTGTGCTCCTTGAGCTAGCATTTTATTTGGGTTAGTGCTCCTTGAGCTGGTTTTTTCTAAATTTAATTGCACTCCTTGAGCTGGCAGTTGACTTGGATTGGCATTTCTTGAATTGATCTATTATGAAAAGCTAGCATTTTATTTGGATTAGTACTCTTTGAGCCGGCTTCTTGATTGTACTCCTTGAGCTAGCATTTTACTTGGGTTTGTGCTCCTTGAGTTGGCTTCTTTTGGATTTAATTGTGCTTCTCGAGTTGGCATTTGACTTAAGTTGGTGTTCCTTAAGTTGGCCATTTTTGAATTTGTGTGTGCTCCCTGAGTTGGCATTTGATTTGGATTGGCACTCTTCGAATTGGCATTTGATTTTAGATTAGCGCTTCATGAATTGACTTATTCTAAATGTGAGTGCGCTCCTTGAGTTGACATTTTTCTTGGATTGATGCTTCTTGAGCTGGCCTTTTTCTTGGATTAGTGCTTCTTGAGCTGGCATTTATCTTGGGTTAACGTTCCTTGAGCTGGCGCATTTCTTGGGTCAATGCTCCTTAAGTTCACCTTTTTTGAATTTGATTGTGCTCCTTAAGTTGGCATTAGACATGGGGTCTTGTTTTGAAAAGTAATTCTTAAAAAAGGTATGTATATTAAGAATCTTACCATGTTCTCATAGAAGCTCCTAAATTATAGACCATCCGATGAAGTCCAATTATAACTAGGTTTTATCCGTCTAATTTGGCAACTTTATAGGATACTTTTCTTCATCATGAGGTGATAATCTTCTTTTGATGTGGGTAAGGCTTTTGTTATGCTAGATGTTCCTCAAATCTCCACAAATCTTTACCCATTCGTCTATTCCCCTAAAATAGGTATCACTTTAAGAAAGGTTAAACTATAGAATATTAAGATGTTTTATAATCTTATCAATTGCTTAATTCGTGCTTTCTCATTATATGTTCGTGTCTTAAAGTGTATGGGAGACATATGGATGAAGAAGAACTTATCAATTAGAGTGGTTGGTCAACAATCGATCCAAAGTGGATGAGTGCTAAGGATATCATTTTCACTAATAGATAACGAAGATGAGATCCCGCATAGGCAAAGTAATTAACAATTTTCTGAACTTGACATAATTTTCATTCATAAATTAAACATAGTACAACTTGATTTATCAGATTTTATAGGGTCCTTTAAGATTGGACCATCCAAATATAATAAAATCAATACCCCTTCAAACAATAATTTCTTTGCTACATATGGTCCTTCATACTTAAGGGTGAATTTTCCTCTTGGATCTTATACATTTGGTAGCACTTTTCTTAAAACTAGGTCCCTTTCTTTGAAGCTTCGTGTTTGGACCTTCTTGTTAAATGTTTGAGCCATTCTTTGTTGATATAATTGGTTGTGGTATAGGGCAATTAATCTCCTCTCATTAATGAGATTTAGTTGATCAATTCTCTTCCCACCCATTTACCTTCATCTAACTCAGTTTTTACTAATATTCTAAAGGAAGGGATCTCAACTTCAACTAGCTAGACTGGTTCAACACCATAAACCAATGAATAGGGAATTGCTTCCATTGAGATTTTGATAGATGTACGACATGTCATTAGTCTAAATGGCAACATCTCATTCTAGTTTTTGTAAGTGACAACATCTTCTCTATTATTCTTTTGATATTTTAATTGGCTGCTTTAACTGCTTCATTCATTTGGGGCCGATATGGAGTGGAGTTCTTATGTTTAATCTTGAATTTCTAGCATAACTTCAACATTGATTTGTTATTTAAATTAGTGCCATCATCTGTAATGATTGACTCAAGAATTCCATATCTTGTAATGATGTCCCTTTTTATGAATTTGACAACCTTCCCTTTAGTGACATTGGCATATAACGATGCTTTAACCCATTTGGTAAAGTAATCAATTACTATAAATATGAATCGATGACCATTTGAAGCATTTGGAGAATTTGGCTCATCATGTCTATACACAATATTCAGAAAGTTTAAGGAATCGATAGCAGTTGTAACTTCTTAGGTGGGGCATTTACCTTGTTAGACTATATCTGGCATAGATGGCAATACTTTAGATGTTTGATCCAATCTAATTCCATGGTCAACTAGAAGTAACCCAATCTCATGAATTTTTTTTTTTTTTTGCAAGCATGTACCTGTTCATGTGAGGTCCACACACTCCTTCATGGACTTCTTTCACTATTGTCTTTGCTTCTATTTCATCCACACATCTTCAAAGCATGGTGTCAAATGATTTTCTACATAACATGGTGCCACTAAGTTGTGATTGCCAATCGTTTAATGTCGTTTGCTCTTTTATGAAGGCATTTTTTGGATACTTGCTTGCTTGAAGGAAATCCTCAATATTTTTGTACCTAGGCTCTCTTTTGGGATTTCTTCAGTAGTTAGGCAAAAGGTCGCCTCATCTTCAACTTTAACATTTAAAGGTTTAATCTCTACTCCGTCAGTTATTTGAATCACCGATGCTTGCATGGCTAATAAATAAGCAAATTGATTTTGAGTTCTTGGTACATATGTGAATGAATTATCTTTGAATTTTTGAGCCGATTAAGTCAAATGTTAATGGTAAGGTATCAGTTTTGCATCTTTGATTTTATATTCTCCTTGAGTTTAAAAGATGATTAAAGAGGAGTCTCCACATACTTCTAGATCTTCTATTTCCATATCAAGTGCCATTTTAAGATCCATTGTGCAAGCTTCATATTCTACCAAATAATTAGTGTATAGGAATGTTAACCTTGCAGAAGCAGGTGTTCGTTAACTTGAAGGGACACTACACTTGCCCCAATCCCACATTCATAAACACTTGCAGCACCATCGAAGTATAGCTTCCACTTAGGGGTATATGAGGGCTCTAAATCTTCATTTGGATTTACCATTAAAATATTTTCATCTAGAATCTGAGCTTGTTCTCTGAGAATGATATCTTCAATTGAGCTCTCTACAAGTTGATCCGCAAGCACATGCCCTTTGACCGAGCTTTGATTCACATATGTGATGTCGAACTCTGATAATAGCATTTTCTATTTAAAAATCCTTTCCATTAAACCAAGTTTGTCGGCCAGATACTTCAAAGGGTCATGCTTCATTACTCAATGGAGTAATATAGGGCATACTACTTAAGCCGATGCATGATCCAAACTAAGGTAGAACATGTTCTTTCAAATTCCAAGTACCTTTGTTTAGTAAATTTTTCACTCAAATAGTAAATGGCCCTTTCTCTTCCATTGTCGTCCTTTTGCCCCAATATACATCCTATTGATTTGAGAACTATGGTTAAGTAAAAGAATGAAGGGTGATTAGGTATAGGAGCCACTAACATTGGAGGATTCATCAAGTATTATTTGATCTATCTAGTTGAAAGCTTCTCGACATTTAGATCACATTGAATAAAGGCATTTTTCTCTAGTAATTAGAATAGGGGACGACATTTGTTGGTCGATTGTGATATGAATTGAGCGATATAGTTCAAAAGTCTTAAAATGCCCCTAAATTCTTTAAGTATGTTTGATAGAGGTAACTCAAGTATGACTTTAACCTTGTTTAGATCAAATTCTACATCTCATTGGTTGAATAGAAGATCTAATAATTTACTTGACGTCATTCTAAATGTGCATTTCTCTAGGTTCAACTTTAGTTGAAACTTTCGTAGTCTGTTGAAGAGCTTTCTCATAATGGCTACATGATCTTCCCTTTCTTTTGATTTTGGAAATCATGTCATCCACATGAACCTCAACTTCCCAATTCACCATGTTGTGCAATCATGTAACCATTGCCCTTTGATAGGTTGCCTTAGCATTTTTGAGACCGAAAGGCATGATTTTTTAGCAAAAGGTACCCCAAGTTATGATAAGAGTTGTCTTGGTTTTATTTTCTTCTGCCATTTTGATCTGGTTATATCTTGAAAAACCATCCATGAATTTATGAATAAGAAAATATGGTTTCCATTTGTGCTATTGGGGCGAAGTGAAATTATCTCTAGGTGTGTCTTGGTTCATGTCATGAAAGTCCACACATACTCTAGCTTTCTCATTTTTCTTAACAACAGGTACTATATTGGCTACCTACTTGAGTTAGTTGAATGCTTTAATGAAACTAACTTTCAATAGTTTCTTTACTTCTTCAATTTTCATTAGGATATCTAGCCTGAATCACCTCAATATTTGTTTCTTTGATGTGATATCCACTATAGTAAGCAATTTGTGAGCTACTATGGAAGTGTCCAATCGAGGGATGTAACCATGCAAATATATCTAAGTGGTCAACCAATAACACGACCAATTCTTTCCTTTGTTCATTAGATAATGTAGACCCTATATTAAGATTTTAAGGGCTATCTTTAGTTTCGAAGTTGATCAAATTTTTTGGTTCATAAAATTCAACCCTATCCTATTCACATTTTTCTTAACTTTCTTGTAGTCTTGTGTGATGAATAGTATCATCTTTGATGACTAACCTAGTAGAGCAAGAAGTGATATCGATATTTTCGTTATCTACTGGCGTATGGTATCCCTTGCTTTCATCACAATCATTATATCTGAATAAAGGCAAATAAGGAAAGGAAAGAAATGTAAGAACATAAGATGGATGATTAGAATCAGAAATTGCTTGTATTTCATTTATCATATGAATATCATTGAGTACATTCGATTCTTTATCGAGCAATTGATAATGAAAATAAAAACATAGAAATACTCAATTAGTTCAACTCTTATTTAAAGGTAGCCCTATGACTATTAAAGGGAATTGAAAATCAATTGTTCAAAGTTTGGATTAGTTGGGTGCTACAGGATGATCTTGATGGTTCATTAACTATTGTTATTGAGTGGATTTCTATTGCAAAATTTAGCTTTTGAACATAAGTTGGTTCTGGGAACGTAATCATGATGTCCTAGAGATTCAATTACGGTGTCATACCACTTTTCACCCCTTTTCTTCCTTGCCTTCTTCGTCATTTCCTGTACCTCTGTCATGGTTAGGACATATCTCAACCCAAATGTCTCTAAGTGACCTTCTTCAAAATGACCCTCACTCATTGTTCCTTTATTGGCCTTTACCAACATGTTGACTTCTTAAAAAATTTGAAGACCAAAGTCCTCAAGCCCCTCATTACCTTTATAAAGGATAGCTATATCCTAGCAGATAGCACGGTTTTGCTTGCCTCAAATTGTAACAATTTTCCCATTGACAATAAATTTGACCATATGAAGCAAGCTAGATGGTATTGTTTTAATCGAACGGATCTAAGGCCTCCTAAGAAACATACTGAAGGAACTTGGTGTGTCTAAGACTTGGAACATAATAGTATGACAACATCTAGGTGTACCTCTCCTGTTATATTCCTTTTGAATCGATTAAAGGCCTTAACTATTGTAGAACTCGACCTTATATTAGTTGTGTCAACACCGAGTAGATTCAGTATATCCAAAGGGCAAACATTTAAGGAGGACCCGTTATCAACAAAGACATGGGCTACAATTAGGCTATTGCATTTTACCATGATAAATAGGGGCTTTTGTATGTTTAGTGCCTTCCTCCCCTCTCCTAATTCTTTTGTTGAAAATGAGATATGATCCATGATGAATATTGACTTGACAACATGTCCTAAGGTTCAGTAGCAATACCTTCAAGGACCTTAATCTGCTAAAGTATTTCAAACAAAGCTTCTTGATAAGTCTCGAAAGTTAACAAAAGAGCCATAAGGGAAATATGAACCGGAACTTTAGATAGTTGATCAACAACTTTATACTCACTTGCTTTCATGATCTTTATAAGTGCGGCTTTCTCATTAGGTTCCGCCTCCCTCTTCTTATCCTTTCTTTATGGGAAGAATTCCTCACCTAATGTCTCTTCTTTCTTCTGGTCTTGAGCTTTACTTGCCTAATCAAGCCTACCCACCATGGATGTAGAAATTTGGTTGATGACTCGATGATCAAATGGAGTAGCCTTATAGTCAGATAGTGTAATAGGTACATGGAATAAATAACTTTTCAGCTTCACCACTAGTGACATTTCCTTTTGTTCTTCATAGCATTGTATGACCACCGGTTTTAGATTAAATCTAATAATGCTTATGAAGTGATTGGGCTCTTGCTATTATGGGGCCTTCTCCTCTTCCTCAAATTCTAGGCCCCATCTGGTTGATGATCCATTGGCATACACTTAAGGTTCAACCTGTGAGTCAACTAAGTATTGATATCCTCTAAGAGATTCAAGGACGCCAACAATGGAAGCCCTTGCTTGATGTTTTGCCCATAGTTCTTTTTTAGTATTGGGTTTTGGAGGTTTCAAAACCAGCATTTCTAAAATGTTGTCCCTTTTGATCTAACCTATTCAGAGCAAGTTGTATATGGTAGGTTTTGTCTTTGTATGATCCCTCAAATTTATGTTGGTTGGATGCCCCTTTTAGTGAAGAATCCATGTGACTTGTTCAATTAGGATGGATAATTCATCTATGTTGATGACAGGCTTAGTCTTTTCTATTGTGATCATGTTGATTGTGGACCCATAGTTTAGGAGAGGATTTGTATTAATATTGGGGGTTGAAACCTCTATGAAGTCCAATTGAACTAATTTAGAATCAATAAGGTCTTAAATCTTATTTTTTAGTATCCAACAATTGTTATTAGAGTGGCTCACCTACCCCAAGTGGTAGTCACACTTGAGGTCTACGTAATAGTTCTTTATCGATAGTCTTCATGTGGAGTTTCCAAAATAATAAGATTATTAGCTCTAAGTTAAGCAAGTACCTGACTTAAAGGCATAAGGATTTTGGTGAATTTCTTTTTATTGAACCAGTTGCCTGGTTAAGCTTGTTGCTATTGTTAAACAGATGGTTTGTTGGTGTTAGAAGTAGGCTGGATAGTGAACCTTTGAGTGAGTTTGGAATATCCAGATTAATTGACCACATTAACAGTGACTTTTTTTCCCTATGGTGATGACACTTTCAATCATGTACCCTGCCATCATGATTTCAGGGAAGTTTGTTGAGGTATGCGCTATAAGATTAGAAAATAAAGGTTCCTCCCATGCGTTAATGAAAGTGAAGGTTAAATTTTTCTTTGGAATGGAAGAGGCGAACATGGTTGCTAGGGCTGTCCCTTGTTGAGTGTATCCCTTGAAGGTTTCATCTTTCTTCTTTTTCAGATTGCTTAGATTTTGCATAGATGAGGCAACCTCAATGTTAAACTAAGCCCTTGCCAATTTATCCCATGTGATGATTTCATTGGGGTCTAATTGAGCATACCAGGTGAGGGTTAAGCCAATGAGGTTACCTTGAAAGGTTTGGACCATCAAGTGCTCATACTAAGTATATTGGCTCATCTTCCTCACATAGAGCCTCATGTGCAGCTTAGGGCAACTAATAGCACCATACATTTCAAAATATAAAACCTTGAATTTTTTAGGGAAAGCCTCAGCTTTAATCATGGGCAAGCTCATAATTCCTTTCTAATCAAATCCATTTACATTCTCAAATGTTTTCATCTTTACATTAAATTATAGAAGAATTCTATTCTCCACCTTTTTATTATGGGCTTCAATTTTCTTTTTGAGCCCAATAGGGTTAGGCTCAATAGTTGGTAGTGGCACATTATGGGTTTCTTCCTCCTCAGTAGGCTGATTGTTAACCCTTTTCTGAATTTTTGAATAAGTTTTGGCTAGTGGTTGGAGGGCTTGTAAGAGCCCGATGCTTTGGGTAAGGATATACAGCTGTTCATACATCTTAGGCACTATGTATTCAAGATAAAGGACCTTTGTTTAGCAGCTGAATCGAGATTGATGGTTTTATTGATGTTGTTGTTGTTGACCATTTTGGACTTTGACCTAGTGATGGTTGAACTTCTTACTAGGCCTTGTCATTTATGCATTATTTTTCTAAACCTATAAGTGACAAGTTGATATGCATTAAAGAATCCGAGTAATTTGTGAATCTAGTGCTTTATTGTGATATAGGGTTTATAATATGTTTTTTGCGTTTTTATGATTTATGAAAACTGAAATTAAAAGAAACCGGACAATCAATCCTTAGATCCGATACACTAAAAGATATAATTGAGTAGGTTGTTCTAGTTAAATTACGCATGATGACAAGAAACAACAAAGAACAATTTTGAAAAGAAATTTCAATCTTAGTCAAGAAGACAATTCGTCACAAAGGACAATACAATGTTCATGAGGGCAAAGACAAGCATAAACTTGCTAAACTTATCATAATAACCTCTTTATCTCCCATAAGTTGGGCAATAGAAATTATGGAAAACTACAAGACAAATAAATAAAATAGGAAACAAATGCCCTAATGTAAACCCTGAGAATTTTTCATACCAGTGAAAATAGACAAAAATATAAATATAGAAAATAGATAGTTAATATTGAACTCAACAAAAACTCTAGAATAGAACTATGAGTAGTAGTGGGCCTATATATAGTTTTAAACCTTAAAACAAAGTTTTCTAGATAGTATTAAATACTACTAATAAGATTTCATAGTAGATATAAAAAACTCAAGATATAAGAATAACTTAGTTAAGATTTTGAATGTGATTAAGATTAAATAACCAATTATGCTTATAGTTAGAAAACGGTAACCTAAAGATAAACTATTATAGTTTTAAATACACAATAAAAACATAAACAAATCTATAACTAATAATCTAGACTCCAAATAAATATTTGGATCACACCATTATTTTAGTTAGAGTACTTTTTAGCTATTAGAGCCTAAAAAGAAAATTAACCTATTAAGCTTATAAAATCCTAATCGGATGAGATAAAAAATAAAAATAATTAATAGCATAAACTTTAAACCTAAAGTTGAACTCAATAACAATCTAAAAAATTTGTAAAACTCTATATAAATTTTTGGAGACAAAACTCTTGAATAATTGTCATATTTGTACGGGTTTAACTTAATAAACTATCATTTAAACTAGATAATTACTAACTAACTAATATTATATTAATATAAATATGTACATTATGGTGCAAATTACACCAAAGTTATGGCTAGGATTGCACTGAGATGTGTTAGTTGAAAATTTGGACAAAATGGGGTCAAAAAGAGCAAACAAAGTCAATAAAAACCACTCCAAGAACTAATCAAAACCATCTAACTAAGCCAAGCAATTAATGCATGAAGATTACAATTCTTGCAACTTGATTTCGGTGGAGTTCTTCCTCTTCTTGTCCAAAAAAAATGAGATACCATATACATATATAAATAACATCTTCAAGAGCAAAACAACAAAATAATTAAACCCTAACTTTAGCAGCCATTGAACCTTCCAAACCTCAGCCAAATTTCTCCCACCCAAACCATCCACACAAATCAATAACTCAAACAATCTAACTCCATTAAAGCACCACAATAAGCTTAGGAAAGGTTAGAACATTAGCTTAAACAAAGTTTTGTTGATTCTAGGTTCAAAATCAGACAAAAAACAAAGTTCAAAACATCCACAACAAGGTAAGTTTTGAAAAGAAAACCCTAGTTATACTCTTTTTTTATCATAAAACAAGGATTATGAACATGTTGATGCATTATGGGATGATATGTGTGTGTGTGTGTGTATATATATCATGTAAAAACATTTAGGAATGATCTAGAAACAAGTTGGATGTGGAAAATCATCAGAAATTGGATCAAACCGCGGAGAATATCGAATTCTCAGATGATCACAGCTTGTGCACGGGGAGTTCACTACCCTGTGTTCCTCTCGGCATTGAATTTTCAAGGGCAGCGTGTTTCTAGTGTTTCTAGAAGTACACGGCTGAAACACGGCCGTGTACCTCTCAGCTTCAAGCAAAATATATATAAATAATAAATAAAATCTGTTTTAATTCTGAATATCATCATCGTCGTCATCATTACTAAGGATATTATTATTATTATTACTAGTGATAATATTATTATTCAGATTATTATTAACGTTAAAATTATTATTATTATTACTAATGTTAACATTATTAGTAATATTATTAATGGCATTATTATTATTATTATTATTATTATTATTATTAAAGATATTATATTATTATGATTATCACTATTATTATTGTTGTTATTGTCAATAAGATTACTATTATTTTTTCTATTAATGTTATTATGAAAATTAATACCAATATTGTTAACATATTATTGTTGTTATTATTATTAGTATTATTATTAATACTAATATTATTATCATTATTACTAAGATTATTATACTTTGCAATAAGAATAAAATTAAGATAATTGTAAAATACTTGTTTTATATAGTAAACATATAAGAATGGAAATTTAAATAAGTTAAAATTATGAATAACGTGATTCCCAAAAATGACAAGATAATTATATGAAGTAGATTAAGAGAAACACGGCGAAACTAAATATTAGTAAATAAATATTCATTAGTATAATAGGTAAACTAAAGAACAGTATAAAAGTGATGATAATTGTAATAATAAAATATCAATCCACTGAATATAAATTCTACAACTATCCAATAAGAATATATAAATATCAAACAAGATCAAGAAAAGCAAAATGAAAATAAATATTAAATAATAATGAATTATCATAGGACTATTTAAAGACCAATATAGTAATAGAAAGAAAACCAAATATCAGTATAGGACACTTAGACACTCATAAGAGTTTAGTTCTATCATCTATGTTTTATTGATGAATATTTTATTCATCCTAATAGGTGATTTTGAGACTATAGAGGATTTTCCAGCTGACTATTACGACTAGCTAGTGTAAGCAGGTGAGTAACTCAGACTTATTACATTGTGTGTGCTTGTAGCTTAACTGATCTTAAATGAAAGACAATAACCCGAATTTGCTATATGGGTATAACGCCCTAACCTGTTGGCATTACAACCCGCCATGTGTTCTCTCTTAATAAGACACGCTAAAGCTTTAATTTCCACAAATAACATGAATAACACCTGTATAACTCACAAGGTATAAAAGAAGACATGTAGTCCTCATAAATAAACCATCTGATAAGAACATAATCTCCAAAATCAGAAAACTCGACATTGTTGACATAACTGCAGGTCAACAAGTCGAACCATACCCTAAAACTATTACCACATATAAAACTCCAAATACAACTGAAAATCCAATGAACAAAACATGAATCTAACACTGAATAACAACCAGACAAAAAAAGTCTTCTTTGATCCATCCCATGTCATCTATGACCATACAATTAGTCATCAGCAGGGTAATCAGGACCGCCAACGCCATCCCCATCCTCATAGACAATATCAAAACCCGATAGATCATATATTACACTATCATCACTTGCACCTGAAAATATAACAGAATGAGCGGCGAAGCCCAGTACGATAATATCCAATCCAGTTCAAGCAAGGTTATGCACATACAGCATGTATAAATATATGCAACTGAATTAAATGCATACAACAGATTATTATCTATTTTAGTCTAGCAAAACAACACAGTTCAGAATCTAGTATACATAAATCCCGAACTCAGAGTAACTTAGACTCTACTTTAAAAACAACCAACTGATTTTAAAAATAAGTAATCATATACATATATGGATGAGTGGGTACTTCCCAAACATCCCAATTCCTGAACACCTAAATTCTACCAGAATCATATCCTAGCACGAGTCCACTCGGAACAACCTCACACTAAGATCATCAGGGTGCATCACCGGTATCACTGTCTACCAGGTCTCTACTGGTCAAAGCCAACCACAACCAGGCAGACAATTATTAAGCCGAATATTTATTAAGTTCATTATGTAATTCTATTCCTACATTCATTCACAAAAATTTTAATCTACAAGCACATACATCAAACAATGGATTGGTCGTACATTTTATATTCAGGAGATAACTTGAACCATTCAAAGACAACCGTCAATAACTACTAGAAAACCAAACCACAACACAACCAGCCACTACCACCAAACTCTCAAACTCCCAAACCCGATATCAAACAACAACTCCAAATCTCAACATGTAACATATCAACATATATCAAATCACCAACATTCATAGAAAAATCAAACTTAACATAAAACAACCTATCTACACTAACCTGAAAAGAAATCTGCGTTATCTACACCGTCTATATTGATCAAACTCCACAAACACCAATTATTTCACCCAAAACCCTAATATGCACAACAATAAGAATGTATGAGGATTGTTTAGTCCATATTTTGTTTGAATCCATCATAGAAGAGATAAACTTACTATTTTGAATCTCTAAAACCCGACTTGCATTCACCAATTCACAAATCTCACACATGCTAGGGTTTTCTCCAAAAACCTTCATGAAAATCCATAAAACCCTAAGAAAGACTTATACAAATTTCATTATTTAATCCATGAAAGAAGGTTAAAATCACTTACTTTGGATTAAAACACCCTCCGGATGATTCTCCAAGCCTAGATCTCCAAAAACACTCCAAAACTCTCTTATACGAAGAAGAAAATGATAAAAAGAAAATCTGTCGAAAATGTTTTTCACATCTCGTATTTATAGAAATTTGGTCATACGCTAGTCCTACGCCGGCAACGTACATGTAGATCTTGCCGGCGTACACTCTACGCTGGCAAAATTTATACGGGCGCCGACAGCGATCATCGGGGCTTTGAATTCCAGAATTTTCAATTCCTACTACATACGCCGGCAAATTCATGTCTTACGCCGGCGGCGTTCATGCAGGTGTTGAGAGAAACCCTAGTGAACGCCAGCAGCGTTCTTCCCAGCATTAAGAAAAACGCTACTGTTCCCATCTTACGCTGTCTCTACGCCGACGGCGTAGATTCTTCAGGAGGCGGCGTACAATCTGTCAAAAATTGCAGAAATCCGAACTTTAATATTTGTCCTACAACCAAACTTAATATTTTACAATTTACTTGTTTTGACCTTAAACTCATCCTATATCATCTCATGATCATAATTCATTATATTTCCATCTTTATTTATGTATTTTACAATGGGTTTACAAGAATTATCTGCAGTATGAATTGTTGATTGCTAAGCTACTATAATGATAGTAATAACAAAATTATGTATGATTGTATTGCTTATATATTATGCTGCTTGTCTGTGAAATGATTGATCACCTTAAGCCTGATTAAAAACTACCGGTACCATAAATGAAATGAACACGCATTGTATGATTTGCATAAGCAATATTTGAGTAAGTGGCAGCCTACTACGTGTTAGTGTTTCGGATCTTTGATAATGCTTGGTTTTTTTAGGCAAAGAGGCTATTAGTTCTACGCAAGATTACCTTGTTCTGTTAGTACCATAGGAACTAAATGGTAAATAAAGGACACCGCTTATGGTATCACTTTGAAATGACTAACACTCAGTGAAGATTCTAAAGCTAAAACAGGAAATGAGTGTTAAAGACATGATAAATTTTAAAGTGATAATTAAAGTGAGTATTGTTGTTTTTTTGTATACTTAGTCTATCATGGGTAGGTAGGCTATAGTATTATGTTCCTTCAACCCCAATGAGAGAGCGTGAATCTTTATCCTGCTTTAGATTCCGGGTTATTCAGGCTTGTATTTGTGCATATGCTTGATTGATACATTTCATATGATTGTTAATAAACTTGTTTGATATGTGGTAAGTTCTGGTTATTCACCAAGTTGTGGTTTCGCTTACACTCCAACAGTCCTTTTAGGTTTACACTTAGGCTATAGCTAGTCACTTCCAGGAATTTAGCCCCGATAAGAACTTCAAGACTAGAAGTTCACGGAAGATTATGGGATAAGTTATTTGCTTTTATTTTTAGTCTAAGTTAGTTAGTATTTAAATTATTAGTTATATGCTTAGAGACATTTTAGAAAGTAGTACGATTTGTAATATTATATTCAAGCACTGAGATGATAATTATTTACTAATTTATGACTTACATGTATTTGTCATTTCTTATCAAAGCAACTAAAATATCATGTTGTTTGAAAACATGTTACTCTCTTAAGGTAATCTAGTGATAGTATTCAAGTGTAGCTTGTTTACTACTATTAGGGTACCCTCAGGCATGACACCTAAACAATGCTAAAATTGGGGTAGGTATCACCCTTTTGATCACAGCTGTGATTCACTCATATCATATTTCTTCTTCCTTCCTCAAGCAATCACGGATGCGATAAGGTTGGTTACAGTTGGTGTCATAGGCACGATGATGCCTACTATCTCCTCGACCCTTTAAACGTTCTGATGATGACGAGACAACATCCCTTGTCACGGGCGCGATGGCCATTACAGCTGGCATCATGACTGCTATTCAGGCTTGATCTCCACTAATGCTGTTCATCTTAGATCAGACTCCATTACGGGCTTGCTTATGGGTGTGATTTCCTCTAATGATGAATTTCCAATGCTTAAGCACATCAAATCAGATCCTGCTCTAAAGTGTATCATATATCCTTTGAGATACCCTAGTTGTTTGGATTGTTTGACTCATTCGCAAGGATCCTTTAAGCCAAGTTCAACAAGCCCTTATCTCCAGCCTCAGTTATTGGTCCATGTGACCCATCATCCCTATCATCTCCCTAGGGCTCATAAAGATTTGCCCTCAAATATGGATCAAACTCATCTGAAGTGTATGGTGACAAGTTTGTTATATTAAATGTAGCTAAAGTTCCTCTAAAATTATTCACCAACTCAACTTCATAAGCGTTATCATTTATCCGCTCAACAGTCTTGAACGATCCATTAGCTTAAGATGCCAACTTCTAACCTCTACGCTCTGGGAATATATCTTTGCCAAGGTAAACCAAAACTAAATCACCAGGTGTAAATCCAATCTTTCGTTTTTCCTTGTCTTTTCTTTCTTTCACTTTATCACTTTGTTTTTGCACACGATCACATATCTTTTGATGGAGTTGTTGGATTTGGTAAGCATGTTCCAATTCACTTTAACTATCTTTAGCCATAGGAGCTTGAGGAAGCAGATCTAACGAAGAATTACGATTAAACCTATAAACAACTTGAAAAAGTGACTTGACTATCACACTATGGATCAGGTGATTATAAACAAATTCTACAATAGGCAAACATAAATTTCAATCCTTTAAATTGTTTCCAATAATGGCCTATAGCAAAGAACCCAAAGTTCTATTCACAACCTTAGTTTGATCATTGGTTTGTAGGTGGTAAGTATTACTAAACAACAACTTCGTACCCAACCTCCTCCACAAGGTCTTTTAAAAGTAGCTTAAAAACTTCACATCTTTATCGGAAATATAGATTGTGAATTCCATGAAGCTTAACCACTTCTTGCAAAAACAAACCAGAAATATATACTACATTGTTAGTTTTATGGCATGGAATGAAGTATGCTATCTTCCTAAATCAATCAACAATTACCATAACAAAATCATGCCCTCTTTCAGTCTTAGGAAGTCTCAAGACAAAG
Source organism: Combretum micranthum (assembly GCA_024138025.1). Classification (NCBI taxonomy): domain Eukaryota; kingdom Viridiplantae; phylum Streptophyta; class Magnoliopsida; order Myrtales; family Combretaceae; genus Combretum; species Combretum micranthum. The sequence goes on from JAMXBD010001302.1 coordinate 306,159, forward strand.
TCTATACTCAGATCAACCCATGATTTGGTAGGAATACATAAGGACATGTACAAGCCTTGCAGTTTGCTTCAACTTTTGGCCCTCTTACATGTAGAACATCCCTCAATCACTCTATGAATATCTCTAGTCATATTAGGCTAATAAAAGTGCTCCTTCACCGCGTCAAAGGTATGATGATTCCCAAAATATTTGGAAAGTCCACTACCATAAACTTCTCTAACAAGCATTTCTCGCATAGATCCATGTGGAATACATAACTTTCCGTGATGAAACAAATATCGATAATCTAGATGATAGCCATCCACCGACCTCCCTTCACCAAAAGCTACTAAAATGGGTGCAAACACTCTATTCTTAAAATATTGTCCCAAAATTTGCTCAATGTGTTAAGTTCTCTAATAATGTTTTGATGATAACAAAAGGATGTTGAAATGCTTAATTGTTTATGTTTTCTTTGATAAGTATGGTTTGACAGAAGATAGTTCATAACCTTTAAAAGGTTAAATAAATAAGGTCTTATAAAGTCAGAAGCTATTTCAGAAGTTTCAAATAAGCTTTGGTGTCAAAAATAAGTTTGATAGAAGCTTTTTCAGAACCTTCAACGATAGAAAAATAAGTTTGACAAAAGCTGTTTCAGAACCTTCAACGATAAAAAAAATAAGTTTGACAGAAGCTGTTTTAGAACCTTCAACGATAGAAAAATAATTTTAATAGAAGCTATTTCAAAACCTTCAGGTCTGACACGAATTTTTTTTCAGATTTGCACAAAATTATTGACAAACTTGGTTTTTAATATTTTTCAAGACCCAGCTCCACTTGTCAAATATATTTAGGTAATATACTTGATGTGTTTCACTTAAGTTGGATTTCATATCATGGGGATCAAATCACTTCAAGTAAATTCATAAAGATTTTATCAAAAAAAAAATTTTGGTATCTTTAAATATGTTTTACAAAAATGTTTGAAAGTTTTACAAAGTCTTTATGAATCTCGGATAAGAAAAGATGCGGAAGATAAGGTTTGTTACAAGAAAAGATGTGGAAGATAAGGTTTGTTTCAAGAGAAGATATTTTTGTTACAAGAAGAGATATAGAAGATAAGGTTTGGTATATAAAGATAAGTTCTCATAATTTTAAAGGATATCACATTCTCTTTGGATAAACATTACATTTTCTATAAGTTTATTTTGTTAAGACTATCTAGATTTTAAATCTCATGAAAAGATATCAACAAACAAATGGAAGCTTATCCAAAGGAAGGTCATAAGAGAAGATCACGACAATTTGTTAGACGAAGATCATGTTATCTTATTAAGCATATCTCGTTCATATCACAGCAAATAAGGAGGAGAAGATTTCAATAACTTCTAGATTAGTTTATCAAAAGATTTACAGCAAGAATCAAGGAAATAATCACGATGAAGATTATCCAAGATTTAAAATTCAAATCAGGACGAAAAGAAGCAATCGGGTGGTTTCCAAATTTTTAAAAATAAGGATAAGAAATAACAGATTCATAGCCGAGATATTTGGGAAGAGATATCAATCATTTAAGCAGCTCTTGAAAGTTGGAACAAGAAGCATATATGTGACAAAGACAGAAAGAACTTCAGAGACTACATACTTTCATGCAGCAAACAAGAGCACTCTTCTCTCTTAAAAACCGAGACTACATTGCTTTTAAGATTTTATCTCCTACGTTTACAAGCTTTCATTGATCTAAAATTGTGTAATCCTTCCTTATTGCATTTAGCTTTCATATCTCTTTTTATTTGTAATAGAAGGAACGTGTTTTTGCCTTCTTAGCTTAGTAGTTCAGTTATAGGATTAGACTTTGTAGATCGATTGTACCTAAAGGATAGCAGTGAGAATTAAGCAGAGAGGATTGCAGTATCTTGTAATCTTGAATTTTTTGATATAGTGAAACACAACTGGTATAGACAACCAGGTCCCCGACGTGGAGCTGGAAGAGTGGACTAACGCACAAGGCGGAACACTATAAATTGCTACCTGATTCTCTTATCCCTATCTTTTATTTTCAGCAATTTATTTTCATACTTGTTTAATTGTTATATTGTTCTCATATTTAAAATTGAAAGGGAATATTTTAAAAGCGAAAATTTTTATTAATAATCAATTCAACCCTCCTTCTTGATTATTATTTGGGACCAACACAATGTTACACTCCAAAGAGTACCCTAGTTGCACCATAGCACTTATGACATAAACGGATGTCTTATATTGCCATAAGGTTATATTTAAGGATCATTAGAGAGAATCATCGGTGTATGATACATCTAGTTTCTCAAAGGAAAGTGACTCTTTAAAATAGGATCTTTTGTTACATTGATGAGAAGCTAATGAATATATGGGAGTCACAAAGCAGTAAGTAAATAATGATGCACTAATTATCTTTCTTTACATAGTTCAGACTTGAAAACCTCTAGCAAACGAAACTATGTCTAATTATATTAAATGAAACTAGACTTTATTCGTTCCCCAAACTATTTTAGCTTTGAATCCCTACCAGAGTGAAATTCCTCGTGGGAATAAGCCATGGACTAAGGCATACCTTGAACAATCTGTAAGAGTGTGAGTGATACCACAGCTTAGTGAAATGACTAGATCATATCACAAATCACACATTTTCAAGGAAGTACATTAGCAATCATATGTAATGCATCAATAAAACATATGGAATACTATAGGCTTGAATGACCGGAATCCAAATAGGGTAGAGATTTACACTCTCTTTAATGCGAATCTAATAGCATCAAGCTTAGTTGACCAAGTTCAAGTTCAACAATCAATTTCAAGGAATTAGAGGCTCAATCGCTGGAGTTCCAAAGAAAAAAAAAAAACACGAGTCAAGCGAATTAAGGAAGCTTACAAAATAGTTTGGGACATGAAAGATTAAAGCTTGAAGCCTTATACTCTTGCCTTTTAATTATTTTGATGTCTTTTCAATATTTTTTTTTTTGGCTTTTCGAATTTCTTTGTAGGAATTATTTACAATTATGTTTTTCAGTTATGTGACTGTCACAATTATGCTTTTTTTTCAGTTACATTGTGTAACTACCACAATTATGTTTTTCAACTACGTTGTCAGTTATGTAATCGCCACAATTATATTTTTTTAGTTACATAACTACCTTATAATAAGTCTATATATAAAGGCTAGTAACTACTCAAGATAGATATAGAAGTTTTTATCATATCTTTTGAGATATCTGAAAACACTTTTAAGTATGAAACCCTTTGTGGTGATTTTGAATATTGAGTTTTCATTCTCTTTATTCTTGAGCTCTTATCAATTCTTGTGTCATATAGAATTGTGGTGAACCCTGTTATTAGAATCTTGTGATTCTTTTAATATCATGATTAATTTATAGATTATGGTCCCTATCATTCTATAATATAATCACAAACCAGTTTAATTTTATTGTTCATGGATTCTATCGAATAATAATTTTGTCCATAACCTTAAAAATTTAGATCAACATTCAACCCCCTTAAGCTCGCGTCAGATTTGGTATCAGAGCAAAGGTTTGAAGAGTTTATTGTTCGACGCAATTTATTCTAGGTTTGTTGGGTTTTTTAGATTTTGTTGATCTATTGTCTTAGTGTTCTGTTAAAAGAAGAAGAAGAAGAAGAAAATTCGTGCAAAATAAAATTTTGTTTTTAGATCTAGGATTTGATTAAAAAAATGAGTAAATTACAAGTGAATACAGATCTTGAAATGACCTAGATTTACATTTTATTCCAATTCCATGTGTTTAAGTATTTATGTTAAAATGTTGAATTTAAGGAGCATGGTTATGTTGTTAGTAGGTTAAGTTATATGATTGTGCATGTGTATATGTTGACATTAATATTTTGTTTTATATGCATTAATGTGTGAGTAATGAAATTATTAATGTTGTCTTTTGCATCTTAAGATGTTAAGTTAAGTTAGATTAATAAATCAACTATAATTTCATTTAAGGCTAGTTAATAAAGTTCTTGTATTTAAGATAGCATTATTGCCCAAATATAAGCCCAAATGAAGTTCAAATTCATGCCAAATGCATCCTAAGTTAACATATGCATTAAGGGGTAAATTTGGTATATGTTTAAAGTCAAAATTTGCTTAATTACCCTACTTTTTGAAGGCAGCCATTTTTACCCGAATTTTCTTTTTCTTTCTTTTGTTTTCTTCTTCCATTTCCATTTCCATTTCCAAGCTCAAGTTAGGGTTTATATCAAGTTTGCAAACCAAAGTTTTCTCAAGACAAGGTATATATATACTTGAATTAAATTAGTTAAGGTTGTTATGTTGTTTTATTTCTTTTCTTGAAATAGATGTATGGATTATTGGATGAATTGAGCTTAATGTTGGTCAAATGGTTTGTTCATGCATGGGATGAGTTGAGAAAGTGTTATACGAGTGTGTGAGGTTGTGCATGCATTGTTGTATGTTTATGAAGTGTTGGGAAGTTTTAAGAGAATTTGTGTAGGAGAATTTAGAATTGATGGAAGTAGATATTTGAAGTGTTTAATTGTGTTGAATTCATGCTTTGAGTTGCTAGAATTGAGTGGTATAAGTATGAGTGAATAATATGAAGTGGGAAGTGTAGTTGAGAAAGATTTTGAAGTGTGTTAACCTAGAATTTTACAAAGTGGAAAACAGGGGATTTGAATTTTCGTTTAAAGCTTGTTTTAAAACGTACGCCGGCATCTGGGGATTCTACGCCGCCGGCGTAGAGGCGGTGTAGAAAGCCCACAGAATCCTTTTTCCTAATGCCGTTTGCAACGCCGCCGGCTTTCGCTAGGAAGTCATCCGGCGTTCTTCCTTCTAACTTATACGCTGGCTTCTGGAATCAACGCCGCCGGCGTAGTTTATAAAGGCTGACGGCGTACACCTTTGAACGCTGCCAGCGTTGGCAGTGTACATTTTCAGAGCATTGAACACCGGCTTAACGCCGCCGGCGTTGAGTGCCGGCGTATCCCCTATGTTTTTGAATTTTGAGAACTTTTTCTAAAAATTTTCCAAAGTTGTTATTTGAGCAATTAAGTGATTTAGAATATAATGGGACGTTTAAATGTTTATTTGTGACTTTGTAATTAATGAATTGGATGTCTTTGATTAATTTTGATATACGGATATAATATGTATATATTTGTGAGAATGAAATCTATAATTGTTGATTTATTAATTATTGTGACATTTCCATTACAGTTAAGGATTCTTCGGTTAGTTCTTCACCGAGAGATCCTAGTTCTATACTAACGGGTTCAGGTACGCAATAACTTGTCTGATGTTTGCTAGGACCAGACATTTCTAATTTGACCTAAATTGATTCGACTTAACAATTGAATGAATTGGGTGTCTATTACGCTGTTTAATCTGGTCCGAGGAGCAGCAAACCTGTCATGATGCAATGACATGTTAGCTAGGCGCTTAACCAAGTCATGATGCAATGACTTTACCATGATGCAATGGTACGCTATGATGCAATAGCGATTCTTTTGGTTAAGTGGGTAGCCGATAGGGGGGAATTGTATCTGTGACGTTTGCTTAAACTTAGGGGGAAATACCATGATTTAGTTCAAGGTTTATGGGAACTTGTGAACTAGACTCATGTTATGGACTGAGTTTAAGTAGAGTCGGGCAACGGCTTTTAAACCCTAGATGAAGCTATTATCTTCATGAAATAGATATAGGAGGTATAAGTATTCGGACTGCTTATATCAATCCCCTGAGCAGCTGCTGTTACTCAGGATCCCTGGATTCCCGAAGTGTGACCGGGGTTTGAATACCCTCTTGTTGATTTGTGAATCAAATTGTAATAAAGATAACCACTTGTTTTATGATGCATTACATGAATTGGATGACTTGTTATGCATTGGTTATTGTGTACTGGGCCTCTGGCTCACTTTTGCTGCTTTGCAGGTATTGGAGACGAGTATTACGATGACTTGGGCTATGGGTCCGATTTCGAAAGATTTCTGGACGAGTGGGATGAATAGGATCCGATGACCCGGGACTTTTAGAAGACTTTTTGCTAAGAACAAGCTATGTATAGAAGGCTTGTTAGTTAAGCCAATTTCTTTTGTAATGACCTTAAGATCCTTTAGGATCCTCATGTTTTGAGAAACCATGTAATTTGTTTTGTAGTGTCATGTATTGACACAAAGCAATGGTTATTTGATGTAAATACATGTATAGATTGCTTTTGTTAGCAATCTTGTTTTATTTAAAAAGTTCTTTACAAAGTTTAGTGATTTGATAAAACAATTTGCATAAACTGTTAGTTTTAGGACAACCTTACATATAATGTGAAAACGTTATATGTGGTTGGGGATTCGGTACTCTAAGTCTCGGGATTTAGAGGATCGGGTCCTTACAGATCTGTTGAGGATTGGTGTTGATGGATTATCATTTCATTCTAAATTTTATACTAGATGCTATGTGAATGAAAAGGTATGTAGTTTGAGGATTAACAAAGGTTGTTGTAAAATTTTTTTAGTACCTTGTTAGTGAAAAGTTAAATTTGGAAACTTTGAAGCATCAAATGCCTTATAAATTACAATCATCAAAAGAGTGTAAAGAAATTCAAGTGACTGAACGGGTTTTGATTGCGTTTTCTATTGGAAAGTACCAAGATGAAGTCTTATGTGATGTGGTACCAATGGAAACTTTTTATATTCTTTTGGGATGACCATAGTATTTTGATAGGAAAGCCAATTGTGATGGAATCCGGAATCGTTGTTGTCACGCCCAACCGGTATCCTAAACGTGATAGCCCGTCGTACGCAATATTAAAACTTAAGAATGACTACCTCGGTCACTCAAAAGCTTCCATATCGGTACAAGGCATATATTCACATCAAAAGAGATCGGTGAAGTAATGCATTTTAAGATATTGGCAGCGGAACATACAAAATAACACTTAATATAATTCATAGAAACATGGTTCTACTAAAGATAAAATAACTAAAGCTAGAAAATTTTATAAGAAATCTAATCTATGACTTCAAAACAGAATTCCTCCAAAAGCTTCTCAAAATAAAGATTCTACCCGGGTGGCCAGGATGGTCTTGGGTGCAAAAAGGACAATCCTGCAATATCAAAAATCTATAGGAGTATAAGCATAACTAACTTAGTGAGATATTCCTTACGAAAAAGTACTCAGAAAAGGCAATCAACCAAGTTTATTAATCAAGCATATGCAATGCAACAACCATATGATCAAACAGTACATACGACTATCTGGTTTCGTATGTGTGATGGATTTACCCCTCCATCGGTGGTTAGGGAATGCTTTGAACTGGGTCCCAAACGACCTCCTTAAAGTCGTGCTCGTCTTGGGGTTCCAACGAACCGTACTACTAGTCCTCGGGCTTTTCTTACCCAAAGCGATCGATCTAGCTCGGCTATAACTTGAGACCGTATTCCCCGAACGTCCTAAACTCTCAAGGTTGTAGCAAGGCAGCTTACCTTTTCGGTTCCACGCTGAGGAGTAATAGCAAAATTTTGAAATGATATTCTAAATGATATACATGAGCAATTTATTATATGGGGATTTCAATATGACATTAAATCATTTAAAGCGATCAAATAATATTTGCACACATAACAATACATACATGGAAACATTTATATCAATCACAAATCGAGTTCTGATATACTCATTGTTCATTGATCGCACACAATGATTCACATACATAATTCTCATGATATCCCACGTGCATATCAATTTTATCTTTTCCTAACATCTAGTGCTCTATTCTACAAGCACATGCGCGAATACATAAGCGTAAAGGAAACTCACTCATCCATAGCGTTCTTCTAGGAGTTGAAGTAATCCTCGGGGAAGAGAAGATCTTGGTCCTCAACACCTAAACAAAAGAAATACCCGACATGATTATTTCATCCAAGATCTATTCAAACTCTATAATTCTATCTTATTGAACTCGTCAAAAAATCGTATGAATGGAAATCCCAACTTAAAATGGCCATAACTTGCTCATTTTAACTTGGAATTTTGCATATTATATACCGATTTCTACCTACTCGAAAAGATCTATTTATTTCTAAGGTTATTTTTATCAAAAGAAGTCATTTAGGTTTCGGAATAGTAACATATATATTTGATACGAAAATTCCAATTTCAAAACTTAAGTTTTCAAACTTTTCTTCATTCAAGAATTTTTGTACAAAAATATAGATAATTGTATGGTTGAAAAATCCTTTGAATACATATATATAGACTCAAACCATATGCATGAATTTAGTGGTGTTGTCTCAACAATGATCTTGTAAAACAATATGTCTTAAAAGTGAGAAAAGCTAAGACTTGAAAATCTCCTTTTTAATTTTGTTTGAAAAATTTTATTAGTAAGTATTTCCTTTTTAACTCCATTTCTTAAAATTTTAAAAGTAGTTTTAATCTTTTAAAATTCCTACAACTTTATTTTTAATGGCTAGAAAATGTAGTTTTCTAAACATTTCTTGGTTATGTGTTCTAAAGGTTTTCTAATGTTAGATCCACTTTAAAAGAATAGTATCAATGATCTAAGTTAATTTAAAAAAAAAAAAACTTATCTAGACTTTTGTATTTTAGAGTGTTGGTAGAAAACTTTGATAAATGAGTTTAGGAAATCTTTTGGTTAAAAGGAATTAAGTTTAAAGAAACTTTCTTATTTTATTGGTTTAAAAGAGAGTTTGTGATAACTTTATTTTTATTGTTAAAATACCATATAGTATTATTACTAAAACTTGAGCTAAACTTATCTAACTTTAGAAAATATTTATTAAGATAATAATTTCTTATGTGGCAAAATTTATTTTTAAAGAGAGTTTATTATTATTTTTATTACTTAAGAAAACTAATTTTCATTATGGTTGAGACAATAACAACATGTTCATGCATGAATGAGAATATGTAACTATGAGAAATATTATAAAAATAACATAATAAGATAAATGTAATAAGAGCATAAAAGTAAAGTCAAGTATTGGGAACCTTAGCTTCATCAAGGTATCCCGGGACTAAGAATGGACTAGTCCTCAAAAGAAAAGAAAAACAAAGAAAGAAAATTGTTTTGACTTGATATGGACAAGTCTAAGACTAGAAAGACTAGTCTTAATAACAACATGAAATAAATAAATTACATAACTTGAAAGCAAATAAATAACAAATGAGCTTATATGCTCTAAATAAATATATATATATAATATACATAATACTTTATATAGGTTAGATTAGAAACAAAAATAATAAGAATAATAACAACAACATAATAGTAACATAAAGAAAATAAGAACATGAACAAAACAAAACATGAATAAATTGTTGCTTCTTTAACTCTCATGAGTCTAAGAAACATACACTAAACTCATGTTAAGTTGTATGAACATGATGAGTGAATAAGAGAAATTTACCTAAGGTTTATGTGTTTGTTGAAAAAGAATGGAGGTATGGTAGTGTGTAAGAAAAAGTAGAGATAGATGAATAGTAATAAATAGTAGAAAAGTACTATGAATAGTAGACTAGACAATTAAAATATCGGTAGTAAAGAAAATACACGTAAACGGCCTATATCTGATATTTTTAGTTACCGAAAAATTTTAAAACTGATATTTTTGAAAACCTTATATTTTTACAAATCTATTGGTGTTGTCGGAATATTTTCATTATCCGGTGTACTAGGGCACGGTTTTCGAAAACTGATCCTATTTAGATCCGAAGGACACTTGAAAATTACAAATATAATATTTTTAAGCTTTCCTAAGTAATTACGAACCATATTCCACAATTATTTCAATTTCGTTTTCTAGGGTTTAAGAACACGAGATTGCCGGATCTAGATTCACTAGACTAAACATAGAACTAGGTTAATTTTAGGGTTCCGGTTTGACTTTTGGTTCTAGGGTTTTCTTATATAATCGAAAAATCTAGAGGCGTACAGTTGTACTCTTGTCCAAAGCCAAAGACGTGTGAATTTAAAATTTCTCAATTCCTTGCAAGTGTATGATGATCTGATGCAACTTCAGAAATCTTTTGCAAAACACAAGGAAAGTGAAAAGGTCAGAGAAAATGAGAGAGAAAAATAAAGAGAAAAGGAAAAGATTGCCCTATAAAGGATTGAGAGTAAAGAAAAGAGGGAAATTGAGAACAAGAGTGATGAAAAAACATTAGTGAGTAATGAAAGAAAAGAATTAGAGTGTGAAACACAAACACTTGAGAGTGATCTTGATAAAAAAAGTAAGGATATTTGTTTTTTCACTAATGAGTTTTCTATGCCTAGTGTCGATGTTTCAATAATGCAGGATTTTAAAGATTTGTGTCCCCAGAATCTTCCAAATAGAATTGATCATCCAATTGATATCATTCCTAGCAAACCAACGTATAGATATAATTCAAAAAATTCCAAGATCGAATATTTGAGGATGAATCTCTTCAAAGAAGGGGGGGAATAATGCGAATCTAATAGCATCAAGCTTAGAGCTGACCAAGTTCAAGTTCAACAATCAATTTCAAGGAATTAGAGGCTCAATGGCTGGAGTTCCAAAGCAAAAAAACGCGAGTCAAGCGAATTAAGGGAGCTTATAAAACAGTTTGGGACATGAAAGATTAAAGCTTGAAGTTTTGTACGCTGGCCTTTAATTATTTTGATGTCTTTTCAAATTTTTTTGTGGCTTTTTGAATTTCTTTGTAGGAATTATTTACAATTATGTTTTTCTTACGTAACTGTCATAATTATGTTTTTTTCAGTTACGTTGTATAACTGCCATAATATTGTTTTTCAGTTACGTTGTCAGTTATGTAACTACCACAATTATATTTTTCTGTTACGCAACTACCTTGTAATAAGTCTATATATAAAGGCTATAACTACTTAACATAGATATAGAAGTTTTTATCATATCTTTTGAGATATCTAAGAGCACTTTTAAGTGTGAAACCTTTGTGGTGATTTTGAATATTGAGTTTTGATTCTCTTTATTATTGAGTTCTTATCAATTCTTGTGTCATATAGAATTGTGGTAAACCCTATTATTAGAGTCTTGTGATTCTTTTAACGTCGTAATTAATTTATAGATCGTGGTCCCTATCGTTCTATAATCTAATCACAAACTAATTTAATTTTATTGTTCGTGGATTCTATCGAACAATAATTTTATCATATCATTCTTATTGAAAAACCGTAAAAATTTATATCAAGATTCAACCCCCTCAAGCTTGCGTCACTCTTACCAAGGTTTTAGGAACCAAGTTTCAATGATTAACCAAGCCTAGGGGAGACTAAGAACCAATGTAGTCAAAACCAGATCGGACCGGCCCATCCAATCCGTTTCGATTAAAACCAACCTTAAAGGCAAGATGGTTCCTACTTATGACTCGTTCTTGTGTCAAACAGGCTAGACCCAGATGACCCAGCGAGTTCTATCGTGATCCGATTGACCCGACCGGCCCATTTGGGTTGGAATGCCCCTTTATTTAAAAAAGAAAACTAGAAAAGAAGTTTGTGAAACACAAAAACTAAAAGCTAAAAGTAAAACATAAGGCAACCAAATACGCATTCTATAAGATGACGATAATTCCCAGTGCCACCACCAGAACCATCAGCGCACTAAAACCAAATACCCATTGATACCTTTATTCTGAATATCCAATGTTTGGGTTGAATAATGTATCTTGAAGGATTTCCCACCAAGAGATTGCCATTTTAGCTTTTAGCTTTTACCATCGTCATCAAGAGAAAGCAGCATATTATCATTCATATATCGTAAAGACGAGAAGACTAGGTGGGATTATTTCATCACGTGGGGTGCAATAAATCAATGACAGTAGAGTGCATCATGCAAGTATATGAATGACAATAGCTTAGCTGTAATCCAAGACATATTTCAAACATAGTCTTTTCAAAACAGATCTCATTTTATTTATATTATATTGTTTTTATCCTGTGTTGTTTCTTAGCGATTACTAACCTTTTACTTAAGTCAAAACTATCCATCGCTGGACTCTAAAAAACAGGTACTCCTGATAGCTTTAACTTCTTATTTTATATTATAACTTGGTATTCTATAAATTACCAAAAAGAGACTTCTTATTTTATATTATAACCATTTGATTGCGTGCTTTCATTATAATTTGAAAAGTACAAGCGCATGTGTATATTTTACTTTCCATTTTATTGTATTGAAAATAATTCTCAAATTCTTTGTTTTTGACGTTTTCTTCTTGAAGTATTGTTTGATTTTGATACAATGAAAACAATAGTTAGGCTCATAAAAAGGAGAGTTTTTACTTTTATTTATTTAAAAAAAATGTGAAAATTAATGTTTCTTTTTTTTTTTTAAGTTTTTGTCACCAACACATATATAAGGTAAAGAAAATAAAAGTGCTATTATAAAAAAATTCTCAAAACAAGGCATTAAAAAAATACTTAATAACAAGACACTTAAAATGTAATAATTCCAAACTCTGAGTCAAATATAATTTAATTTTTCATATTTCATTGACCCTAGTTCGACTTTCGGTTGAACTCGATTCGACCTCTTAACCCCAAACCCCTAAAAAGTGTCCCGGTCAACTCCCGATCCAGTTCTAACAACATTGCTAAGAACTAAGGAAATAACCATATATTTTCCTTGCATTACTTATCACTATAATATTAAGTATCTTAAGCAATTGGTTTTTCCTTAGATTTTAGAAACTTCACTAAGTATTAGCCATTTTATGTCGATATCACATGCGATGTTCCTTTAGGTGCTTGTATGGTTCCTGTGGAACCGAACAAAACAGAAATACCCTTGTGTAGAACTAGGTAAATTCATATAGAAAAACCAAGCAATATCAAAGAACTGAAATGGTAATACATAATAAGGTTATCATGCTTTTATGTAATAGATGCAATAATTGCAATGCATGACAAGTTTCTTATATTGTCAATAGTGTTATGTCATGTTATCCAGTGATCAAGCATTTTACAAACAACCATAATACGCCTCATACATCTAGCTTGCACGTCAAATAATTATCACTTTCAATAACATAATTTGTAAGACAAGTCACCACAAAGCATACGCTACCCGGTCCCACACACATAGCACATTTAGTATAATACATATTTTAAGCGTTATTACTTTACAAGCATAACCAATTTGATAGATCAAAGTCACTCACCTATCCATCTTCGTTTGGCTGTTGTAATAATCTATGGGAAAATCCAAGGATGATTTGGATGATCCTAAGAAATGTATAAGAAACATTCGTTACTAGTGTAAAAATACTTCATAAGATCGACTAGTGCTTCAAGTGTCTTAATTTCCTAGCTTGACCATTTTTATTACCATTTTCACGTTTTTAATATCACTTTAACGTATGAGTAGTCATTTTAAAGCTCTTGGAGTCTACTTTCTAATTATCATCTTAAATTGCTTTTTTGAACAATTTTTCCTAGGAAAAAGTTCCTGCAAGTATCCAGATCTTCCAATTAGTATGGAAATCTTGATTTTGACTTATTTTACTCATTTTATCTTGGATTTTCGCAAATGAATATGCGTTGGAAAGCTTATTTTGTTTACTTTCTAGATATTTACTCAATACATGAATTTCATAAGTTTTTCCTTTAATGATCCTAGGTGATCCCAAAGGTGTCAAAATTTCATGTATTGCTCTTCTACTTTCTAATTTCAAGTCAACCTCTTCATATAGGATATATGGCTTATAGATTCATTGATCAATCATGTTTCCCTTCTACTCATCTCTTCATGGACGAAAGTTACATTTAGCTTATTTTCATTTTGCTTTTCTTGGCTTAATTATAGGTTCATACACTTAACCAACATGATGATGCCTACTCAAAAACTTTAGGATCTAAGTAAGTTTTCTTTTGAATCTGCCATTCCCTACATGAGTTTAGATATATTCTTTAGGGTCTTTACTAGCCATTCATGTTGATTTATCATATCGTTCAAAGACTACATATTTCATACCAACAAATACTTGAAACCAATTTCTTGTGATATGCCGTAAGTTTCATATGATCATTTCCTAGTTATATTATGTGATGCTTTTCCTTATGTCATAACTAAGTTAGATAAACTCCCATTATCCAATCAAATGTTGATTTATGTTTATATTCTTTTAAGCCCAAGAGGCTTATGTTGGGCTTCTTCTAGAGTATTTGAGCTTGTTTTGTTCCTTGACCTCTTTTACTCTTGTCGAATCATAGATGTGTAATTTCAATTACATAACTTGCACTAAACATGACTCATAAATGGCTGAAAACTTCTTTAAGTGTTCAAGCTTTGTTCATTGAGTCAATTTGGTTTTGCAATCTCTCTCATGTGCCTACTTTACTTATTTAAATCCAAGTTCCTAACGTGAAACATATGATATGCTAATGTTCTTGTGGGAGCCGATAAATATAGGTCATGGTCTTCTATGATCTTGTTTAGTGTTTCATGAACTAGACATGCTATATACTTAGAATAGATAAAAGATCAACTTAAGTTTCAAGGAAAGCTTAAGGATTTACCTTCCTCCTTAAGTATGTCGAGATCCTAAACAAAGAAATAGAGTTTTATTAGTTTATAACTTTGATGATTTGTATTAAAATGATCTATACCTTTACCTTTGATGGAGATCACACGTATAGTCCAATTGGGGTTGATAGAAGTTTGTCCTTTACTTGGTTGTGGTGCACAAAAGGGATGGCTTTTAGAATGTAATGATGTTGATGGCTTGTTCAAGTGGGCTCATGACATTCCTAATAAAAGGGGCCAGACTTGTTTAATTTGCATGAATGTTCTCAATTGTTTATATCATGTGATACTTGAAAATAATTACTTGTTAATGTCGTGTATGTGGTGTTGTGTGTAGGGGCAATTTCGGTTTTTGAAGAAAGAAAGGGAGAGAAATGGTGAGCTAAGAAATTATAGGCTAGGGTAGGTTATCATGAAGATGCTTTGATGATTGTCTTGAGAATATTACCAACTTGCTAATTTACTAAATTTAGTAACCTATGCCACAGTTCAGGGGGGCAAGTCGATAAGCTATAGTGTGAACACAATTTGTAAACTAGCTAAGTTATGATGAAGATGATAAGTTGATTTGATGTCTTTGCTATCCATTCATGTTCCTAATGCTAGTGGATGGTTTGAGTATGGAGAAATTATGGGTTATTCAATGTGAACTCACATCTTCCTAAGGTGAGCTATGCGCGATTTAGGATAGTTAGGCAATCATGGTGTTTCCTCATAATGAAGATGATAAGGTGATGAGATGCTTTGATCCTAGATGATTCACCTGCATGGATTTAGCTAGCTTCTAGATTAAGGTTTTCTTATCGTTTCTCCACTTGACACATGGCACTTTCTAGGCTTGACAAGTAGCACTCCACATGGTGCTCAATGGCACTCTAGGGGCACTTCAAGTGGCGTTTCAAGTGTGTTCCATGCGGCACTCCATAAGCTTGACAAGTGGCACCTCCTTCACTTAACATATGGCACCTTGGATGGTTCATGTTGTATTTTCAAAGGAAAACTCTTAAGAATGTGAATTAAGGTGCTTGAGAGAAGTTTAAGTTGTTTAGCTTATTAATATGTTAATCATTAAGTGATGCGCATACTTTTGTGTAGTGCATCACCTTTTAAGCTAGAGTTAACGTCTCTGCATTACTTCTAGAACACTCTTTAGTTGAAAACCAAGTTTTAGTCTTGTGCGATTAGGGTTACCGGCCTCCCAGGTTACATTAGGGTTTTATGCTTTAAAGGGTTATAACATTAGAACCTTCATATCTACTCAAAACTTTTATTTGATCTCTTTAGAAGAAATAACTATAATTCAGGATACAAAATCTTGTCTTTGATATCTTTCACTAACTTGGAAAGTTTTACTGAGTTCATGACTATCAAACTAGATATTGCATTGGTCATGAAGCGAAAATCCTCAAGGTTTACACTCAAAGCCCCAACAACTTGACTTGTATAGAATTCAACAATGTATGCCTCCTAGATAATGCATCAGCCACTACATTAGTATTACCCTTTTTGTACTTAATAGTATATGTAAATGTCCCTAGGAACTCAACCCATTTGGCATGCCTCTTGGACAACTTACTTTGACCTTTCAATAATTTCAAAGATTCATGATAAAAAAATAATATAACTCTTTAAATAAAAGGTAATGTTGCTATATTGTAAGAGCTCAAATCGAATAATCCTACTCTTTGTCATAGATGGGATAATTTAAGGCAACCCCTTCGACATTGGAGGCATCAAACATCAAACTCAAGCTCGAAAACCTTATCAAATCAGGTAGCACTAACAAAGATACTGAAGTTAATCTCTTATTGATAAACTCAAAACTTCGATTGGCCGCCTAATTCCATTGAAAAGGAAACCATTTCTTTGTTAACTCCATCAATGGTGCTACAATGGTACAAAAGTCTTTGATAAATCTTCTATAAAAAGAAGTAAGTCCATGAAAACTACACATCTAGGGATAGGCTACTTGGTGATAGGCTTAACCTTCTCTTCATCAACACTGAGGCCTTCCTTAGATGCTATATACCCTAAAAATACTACTTCATGTTGACAGATAATACACTTCTTCAAATTTGCATACAACTTCTCCTTTCTCAACACCATAAAAACCAAAGTCAAGTGCATGACTCTCTAAATCTGGACTATATACCAAGATATAATCAAAATAAACCAGTACAAACTTCCTTAAAAGCTCTCTTCATACATAATTCATCAATTTCATGAAAGTACTAGGAGCATTGGATAAGCCAAAAGGCATTATCGTCCATTCTTACATTGAAAGCCGTCTTCCATTGATCTCTAGCCTTTATCCTTATTTGATGATAGCTACTCTTCAAAGCAATTTTCAAAAATAATTGAGCACCATGCAACTCATTCAACATATCATCAAGGTGTGGTATAGGATATCGGTATTTCATAGTGATGTAATTTATCGCCCTACTATCCGCACACATCCTCAAACTGCCATATTTCTTAGCACTAATAAAATGGACTTATACTCTCTCGTACTAAACCCTTCTCTGGCAATTCATCCACTTATTTCTTTAACTCATTAGTCTCTTCAGGATTCATTCGATAAGTTGGTTGATTAAGCAATGTAGTTCCAAGTACTAGTCATTTTGATGCTCAATTCTTTTCAAAGGAGGTAATCCTTTTGAAAGTTCTTATGGAAAAACATCAGCAAATTGATTTAATAAATGACAAACTTCATTCAGATTAGAAAGATCACCTTTAACTTCCAAAGCTTGTTTCATATACAACAAGTACATCAGTTCCCATTGGCTAATTCCTTCTTAACTGCCCCTTGTGTCAACAACAACAACTCCTTATTAAGTGGATTCAATTCTTGATATGTTTATCTCTCTACCTTAGGACTCATTGGAAACAATTTAATTTGCTTGCCATTGAATAACACGGAATAAGTATTGTCTCTGCCATTATGGTTCACATTTCAATTAAACAACCATGTGCAACCTAAGAAGACATGACATGCATCCATAAGCACTACATCACAAAGAACCTCATCAATGTAATTGATTAGGTAAAAAAAATATGTATCGATACTTACCTAATGATGTGAATTGAGCCCTTATCATTAAGCCAACGCAAATATCATGGTTGTGGATGGGGAGTGGTGAGAAGTTGTAGTTTCTCTACAAGTGTCGTTACCACAACGTTGGCACAACTTCCAAAATCAATAATGGCAACACATATAGCTCCATTCAATAAGAACTTGATATGGAATATGTTCTCCCTTTGTTTTTTTATCAACAGTCAATGTTATACTCAAGCTCCTCCCTATTGCCCCATTTGAAGGTATAGCAGCTATAACTGATGGTTCAACCGTCAATTCCTCAGCTTTCTCATTGGAATCGGAATAACTACTCCTTTCCTCTTCACCATCACTTTCCACACAACCTCCATGGTATAAACAACTTTCCTATTTGGACATTAAGTAACCATACGTCCATAACCTAAGCGTTTCAAACATTTAATATTGCCGGTCTTCTTTCCAATACCACTAAAATCTCTTGATTTAGCTATTGACTTTGTTGAATCAAATCATTGCATAATTTTGATGAGATAAATATCAGAAAGTTTAATCTCTTGAAAATCTGATAAATCTTTAAAATAAATCAAGTATATATATTATTTTCAATTGGACAGGTGATTGCATGACATTTTGATAATGTGCCATTGCAAGCCTTACCGTTCTGATGCTATAAGTTTAGCGTCCATATGCTATTTAAATTAATTCTCATCAACAGCAAGAGTCTACAATTTCTATCACTACCAGTCGAATGGTAATGCTTAGCATCCTATCGATATGTAATTTTCCTGCAGGTCTTCAAGTATGGTTCGAACACTATTAGGGATGCTTTGTATCATTTGGACGGTACAAACATACCGTTCGGATGGTAGTGCCCAGAAAAATAGTCATTGCAGCATTAATTACACATGAAATTTATTGGTGCAAGACATAACGAGCAAGTCAAACGAGAAGCCTAATTATACATGATTTCTGTGAGATGAAGACTAGTTGTTCAGCCTAGAAATTGATATAAAAAGTCTTGTACTCTCTCACATTATTGTATGTGTCTTTTGTTCATAAAATTGCTTTAAATTAAGAGTGACAAAAGTGAGTAATACTCTTGAGTGTTATTTGCAATCTTGTAAAAAGGTATTACTCAAGTGAGTTTGTTTAAGTATTGTTGATTGGGTGTAGCTCATTTAAGCATTGATTATATTGTGATTAATAAAGAGTGTGAAGACCTCTTTAGAGGCATTGGTGTGATCGTGGAGATTAGAAAGCAGGCTAAACTCCACATTAAAATCCCGAGCTTGTTTCTCTCAACCTTGTTCTCTTTACTTATCGCATCATATATTGTTAATTTGATTGATTGAGTTTGGCAAGATAGTTCTTAATTCTTGTTTTCGAAAAAGAATAGCATAAATACTCAATTCACCCCCCTTTTGAGTATTTTACCTAGTATATTAGGAGTTTTTCAACTTTTCCTTTTCATCATTTGGTTTATCATGGGTAGAATCATTCTTTTCGTCATTCTTATAATTACTAGTATTTTTTTTATCAACACGTGGATAAGATTTCTTACTACTTTCATGTTTAGAAGTGTTACCTAAAGATTTGTGAGATTTGTGTTGTCTTTCTACTTTTTCCGTCATCAATATTGCTTCCTCCAAGGTATCAATCCATTGGAGCTCAACAACATTAGAAATTTCAAATTTCAAACTTTCAATGAACCTTGCAATTGATTAATTCGACATCTCTATGATTTGACTATGTACAGTGAGGATCACAAACTCTTGAATATACTCAGCTACACTTTTGTTTCCTCATCACAAAGTGTGCAACCTCATCAACAAATCTTGGTTATAGTAATCTGGAACGAACCGTAATTGCAGCAACTTGTGCATCTTAGCCCATGTATTAGCATCTTGTTCTCTATTCCTCATTCTACTAGTTGAGACATTCTTCCGCCAATGTGAAGCATAATAGCATAGCCTTTAAACCCAATTGCAACAAGCTTAATTCATCGTACATCATCATAATCACGATAATCAAAGAGCTTTTCAAATTGATCATCTCAGTCAAAATATTTATTTGCTTCATAGGTACCATCAAAAGATAGCACTTTTAGTTTTACAGTCTCTATACCATGTAACCCTCTAGGCTTGCACCCATCACAGTGATCATCCAAATCATCTTCATAATCTCCTACCCGATGACTACGTACAGGGTATCATACATTCCTTTTACCTCTTTCGCGGCTATCTACTACTCCATGTAGGGTAATTAGACTCTAGGATTATACTCTAATTCCTCAACATGTTCTTATTCTTGTGTTTCATGAGTTTGAGGGTTTCCTTTAATAATTCATTCTACATTCCTTAGGTTTTCACCATGTTGTTGCATCATTGTTTGCATGCCCCTCACCATATCTTTCATAAAATCCATAAACTTGGCAATATCAATCGTTTTATCAACCTTAGGAGCCTTGTCATCTCCATTCTTAAGATTAAATTTTCTTTGCATCTTCAAAAAAAAAAAAAGACAAACTTGCAACACAAGCAATCAAAATAACAAAAATTACCATGCAAGGAATCAAATATTGGAGCCTTAAACCGGAAACTGTAACCCTAAGCTCTAATACCAAGATGATACAGATTGGAGTATTCGAGTAATTTGTGGATCTGGTGCTTTATTGCGATTTAAGGGCGATTTAAGGTTTATAATATGTTTTTAGGTTTTTATGATTTATGAAAACTGAAATTAAAAGGGATCTGGATGATCAATCTTTAAATACGATACACTAAAAGATAGAACCAAATAGGTTGTTCTAATTAATTGATATTGCATACAATGACAAAAAACAATAAAAAAAAATCTTGAAAAGAAATTTCAATCTTATTCAAGTAGTCAGTTCGTCACAAAGGACAATACAATGACCATGCGGACAAAAACAAGCATAAAGTTGCTAAATATATCACTAATAGCCCATTTATACTCCCATAATTCTGGCAATGATAAATATGGAAAACTATAAGAAAAACAAATAAAATAGAAAACAAATGCCCTAAACAATGTAAAAACAGGGGTAAGTATCACCTTATTGATCATGATCATGATACGGGTCGTGATCCCATCGAATCATATTTCTTCTTCCTTCCTCAAGCAATCATGGGAGCAATAAGGCATGTTACGGTTGATCTCATGGGCACGATGATGCCCATTATCTTCTTAAGCCTCTAAATTTTCCAATGATGACAAGACTATGTCCCTTGTCACAAGCATGATGGCCATCATGGTCGGCATCACAGCTACTAATGCGGGTGTGATCCCTATTGATGTTATTTGTCTTAGATCATACTCCATCACGAACTTGATCACAGGATTGATAGCGGGCTTGATCCCCTCTGATGATGAATTTGCAATTCACAAGCACATCAAATCAGATCCTATTCCGAAGTGTATCATGTATCCTTTGAGATAGTCCAATTTATCATCGTTTAGATCAATCGCAAGGATTCTTTGAGCCCAGTTCAACAAGCCCTTAGCTTTAGCCTAAGTTATTGGTCCATGTGGCCGATGATCTCTATCATGTCATCTTGTAGAACATGGAAGATGCGATTGTCTCTACCCTCTTTACGTCTAGACAGGATGTACACTTGCATATTTAGGTAACTCCTTCTTCCATATCTATTTTTTGTTTCACCTATTTATGCTAGCACTAATTTTTCTAATAGGTTATCCCTCTGGGAGAACTTACGTAAAGCTGTTGAACTTTTTGATAGTCCTTGGGTAATTATGGAGATTTTATGAAGTGGTGTCTAGTAATGACAAATGGGGGAAGGGGGGAGGGAGGTTGGATGGGTGGAATAGGGGATGCCGACACTAATCAGTATAGAGCCAGTTGCTAGCAAAAATGTATCAATGACCGTGGAATGCTAGATATTGATTTGTTAGGAATCCTTGCACTTGGTTGAATGGACATAAACAGACCTAGTAAAATCTTGATTGGATAGCACCTAAATCAACTAAGATTTGTTAGACTTTTCCTGGAGACAAAAGTGATGCATAGAGACTATATATTCAGACTACAAATAGATTCTCTCGAATACTTGGCCTTTGAATAACTCAAGTAAAAAGAGAACATGACCTTTTTGTTGCCAAAAAATGTGGTTTAGCCACCCTTCCTTTGTTAGTTTTATGAACAAAGACTTGCCCAAAAGCACCTTTGATATAGTTTCTCAGCTGCCATCTTTCATTATGAAGCTAAGAAAGTGGAATTGAAAGGTCTTTGGCATAATTTATCAAAGGAAAAAATGCATAGCCAAATGCTTTGTTTTTGTGGAAAATGAACTCAATAGAGTCCTCCATGATGAAGAAATGTTATGGGCACAGAAAGTAAGGGCAAAATAAGTTACACAAGGTGATAGAAGCACAAAATTTTTCTTTACCTCTACCATAGCCAAGAGAAACAAAGCTAGAATATTAATTTTAGAAAATGAATGTGGCAATACTATCAATGGGTAGAAAGATAAGGAAGAACTAGCTATGACACTTTTCTAAACGTTTCTCTTTAGAGAAAACCATGTTTTGGATACTCTTCTCCAAGAATTTGTTGGTCCATGTATTGACTCAAAGCAACTAGAGGTCACAGTCAAATGCTAGACCATAAGGAAATATAGGAAGCTTTGAAAACCATAGGTTCTAATAAATCACCTGGCATGGATGGCTAACACTTTGGCTTCTATAAACACCACTGGGATAATGTCAATGATGCAGTAGTGAGAACAATACAAAAATGCTAGTTACAAGGGGAAGTGGATGGAAACTTAATAAAACCCTCATCGTACTTGTACCTACGGAGAATAGTGCTAAACAACTCAAAGACTTTCACTCTATAAATTTATGTACTACAGTTTATAAAATTATCATAAAAATTATGGTGAGAAGGCTTAGACCTTTATTAGATGATCTTATTAGTCCAACACAAGCTGGTTTCGTACCTAACAAACCTACAGCAGATAATTCTAGTGTAGAAAATCCTTAATGCTTGTGCAAGGAAAAGAGATCACAAGGTATAGATAATCAAGGAGATTGGCCTTGAAAAAGCATATGATCGAGTGGAATGAGACTTTATGCAAAATGCCCTCAAAACCATAATGCCCCTTCGAATTGGATAAAGCTCATTGGTTCATGCTTAGCTTTTACCTCTTTCTTAGTCTTACTTAATGAAGAAATGTCCCCATGCTTTAACAATTCTAGAGGACATCATTCTAGAGGACATTAAGGTTGGCCCATGTCCCCATACTTATTCATACTCACTATATGGAACTACTGAATAGATGGAATGAAGCTACTGTAAATATGGGGTAGTGGAAACCCATACAATTAAGAAGAGTGGACATAGATTTCTCACATATTTTCTTTGCAGATGACTTAATACTCATGGGTGATGCATCAATAGAGAATGCAGCTATCATGATTGAACTGCTAGAATTATTTTTTTTTCATGTTAAGATAGAAAATTAACTATAAAAAATTCAGAGTGTTCTTCTTAAAGAACACATCCACATAATCCAAAGAAGCCATTAAACAAGCTACCATGATGCACTCTATAGATAACTTTTATGCTTATTTGGGTTTCCATCCGTCCAAGAATGGAAATCTAAACAAATAAACCTCATATAATATTATAGAGAAATTGCATTGGAAATTAACAGGATAGGACATGAAATTCCTCTCCATGGCTGGAAGATATAATCTGATTAAAGCTACTTTGGAAGGCATTCTTGGTTACTACATAAAAGCAACATATATTTTGATACCCTGTTAACCAAAGTAGGGAAAATTATTAGAAATTTCTTTTAGGGAAGAGGAGAGAGGAGATGGATACATAAGATTAAATGGAAAGACATTGTTAAGTAGAAATCACAAAATGGTATAGGTTTATGGGACCTTAGAAAGTGCAATATGGCTTGTGATGGGAATCAGGTCAATTAAGTTACATGATCGATCACTAGAGGCTGTGCTCGAGGGTTACAGAATCTTACATGTGAGTTCTATCAGACAATTTGGAGTCAGAAGAAGCTAATTTTGTTGGTGTTCCATCCATATATTATGACTTCAATAAACTACACGTGTTAGTACTTCAGAAGGACGAGCAGATGAAGACTGGAGCGTCATGGCATGTAAGTTGCCACTTAGGCCACCATCCTACTTTCTAGGCCAACAACTTATGTATTTGGCCGAACTATCCTTTATTATTTTCACTAATTTTTAATAGTTTTTGCCTTCTTTAAGGGATTTACTATAAGTATCCTTTTATATAATAGACTCTTTAGTTTTTTGATGTTATTGAAACCCTAGTGAGAATTTTCTCTCTATTTTCTCTTATAAATCAATTGTTTGATTGTGGCGAGATCCCGTTCTTATCGATCCTTGCGTTCGTGGTGAACAATCGTTCTTATCAATCTATTTACAAATTGTGGCGAACAAATCGTGATCCCTATTTCATGAGTTATATCGACCTAGGGTTAGCATATTTTGAGTTGGTTCGGTGTGTCATATCCTTATCAACATCAATCATATCCATTTTATTTCCTTTCAGTCAAAATACAAAAATCCATAAAACACCATTTTTATTTTGTTTAAGCTTTTTGAATTGAGATCCGCCACGTGCCTAATTCGAGATCACCGTACATTGTGTTTTAGGCACATCATAATTTGGTATCAGACCAATGGGATGATTGGTAAGCAGAAGATCTTATTTTTTTTATGTTAATAGGGCTAGTGCTATTTTTGTGTGAAGAATTGAATTAGTGTTTGTGGTGATTATGAATTGTTGTGTTGGTGGTATTATTATTGATTGCTCCTGAAATAGAGAATTGGGGTTTCTGTTGTATTTATGTTGCTGTGATTGGAATTGTAGGATTGTGATTTTGGGGGAGAACATCGTGAAGGGTAGAAAATCAAGGGCGGAACAGATGCAGGAATTGGCCATGATGATGAATAACGTGGTGACAAAGATGGATCAAATAATTACGGTACAAATAAATGTGAATATTCAACCACCACCATTGATTAATCCCTAGTTAATAACTCAATCTATTGAGATAGGTGATGATGATGATTGGAAACTCAAATGTAAAAGATGCCTAGGTCGTGGACATCTTAAAATTTAATGTCCAAACGAATATGCTGTGAAGCTTGTTGATGGAGTTCCTGTAAGTGTTGAAGAAGATGAAATTGATGAGAGTGCAACTGTTGTGGATGATGTAAAAGAGGTTGATGTTACAAAGACTGTACAAAGTGAAATTGAGTTAGAATCGTCTCTTAATATTTGTGTACTTAATTTGGAACCACACCCACTCACACTTGGAGATATGGAGCATGATAGGTATATTTATGTTGATTTTCCAATTATTCATCCATTATATTATGACATATCAATGGAGTTACCTAAAGTTGAAAATTGGAATAATTCTATTGTCCTTGTGAAGGCATACGGGTTGATCGTTTAATGGATATATATATTAGTTGAGTGTTAAATTTTGGAATGGTAGGATCAAGGTGAATATTAAGTTCTATACATGGTCTAATTGTGAGTTGATTGGTAGAGATAAACATGCTGTTGATTCACTAAAAGACTATGTGCCTGGTTGTCTTAATGGTATTACACCTATACTGTTGGATTCTATGGGTCCTCTAGATGCTAAAAAGGGGTTTGAAGTGGATGCTGATAATGTATTATCACAAATGCTTAGACTTGATGCTACACTGATGTAGGAGCTTGAACCTGGTTGGGAGATTTTACTTTATAGTGTTTTGCAGGTTTTTATTTGATCTAGGTGGATATATTTTACTTCTAGATTTGAGGACAAATCTTCAATAGGCCAGAGGGAAGGATGGGAATCGGTTCAATCAAGTTATAGGACCAATCACTAAAGGCTAAGCTCCAGGATTATAGAATCTTACCATGCGAGTTCTATCAGACAATTTAGATTCAGCAGGAGCTAATTTTGGTTGATGTTCCATCCATATATTATGACTTCAATGAACTACATGTGTTAGTACTTCAGAAGGATGGGCAGATGAAGATTGGAGCATCATGACATGTAGGCTGCCACTTAGGCCGCCATCTTTAAATTATAGGCTGCCATCCTTTAATTATAGGCCACCATCCTACTTTCTAGGCCAATAACTTATGTATTTGGCCGAACTATCCTTTATTATTTTCACTAGTTTTTAATAGTTTTTGCCTTCTTTAAGGGTTTTACTATAAATACCCTTTTATGTAATAGACTCTTTAGTTTTTGAATGTTATTGAAACCTTAGTGAGAATTTTCTCTCTATTTTCTCTTATCAATCAATTGTTTGATTGTGGTGAGATCCTACTCTTATCGATCCTTGCGATCGTGGCGAACAACCATTCTTATCAATCTATTTATAGATTGTGGCAAACAAACCGTGATCCTATTTCGTGAGTCATATTGACTTAGGGTTAGCATATTTCGAGTTGGTTCGGTGTGTCGTATCCTTATCAATGTCGATCATATCCATTTTATTTCCTTTCAATCAAAATACGAAAACCCATAAAACACCATTTTTATTTTGTTTAAGCTTTTTGAAATTGAGATCCGCTGTCACACCCCGAAGGGTACCCTAAACGTGGCAGCCCGCCGTACACAATATTAAAGCCTAGGAATGACCGCCTTAGTCACACAAGGCTTTCATACTATGTACAAGGCGTCTAACACATGGAGGAGACACATCGAAATAATACATTTTATATTGGTACCACTTGAGTAATAATGTAAAGAAAATACACTTCACTATACTTCAAATTACAATTCATCAAAAGATTTCACTACATAAAACTATTACAAAGCAAATCATAAAACCTAGCTAATAACTCAAGTATTCATACTTTCCGCCGAAATCCTGAAGTCATATTCGGCTCCAACCATCTCGATTCTCACTTAGCATTATTGAGATAACCTGTTCATTCAAACATCTATTGGGGTATAAACTACACTAGCTTAGTGAGAATTCCCTTAATTCCGTACCATAACAAGCAAGTTATAAATCAACCATATGCTATATATGAACAAATACATGAGCAAACAATTATGTATGGGTATTCGGAACCCACACACAGAACGGATTTACGCCCTCTGTATCTTGGGTTAGGGATGATATTAAAAGTCTATACGACCGCTGCTAGTCCCCGAGCCCTCGGCTCATAGCACTTGACTCGGCTAGGCTCACCCATAGAATGCATTCCCGATGCGCCTTAGTTCCCTATGAATAAGCTCTGGCACCGAATCCCATTATCCAAACGAGTCCTCAGACTATACCGATCAACCTGCGTAGGAGTAGCGCGCTACCAAATGCAACATGTCCAATGCGATGCATGACCAATTTAAATTTTTGCTTAGGTTAAAATATTCATATATTCTTTAGAGTGGTCAACCAATATCATACACATAACAGAAATAATATGAACAGTGCAGTTATCCAATCGAATCGTGGTTTCGGTATGCTTTACTATTCTTTGGCATACATTCATCACAGTTTCATCATCTATCCCCTCCCCATTCATATCAATTTTTATCCTATTCCTATAATTCTAATGTAACTAGTTACAAGCACAAACAAGGTAATAAAATAAGAAGAAAACTCACTCGGCTATTGGATCACCAGTTTCTTAGTAAAAGTAATCCGGTGGTAGGGAATCGTCGATTTCGGGATCACCTAAAGAAAGAAATACCATAATAAGTATTTCATCACTTAACTAATCTAAACTATCTTATTCAAACTATCAAATTCGTAATTCTCATCCTAAGCGGGAATTCCAACTTAAAACGACCATAACTTGGTCGTTTTAACTCGGAATTTAGCAAATTATATATCGATTTCTATCTACTTCAAAAGATCTATCTAATTCTCTATTATTTTCAAGTTTTGAAAACATTTGTATCACGAAACGGAAGGATTAGATCTGATCAGTAATGATCCCCATTTCCGAAAAATAGTTTTGTAATTGTTTGAAATGTTTCTATTTGTAATTCAAGTATACATGAAATATGAGTGATTTTCTAACATGGATGACATGTGAGGAGTATAATGTATGCATGATCTTGATGATTTTTGCTAAAAGAAGTTTTTATAACTTTTTATTTTGCAAGACCACAATAACAACTACTTATGAAAAAAAAAAAATCCAGTTTTCTAACTTTGACAACACACTTGTGTTTTGGAATTCATGCTTAGAAATTTCTAGTTATCTTAGTTAAAATTGAGTCTTCATAACATACACTACCTAAGACCTTCATTTTTACATAAAAATTTGTATTTTACACTTTACAAATATGTTTCAAATAGGATTTACTGAAAAATCTGAATTTTTAGAAATCCACTTCTTGAATGATTCCTTTTGCGAAAAACTTGTTTAATGCATTAAAATCTAAGACTTTACGATACCTATTACTTAAGGACTCCATTCATTACATAAAACTTTTATTTTGAGCTTGGATAATAGGTGTTCTTATGGCCTTCATTTAAAATTACGAATTTCACAAATTGACTACTAACTCAAAATTTTCCATCTTGATTCTATTTCTTATTTTATACATTAATCTCATCAAAACTCATTTCAACTTATAAAAATCACTACTTAATGATATCTATGACCTAAACTCCTCATTTTTCATATAAAAACAAGTTTTGGAGTTGATAAATGGGTTTTTAAGACATGATTTTGAAATCATCCAAATTTACGAAAGTTGGATAGAACTCAAATTTCATACTTTGTAATCTCTTCCTATTTTTGAGAATCTCTACTAGTAGATCTACCATTTACTTATCAAAAACATCTTCTATTGATACCTATTCCATAAACCTTCCATTTCTTAAACAAAATTTTCATTTTGGTGTTGAAAAATGGGTTTTCAAAATTGGTCTTGGTTGAGATTCGAATTTACCAAATTTATTTTGGACATATCTTTTGATAAAATCCATCTAAACTTAGGAAAAATCAATTTTTACATATCCTATCTTAAGAGTCTTCCATTTCTTGAATAAAATCTTCATTTTTTAGTTGTAAAACATGTTTTTAAACTATACCTTGGCCAAAATCCGAAAATGAGATTTTTATTTTGTAAATAACTTATGAAAATCACCTTTGATTCTTTTAAAAAGAAGTCTTGATGATATTCATCCACTAAACCTTCATTTTCTCAACTAAAACTTTCATTTTGAGACTTGGAAAGTGGTTTTTAGATATAGGTTTTGTTAAGATACGAATTTATTATTTTTATTCAAGTTCAAATCTAAGATCTACACATAATATGAACATGAATATAAAAGAAATGCATGGTAGTAAACTATAAACTCATAGATCTAAACTTTACTCCTAAAAATTATTCATTTATGATATCTATTCCTTAAGCTCTTCATTTTAAATGAAAAATACACATTTTGAAGTTGAAAAATAGCTTTTCTAAATATAGTTCCCTTTTTATCCGAATTTTCAAAAATGATTTTTGTTGAAACTAAAATAGATCTTGAGCTTTCTAAAACTTTTTTACTATCATCAAGCTATTATAAGTTATTTAAGAAATAAATCAAAAGTCTAATACATTTATAAACCTAAAACACTAGATCTAGTTTACTATACTAGTTATAAATGCATGAACCTAAGATGGTTATGTGAATGATGAATATATGCATAAATCATTAGCAATAACAAAATAATAACTCATATAACAAGATCTAAAGCTTAAACAAAATCAAAGCTATAAGAAAAAGTTAGATCTACAAAATATAACTACTTTTAGCAAGAAAATAAGCATGGATAAGAGGAGTGTTTCATTTTGGCATCATCATCCTTAGCTTTTAAGCTTATGGAAGGTCATTTGATACATGAAACTCTCACTATACCTTATATATATCATCTATGGAAGCTTAAGAAGAAAGTTTACTTAAAAATCTTCAAGAATGAAGTGTGGAAGCAAGATTTAGAGATGAAGGCAGCTTGTATTCCTTGCAAGAACAAGGCTAAGAAAGTGATAAAGAGGGGAAAAAGAGAGAGTAAATGGTGTAGGGTTTCAAAGAAGGGAAAGGGTGTAAATAGGAGACATTAAATGGAGAGAGAGGAGTGTATTAATTGAAAGAAAAAAAACAAAACAAGGGCAGCAAATTGGGGGGTGCTGCACGTGAAAGACCAAGGAGAGAGAGAGGGAATTTGGATTGCTTTTGACTTGGAATTGTAATGTAATTAATGATATGTGTAGCTTCTTGAAGAAGGATTTGAAAAAGGGTTATTTTAATTAATTTTGTGGTATTTAAAGAGACAAAAGGGCAGAAAAAAAAAGGAGTCAAAATCTGCCATGAAGTGATATAATGAACTGTAGAAAGATTGAAGTAAAAAAGAAATGATGTGTGAAAGGTGTACTTGAAGGTATGGGTTATAAGAGTACTTTTTTAATAAAATAAAATAAAAGTAAGAAAAATATAGAAAATATATTCCAAATATTTGTAGCAGATTTTTCATAATTAAAATAAGATAATTAATTAATTTATTTTAGCAAATTATCAAAAAAGTTACCGGTATGATCAAAATACGCGAATATGAGCTATAAATGATATTTTTATAAACCAAAAAATTATAAAAATTTATTTTTTGAAAATAAAATTATTTTTCAAATATTTTCCAATTATTAAATTAATTTATTTTATTTTTAGTATCGAGTCTTAAATAGAAACTGATCCCGTAAAAACCCGAAACTAACTAAATTTTAGAAAAACAGAATTTTCTATGATATATAAAATATTTATCTAAAAATATAAGGATTTATAAGAATAATAAAATTGTATAATGAATAGTATTGAATAGTACCAAAAGACTAATTAATTACCAGTAGTAATGAAATACAAATAAAATCGCAAAATTGGATAATTCTAGTTATTGAAAAATTATAAAACTGATATTTTAGAAATCCTTATAAAAATATGAGTCTAACGGTATTCATGCTATATTTTTTATATCTCGAGCCCCGGGACACGCTTTTCAAAGTCTATATCCGAACGGGTTCGAAATAGGTCAAAATTTTACCAATCTGATATTTTTAAGCGACCTTATATTACTAAGAGTTATTCCACACACTTAACTACACCTTGGCCTATAGGGTTAAGCGCGCGAGATTGCCGGACTTAAACTACTGTATTCTACTTAGGGTTTCCGGGTGATTTTCCGGTTTAAATCTTTACCAATTTGGAAAATAACGTTTTATGTTTATACCACATATTTAGTTTGAGATAATTATTTTAAATTTCATTTTTTGTAAGTATTTAATATCTCTTAACGTTTTCGGAATTCTTGAATTGAGTTTTATTTCCAAAAGTTTATCGTTATTTACTTTTTAATAAATTTTTTTTGGGTTCTAAGTTACCTGATTTTACAATTCAGAGTTAAGTATGGAATTTGTCGTACATAGTAGTTTTGAATTTGAAGATTGTTGAGTTCTTATTTTATTTTTTAAGGAATCTCATTTTCTCAAGATTAAGAAATTTCTAGATTCGTTGGTGATTTAGTGACTAGTTGAAGTTCGGTTTTAATTTGGAGTCATTTTTAGGGTTTATTTTCGAAGTTCATTTTGGAATTATTTACTGAAATTTTCAGGAGCTTACATCCGCTGCATGCCCAATTCGAGATCACCGTGCATAATGTTTTAGGCACATTAGCTTGTCTATCAAAACTTTGCTCGAAAATTAAAACATAGCAAACCTTATGGACATGAATCACTAGAAGAAAGCTAAGGATCTTTAAAAAGCATGGGCACATCAATAATTCACTCACTATGAAGAAATTGTTAGTTCTGTACAGTGGGCAGAAGACATTAGCTAGTGCACATTAAGAAATGCTCATTCATGTTGCTTTTGGAAATCTAACCAAACTAATGAGGGTTGCCCAACCAACTTCTTATAGGGTCCTCTAACAAGAGACGTGCTAGAAGCTTCCATATCAATAGCATAGGTGGTAGTTGATGAAAAGCTCATTGGATACCCCTTAAGTGATTCTATAAAAGCCAAAATTGGATCGCATATTTTAACACAGGATAATGAGCGAAATAATTGGGCTTGGAAATGTGAAGTGAAAGTGAAGTCACCACAAAATCTGCATACAACTGTGTGATGAAGGGAGGAAAAGGATCCTAATCAAGATGGCTACTGTGAATGCGTCTGGAGAATAAGATCTTATCCAAAAGTCCAGTTCTTTATTTGGAAATACTAGAGGAATTGCCTATTTACAAGGCTCTACCAAGGCAATTAACCATCTATGCCCCCTATACAACATAGAACTTGAGGACACAAAACACATTTTGATGAAGTGTGGTTGGACAAAAAGTAAATGGTGAAGCTTAAACAACAATAACTCCTTCTTGGTTACGTTCAATTTCCTTTTGTAGAAATGAATTAAACATAATACAAAACTACTAGAAAGTGCGGCAAAGAAAGTAGACCACCTTGGGTAATTACTTTTTGTTTTGCATTACGGTTTATTTGGAAAGCCCGTAGTGAATACATCTTTGGAAATGGAAGTCTAAGAATGCAGTGGGAGCACCTAATAAAATCAAATGCGAGTGAATACTAGGCAGATTTACTCTTTTTCAGACAAGCAATCACCTATCAGCATAAAGAATCGAACTGGCAGCCTTCTACTATGAACATACTGAAGCTAAATGTAGATGCACGTTTTAAGGAACAAATATCATGGTCAAGTATTGGAGGATGCGTCCGTGATTCTAATGGTCTGCATAAAGGTATATTCATCAAGAGAATAAATGTAGGCTTCCCTCTTGAAGTTGAGATCTATGTGATTTTTTAGGGACTTAAACTTACACAATCTTTTTCATCTCATATTGTTATCCTAGAATCCGAATCGTTGAATGCTATTAAATAGGCAACCCAAGAAGATGTTACACATAACTTTTTACCAAATTTGATTATGTTTTACAGGCAATTGATTTAGATGATCCCTTGGGTTTGATTATGCTGTGCAGCCAGAGAAGAGAACTCAATAGCACACATGCTGGCCAAAGAACATGTAATTTTATCTCAAGAACTTCTTTTCACTTCTTGAATTCCAATGCAACTGTTTCAAGCTCTTTCCCAGCCTAAAACTCAAGCTTTCTTGTGAACTGCTAAATTCTCTCTTTCTGTTAATGGTTACTTTTTGTGTATTGAATCTATATAATTTCATCCCTTATTTATGAACACTGTATAGCTAGTGCTTGTTGATTTTTTAATAACACTACCCATGTTTTAAAATTAAATTTCAATTACATGTGTTAACATCTTTATTGGCTTATAATAATTGATTTATTAAATATATCAGAAGGTTAGTAAATGTTGAAAGTTAAAACCGACTAGGCTTTTGCACGCATATTGTGGAAGCTACAAGGTAGGATTTGTAAACCTCGAGAATTTTTCATACCAATAAAAAAGGCAGAAATATAAATATAGAAAATAGATGGTTAATATTGAACTCAACAAAGACTCTAGAATAAAACTACTAGTAGTAGCGAGCCTATATATAGTTATAAATCTTAAAACACAGTTTTCTAAATAGTATTAAATACTATTAATAAGATTTCATAGTGGGTATCGAAAATTCAAGATATAAGAAATAACTTGGTTAAGATTTTAAATGCGATAAAGAGTAAATAACCAATTACGCTTATAGTTAGAAAATGATAACCTAAAGATAAACCGTTAGGGTTATAAATACACAATAAATACATAAATAGATCTATAACTAATAATCTAGATTCCAAATAAATATTTGAATCACACCATTATTTTAATTAGAGCATTCTTAAGCTATTAGAACCTAAAACAAAAATTGGTCTATTGAGTTTAGAAAACCCTAACCGAGTGAGATAAAATCATAAAAACAATTAATTACGTAAACTTTAAACCTAAAATTGAACTCAATAACAATCTAGAAAATTTGTAGAACCCTATATAAATTTTTGGAGATAAAACTCTTGAATAAATGTCATATTTATACCCATTTAACTTAATAAACTATCCTCAAATTTAGATAATCATTAACTAAGTAATATTATATTAATTTTTCCATTCTTTTCTGTGCAAATTGCATCTTTTGTATCGCTGAGATTTCCTTGAGGATTGCCAGCTAAAATTTGAAGCTATAAAGGGTCAAAAAGAAGACAACAAAGTCTAGATAAATATGGGAGAAACCAATCATAATAACCCAAATAAGCAAGGACATTTAATGCATGAATAAATCCATGAAGGGCTAGCCAATTTCGGTGAAGAAATGCCCTATATAAGTTGTGTAGAAGTGTAGCTTCCCTCCCTACATATATAAGTGACCATTTATTGAGAAGAAAACAAAGCCATTAAACTACTCAAATTCGTCTTCCATAAAACACCAACACCACTTACCATATAAACCTAATAATCAAGTTCCATTAACAAACTTCAAGACTTGGAAAAGGCATAACAAGGTAAGTGGAAATTCGTGTTAGTTGAATTAAGTGATAAACATTATTCTAAACAATGTTTTGTTAATCCTATATTCGAGATTAGCTCAGGAACGTAGCTTAAAACATCCATATCAATCCTAACAAGGTAAACTTTCATAAAACCCTAGTTACACTCTTTATGATCATAAAACAAGAATTATGTACATGTTTATATGTTTGAGGATGATATAAGTATATATATAGATATATCATATAAAAACATTTAAGAATCATTTAAAAACAGGTTGGACGTGAAAAATCATGAAAAAGTGGATCAAACTCGCGTGGAAGACAATCCGCAAAAGAGCACGGCTTCTATACGGGGAGTTCACCACCCTATGCTTCTATTTTCCTATAGGGTCGTGTTTCCAGAAGTACACGGCCGTGTACCAAGCCGTGTTCCTCTCAGCTTGTGTTGAAAAAATAAATAAAATCTATTTTATTTATTCCGAATATTAAAATTATCATCATCATTATTATTAATATCATTAATGTTTTTTAGTTATTATTATTATGTTGTGTGTTGTTGTTGTTACAATTATTGCTAATATTAGTATATTTTAAAAATAAGAATAAATTATGATAATTATAAAATACTTGTTTTAGACCAATATATAAGAATGGAAATCTAAATAGGTTTAAAATTATGAATAATGTGATTTCTAAAAATGACAAGATAATTATATGAAGTATATTAAGAGAAACACAATGAAACTAAATAATATAAATAAATATTAGTTACTATAAATGTTAACTAAGAACAATATTAAAAGTGATGATAATAGTAATGATAGGATATCAATCTACTGAATAAATTCTATAATTACCCAATAAAAATATATAAATATCAAACAAGATCAAGAAAAGCAAAATGAAAATAAATATTAAATAATAATTGTTATTATAGGACCATTAAAGGACCAATATAGTAATAGAAAAAGAACAAATGTCAGAATAGGACACTTAGACACTCATAGGAGTTTAATTATATAATTTATGTTGTATTAATGAATATATTTAATCATCTTAATAGGTGACCTTGATACTTGTGAGGATTTTCCCATTGATTATTACGATTATCCAATATGAGCATGAGATAATTCAAACTTATTACATCATGTGTGCTCATAGTTTAGCTTATCTTAAATGAAAAATAATAACATGAATTTGTTGTATGGGTTTAGGGAATTGTTTGCTGTATGAACTATTGATTACTAAGCTACTCTAATAATAGTAATAGTAGAATTCTTTATGAACGTGTTGCTTGTATAGCATGCTGCTTGTCCATGAAATGATTGATCACCTTAAACCTGATTAAAAACTACTAGTACCATAAATGAAATGAACATGCACTGCATAATTTGCATAAGCAACATTTGAGTAAGTGGCAGCCTACTACGTGTTAATGTTTTGGATCTATGGTAATGCTTGATTTTTCTAAGCAAATAGGCTATTAGTTTTACACAAGATTACCTTTGTTTTGTCGGTACCATGGAACTAAATGGTAAATGAAGTACGCCGCTTATGTTATCGCTTTATAATGACTAACACTCAGTGGAGATTTTAAGGCTAAAAACAGGAAATGAGTGTTAAAGATATGATAAATTTAAAGTGATAATTAAAGTGAGTATTATTGTTTTCCTATAAGCTTAGTCTCTCCTGGGTAGGTAGGTCATAGTATTGCGTTCCTTCAACCCTAATGAGACAGCGTAAATCTTCATTCTACTTTGGATTTCGGGTTATCCAGGCTTGTATTTGTGCATATGCTTGATTGATGCATTTCATACGATTATTAATAAACTTGTTTGATATGTGGTAAGTTCTGATTAGTTACTGAGCTCGTGGTTTCGCTCACATTCCAACAGTTCTTTCAGGTTTATACTTAGGCCATAACTTGTCACTTCCAAGAATTTAGCTTCGGTAAAAACTTAAAGACTGGAGGTTCATGAGAGATTATAGGATAAGTTACTTACTTTTATTTTTAGTCTAAGTTAGTTAGTATTTAAATTATCGATTAAGTATTTAGATATTTTTAGAAAGACAATATGGTTTGTGATATTATATTCAAGCACTGAGATGATAGTTGTTACTAATTTATGGCTTACATGTATTTTTCATTTCTTATCAAAGAAACTAAAAGATCTTGTTGTTTGAAAACATGCCATTCTCTGAAGGTAATCTAGTGATAGTACTCAAGTGTAGCTTGTTTACGACTACTAGGGTACCTTCAGGGCAGACAGGATTCTA
Source organism: Combretum micranthum (assembly GCA_024138025.1). Taxonomy (NCBI): domain Eukaryota; kingdom Viridiplantae; phylum Streptophyta; class Magnoliopsida; order Myrtales; family Combretaceae; genus Combretum; species Combretum micranthum. The sequence goes on from JAMXBD010001302.1 coordinate 342,532, forward strand.
AACCGATTTTAAGCTCACTTAATCAACCATTATCTCTTTGTCCTTTATGTATAATTACTGTAAGCCCTGGAAATTTTCAGAAAATAATTTCAAAATAAACATCGAAAATAAAATTAAAACCGAACTTCGACTAGTCCTAAATCACGAACAAATCCATAAATTTCTTAATCTTGAGAAAATGAGAATCCTTAAAAATAAAATAAGAACTCAACAAGTCTTTAAATCCAAAACCGTTACGTATGACAAATTCTATACTTAACTCTGACTTGCAAAATCAGGTAATATAGAACTCAAAAATAAATTATTAAAAAGTAAATAACGTAAACCTTTGGAAACAAAACCTAATTCAGTAATTCCGAAAATGTTAAGAGATATTAAATACTTACAAAAATAAAATTTAAAATAAATTTCTCAAATGAAATATGTTGCATAAACATAAACCCTCAGTTTCTAAATTAGCAAAGATATAAACCGGAAAACCTAAGTCAACAAATTCCTAAGAAACCCTAGTAGTTTAGATCCGGCAATCTTGTATTCTAAACCAAGGAGTCGGAATATGAGTAAAGAGTGTAGTTTGGTTCGTAATAATACTATGATGTTTTAAAAGATAAGATTAGCGAATTTTTGATCTATTTCAAACCCGATCGAGTACAGACTTGGAAAAGCGTGTCTCGGGGCTCGGAATATTAAATATATGATATTAGTATCGTTAGACTCGTAAGTTCATAAGATTTTCAAATATATCAGTTATATAATTTTTTGGGTTATAAAAGTTACAGTTATAACATTTTTATCGTATTTTCATTACTACAGGTACTTTAAATGTCAAATATACTTTTTGAATTCTTCTATACTATTAACAAGTACAACTACCCATAGCCTATTTCTTACATCCTTACATCCTACTCTTACAATTACATCATTTTTCTTACAAATTACTTTTCCAATACAACCTTTATTACTTAATTAATTTTGAATCTTATACAACACAACTCAAACAACTCCCTCTCTCTTCCCTACTCCAAACCGGTGCAACTCCCCTCCCTCTTTCTCTCTCCAATTTCTTTTATTTTCTTTTCTTTTATTACACAAACCCTAATCCATAAGTTATATACTCCTTTATACTAACTTCGCTTCATTTTTTCACTTTTCATTTAACTAAACTCTTGCAAAAATTTTTCTTTCTCTCTTCCTCTCCCTCTCTCAAAACCGAACACACATACACACACACATTCACATATTTTTTTCAAGTTCTTGTTCCAATCTTCCAATAGGTAATAGATGTATACTTTATTATCTTAAAACATGTAATGGCAAGGTCATTCATGTGTGATTCCACACAAAATCCCATGAGCTTCAAGCTAGAGATGTGGAAACACTTGAACATGAGATCCTTGTCATCACAATGTTATAGATCTTGTTATTTGAGTTATTTTACTACTATCTTGTTTTATTTTCAAGTTATGTTGTTATTATTAATGATTTGTGTATATGTTCATCATCTATTCATATTCACATAACCATCATAGTGTTCATGCATTTATAACTAGTATAGTAAACTAGATCTAGTTGTTTTAAGTTCATAAATGCATTAGACTTTTGTTTTATGTTCTTAAATAACTTGTACTAGCTTGATGATAGTAGAAAAGAATTAAAAAGCTCAAGATCTATTTTAGTTTCAACAAAAATCATTTTGAAAATTCGGATAAAAAGGAAACTATATTTAGAAAAGCTATTTTTCAACTTCAAAATGTGTATTTTACATAAAAAATGAAGGGCTTAGGGAATAGATATCATAAATAAGTGATCTTAATGAGTAAAGGTTAGATCTACTAAGGAATATTTTCAAAAAAAAGGCAAGTTTACAAAAGTTATATTTCAATCTCAAAAATAAGTTTTAAATTCATAATAAAAGAAGCTTGAAATGTAAACACCCATTTTTCAACTTCAAAAAAAGATTTTTATTAAAGAAATGGAAGCCTTAACGGGTAGGTTTGATTAGAAAATGGTTCAAATGAGTTTTACAAAGAAAACAAACTAAAATAAAATTAAAAAATTGGATTTAAAAATAACCATTATTTAAACACCTATTTTCGAAAGCCAAAATGAAGATTTTTATTAAAAAAAAAATGGAAGTCCTAAGGGATACATGTAATAAAGACCAAATTTTGACAAAGATAAGAGAGGTTTATCAAAATATAATCCTAGAACAAGGAATGTTTTCCAAGAATAGATTTAAACAATGTTTTTATTCTCTAAAGCTTTGTAAAATTCGTAATTAGGAAAGCCACCTATCAAAACATCTATTTCTAATCCCAAAATGAAGGTTTTTTTTTTAAATATTGAAGGTGAGGGTTATATAGGCCATCAAGGTTGAGTTTTGATAAAAAAGCAAGTATGATTTTACAAGAAGAAAAACTATTTTTCTTTAGTTTAGGTAAAATTCGAAGTTTTGCAAAGTAAAAGTTTTCAAAAGAATTCTTGATACTATATATATACATATAGATAGATCATCTTATAACCTTCATGACAATAGCTTGTAGGTATTACATATATATATTGATGCATTTGTAGAAATAAAGTAGGAAAATTTGAGTTGCTTGTCATTTTAATGAATTCGTAAGAATGGAGTAATGATATGAAAACCCCTATTTTTCAAACAAAAAATGAAAGTTTTACTAAAGAAATGAAGTCCTTGGAGGCTAGGTATGGCTGAGCCTTAAGTTTCTAAGTATCAAATGAGTTTACTTAGATGAATCACCACAAAAACAATTTTTACAAAATTCGGATTTTGGGATGAACGATATTTGAAAACATGTCTACAAAGTGTAAAATAGGAATTTTTATGTAGAAATGAAGGTCCTAAGTAATAGATATAATGAAGACTCAATTTAAACAAGGATAAGTAGATTTTCTTAAGAGATAAATCCAAAACAAATGGAAATGCTCAAAGTTAGGAAACTAGTTTTCTTAAAAGTAAATATTCATGGAGTCTTATAAATAAAAAGTTTCTAAAATCTCCTTTTAGTAAATATTGTCAAAAGAATGCATACATCAAGCTCATAACATGCCATTCATGATAAGAAATCATCAATATTGTATGTATAGTTAATTTATATGGTAAGAACATTACAAACATTTATAAACTATTTTTCGGAATTGGAAATTGCTACTGATCAAAACTGATCAAAATATTTCATAACCTAAACATTTTCAAAACTTGAAAATAATATTATAATTAGATAAATATTTCAAAGTACATAGATATCGATATATAATTTGCTAAATTTCGAGTTAAAATGACCAAGTTATGGCCGTTTTAAATCAGGATTTCCGCAAATGACGAGAATTACGAATTTACCAGTTTTGTTAAATAGTATGGATTAGTTAAGTGATGAAATACTTATTAGGGTATTTCTTCCTTTTTAGGTGACCCCGAAATCGACGATTCCCTACCATCGGATTACTTTTACTAAGAGATCGATGATCCAATGCCCGAGTGAGTTTTCTTCTTATTCTGTTACCTTGTTTGTGCTTGCAGCTAATTGCATTAGAATTATAGGAACAAGATAAAAACTGATATGAATGGGGATAGGTTAGATGATGAGACTTTGATGTACGTATGCTAAAGAATACTAAAGTATATCGAAACCATGATTCGATTGAATAACCGCACTGTTCATATTATTTTTATTTATGTGTATGATATTGGTTGGTCACTCTAAAGAATGTATGAATAATTTGACCTAAGCAAAAATAAATCGGTCATGCATCGCATCGGTCAAGTTGCATTTGATAGCGTGCTACTCCTACGCAGGTCGATCGATATGGCCCGAGGACTCGTTTGGAGAATGAGACCCGATATCAGAGTTCATTCATAGGCAACTAAGGCACACCGGGGATGCATCCCATGTATGAGCTTAGCCGAGTCGAGTGCTATGAGCTTGAGGGGGCTTGGGGACTAGCAGCAGTTGTATAGACTTTCAATACCATCCCTAACCCTTGATACGAAGGGCATAAATCCGTTCTGTGTACGGATTTCAGATACCCATACATAATTATCTGCTCATGTATTTGTTCATGCATAGCATATGGATGATTTATAACTTGCTTGTTATGGTATGAAATTAAGGTAACTCTCACTAAGCTAGTATAGCTTATATCCAACAGATGTTTGAATAAACAGGTTGATGGGAGAATGCTACCTGGGGACCGAGATGGTTAGAGTCGGATATAACTTCGGATTCTGGCAGGAAGTAAGAATATTTGAAGATATTAGCGAGGTTTTGTGAATTGCTTTGTAATAGTTTTATGTAGTGAAAGCTTTTGATGAATTGTAATTGAAGTATAGTGAATTGTATTTCCTTTACTTTGTTACTCAAGTTGTATCAATATAAAATGTATTACTCCGATGTGTCTCCGCCATGTGTTAGACGCTTTGTACATAGTATGGAAGCCTTCGCATGACTGAGGTAGTCATTCCTAGGCTTTAATATTGTATACACGGACTGCCACGTTTGGGTATCTTTCGGGCGTGACAATTACAATGGCAATAATAAAATGATAAGGGAATGAGAAGATTACACCGCGATATAACGTGAAGTTTAGCTCACCCCTTACTCTTTATGGTCCACAAATTTCCTCACTCAATGAGAACTCCACGCATTTCATTTAAACAACAATTGCCTCACAGAGAGGATTTCATAAATGCCTTACAATGAGGACTTCATATTGCCTTACAAAGAGGACATCACTCAATGCCTGTAAGCCCTTGTTCTCTTAGCAAACCTGACTTGGTTTCGATTTTCGAAACCGAAAACCAAAACCCTAAAAGAATAACTTAGGGCTAGTTTAGATCTAGGAACCCTAAGTCCCGCAATACCGAAAGTAAAACCCCGGAACAATGAAAATGAGTTAGCTTTAGATTATAAGCCTAAATAATATATCAAAATATAAAAAGATCATATTTCAAAGAAATTCATTCGTTTCAAACCCGATCGGAATCTATTCTTAAAAACCGATCCTTAGGACTTGGAAATAGAAAAATATCATATAGGACTCTTTAGAACCAAAATTTAATAAGGAATTCAAAAATATAATTATAAAAATTATAGTTATAGCCTTTTTATCGTATTTTCATTACTACCAATAATTTAATTGTCTAATATACTTTTTAATTTCTAATCACACTATTCACAAGTACAACCAACCCATGCCTATTCTTATATCCTTGCAATCTAACCTTACCTCATTACATCATATTCCTTACATTTACTTTTCTAACACATTTTATTGCTTAAATTACTTATCAAATTTGAATTTTTATCACACAAAACAAATCACACAACTCTCTCTCTCTCTCCCCCATTTGCAAACCGGTGCCCCACCCACCCCCTTCCCCTCGCGTACACATACTGTTAATTGTTTTGTTTTGTCTTCTTTTATTAACTGCACAAACCCTAATCTCATTTCCTATATAAACACATTTATACTATAACCTTTTCACTTTTTCTCTTTCTTCACAAAAATCAACTTTTGAAAAAGTTTTTCTCTCCCTCTCTTCCTCTCTAGTGCTGTGAGCTTCCCCTCCTTTCACACACACACACACACACATACTTTTTTTTACTTCAAGTTTTCTAGCTCCACCCACTAAATAGGTAATAGATCTTGACCATACCACAATAAAACATATAATGACAAGATCATACATGTGTGGTTCCATTAAAATCCCCATGAACTTTATGCTAGGGATGTGGAAACACTTAAGCATGATATTCTTACCATCACAATGTTGTGGATCTTATTATTTAAGTTGTTTTACTATTATTTTGATATATTATTGTTATATGTTGCTCTTATGGATATTTTGTGCGTATATTCTTTTATTATCCTCATCTACATAATGCTCATATTGCATTTGCATCCATGAATTGCATGATATAATAGATCTATTTGGTTTGAGTACATAAATGCCATTAAAACTTTGTTTTATGTGAATAAAGACTTGTAGTAGTATAATAATAATGAGGATATGCCTAAAAGTTCAAGATCTACTTTAGTTTCAACAAAAGTGAATTTTGGAAATTTAGATGAAAAAAGTCACCTATTTAGAAAACCCATTTTCCAACTCCAAAATGAAGATTTTACATTTAAAATGAAAGACTTAGGAAATAGGTATCATAAAAGAATGATTTTGATGAGTTAAGCTTAGTTTTACTAAGAGAAATTTTAAAAATAAGAAAAGTTTACAAAAGTTAAGTTAGAACTTGTTTCAACCCAACAAGAACTTAAAATTTGTAACTAGAATGAGATGCTAAATAAACACTTATTTTCTAACCCTAAAACAAGAGTTTTATTAAAAAAAATGGAAGCCTTAGGGAGTAAGTTTGGTTATGGCTTAATTTTAGAAAGATTAAATGAGTTTTACCCAAGAAATAACCTTAAAATAATTTGGCAAAATTCGGATCTAGAAATGACCCCCACTTAAGTATCTATTTCCAATTACCAAAATGAGGATTTTAATAGAAAAATAGAAGCCTTAGGAAATAGATGTAGTAAAGACTTAATTTTAACAAGAATAAATGGATTTTACCAAAGTATATTCCTAAAACAAAGGGAAGGTCTCAAAAACATAGATCCAACAATGTTTTCATTCCTTAAAATTTTGTAAAATTAGTAACCAAGCAAAACCCCTATTTAAACATTTTATTTTCCAACTCGTAAATGAAGAAATTTATTAAGATAATAAAGGTATTAGGCATATAGATTACCAAGGCTTTATCTTAGTGAAAATAAGGATGATTTTCAAAGAAACAAAGCTAGTTTTTCTCAACAAAGTGTTCTTAAATTTGTTGCAAAGTAAAGGTTTTAAAAAAAATTCTTTTTAACCAAATATCATTAAGGATATACATATAGATAGCTCATATCATGTCATTCATGATAAGAACTTATAGATATTGCATGCATATGTAATATACATGGTAGAAACAATGCAAATTTCACAAAACAATTTCAAAAATGCGATTTTTAGCTACTAATTAGATCTGATCCGAGCTTTCCAAGACCTAAAAGTTTTCAGAACTTAAGAATAACATCATAAACAGATGGATCTTTTGAAGTAGATAAAAACCGATAGCTCATTTGCGAAATTCTGAGTTAAAATGACTAAGTTATGGCCATTTTAAGTTGGAATTTCCATTTACCATGAAAATTACGAACATAAAAGTGTTTGTTTCACAAGTTGGAATTAGCTATGGTTTGAAATACTCATTTGGGTATTTCTTTCATTTAGGTAACTTTGAATAGGAAGAATTCTTGCCTCCGCATTACTACGACTAGAGACTGGTGTTCATGGTCGAGTGAGCCGTACTTCCTATTTACTATCCCGCATTGTGCCTGTAAATTATAGTTGCACTAGAATGATAGGCAAAGATAAAAATTGGAAATGCATGATGGGTAAATATGAGATTATGTGCGCTATCTTGATATATTGAGAAAAATGTGCTAAGAATATTGAAACCGGATGATAAATCGATGTATGTTTATATGCCATGATTATGAGTGTCTACTAATTGATTGGTCACCTATGAAATTGAATTAATGATTATTCGAACTAATAAGTAATACAGACATAATCACTTTACGATGGGGATGGTGCATTTAATCATGGTTGGTTCTCTGTGATCCATAAATGGTATGAATGGGATAGGTTGTTCGTGAGCTATAAAACGGTACAGTAATGGGTTGTTCGTGAGCCATGAAACGGTACAGTTGATGGGTTTTCTGTGAGCCATAAAATGGAACAGTAATTCAAAGTAGTATCGCAGGATTTGTTAATCTGCTAACCCTGAATGGAAGGCATAAATCCATTCAACACATGATTTTCGGTTAATTATATGTCTTGTTTACTCATGTGGTTGTTGCATTTCATATGGATGATTAATCAACTTCGTGTATGTATGTAATTATGGGATATGTGTATTCTAGAAGTATTTACTCACTAAGCTAGCATAGCTTATACCCCCATGGCTTCTTTTTGATGCAGTTCCCATACCTTTGGTTGTGTCCCCAAACTTAGCCAAATTAAGTAATGCGAAGTTAGGAGATTCCCTTAGAAGTTTATGATTAGCTTTGTATAGATTTCCATAGGTAACCTTAAACGCTCGGGTTGTTATTAAAAATTAATACCTGGACTGGTTATTATTTTGGCGGGGGAATGCCCCTTAGTATTTTGTAAATGATCCTAAGACATCTGTGGTTTATATTTTTATGATTATTCTATTAAGTTAAACTATCTATCTCTAATTGCATATATATTCTATTGTCGTAAGGGAATGCCTTGCATCTAATATAAGACTTTTGAATGACTGTGGTAGTGATTCCTATGTCTTGTTTAGCATGTGACGGACTGTTACGTTTAGAGTATCCTTTGGGGCGTGATATTGCCTCAACACATGAGGACTTCATTTATTGCCTTAAATAAGAGAGGACTTCACTAAAACACTCACAAAAAAATGTGTAAATAATGTCTTACAATATTGGCTCATTAATCTCACTATGACACTATTCACTTAATAAATATAAATACAATACAAATCAATAGAGTATTTTCATATAATCTCTATCAATTTAAGATCTACTCTTTACAAAAAACACTCCAAACGCTCCATTTATATGCTTTCAAAGCAATTTTGTTGTTGCCCCTCAAAATAATCGCCAACGGTGGAAAAAAAAGTCTTTAACAGCTATACTTTGGCCTTGACAGAGTATCGCGATGAGCCGGTCCATTTTCCATGGGCGAGCCAATCCAATCGATCCTAAAGTTGAAAGGTCGATCCACCCCTCGACTGTCTTTGGCCATTTTAATACTATTTCATATTTTGACTATAAATTTCTCATTTGAACTCCAATTGAGGTTATTAAAAATGCTATGGAAAGCTTAAAGAGAGCTCTATAACTTTTTTGTTGAGTTTTGAATGATTCCAAATGAATCAGGGCCTAAAATGTGCTTGAATCCACATATAATAACAAGTACAAAACAAAAACACAAATGTAACGAAGCTCAAACACATCACAAATAAAGTTTTTACTTATTAAATGTAACTTAATAAAGTTGTAGAGCATTTGTGAAATACGTTTTCACATCAAAACAAGTTTCCAACTTCCACATGGTTCAATGGTAAATATGTTAGAAGTAATTTTAAAAATTTGTACAAAAAGAAAGAAAAGAAAAACTGTTGAAGAGCAAAGAAGTGTAAACAGAGAGAGAGAGAGAGAGAGGAGGTTTGAGGCCTTTTTCAACTACTTCTTCAAGGGTAGGAGTCATTAGTCATTTAACTTTCATATATGGTGTAGAAACTGGAAAATTTCATCTTTTCTATTTGAAATCTACCTGCATAATATTGCATATACATAACTTTCAATCAAATTAACAAAATTTCAATTAGTTCCATCTTTGGATCCTATACAACTAAAGTTTAAGCCTTATGCCATACTAATCGGACAAACGAAATTTGAATAATAGCTAAAATTCATCTAGAAAATTTTATACATGCTGCCCTTGAGTCATTTAACTTAAGAAGAAGGTTAGCATACTAAGTTTATTTCTTCTCCATGAACGTTCTAGAAAATTCTTTACCTTTAAGCTGATGTTTTACCTAAGTACCTTTAAAGTTTAAAGAAACTTTAATTTTTTTTTATTGCTTCTTTGCTTGCCTTTGAACCATATAAACTCCTTAGGAGTATTGCGTCAATCAAATATGGTTTTTAGAAGAGAGGTTTGTGAGCTACCATTTGATTGATTCCCTCATTGATATTAGGAAGATTAGTTGGTTGGATTGAGTGGATAACACCTTATTACACAACAGCAGTAGGATATGGCAAAGTTACACCCTATTGCAAACAAGTAGTAGCAGCCATCCTTGGTATTAAGATTGTCAATATTACTAGATGGTGTTATTAGCTATGCCAATCACTCTTTCTCTTGTAAGTTTCATTACTCTATTATTAGTTTACATTGTTTTCAAGAGTTGCCAAAATGTAGATGCAGGATTCAGTTGATGGTGCATACATGTGATGTCAGTCTTGCACTTCACATAACCTAAAAGAAGTGGCATGGAGATAACATCTAGACGGATGACTTGGAAAGAGAGGCAAGGAAGAAGAATGCCATTTTTAAAAATTTGAATGCATAAGTGACAAATGAAGCATCTTAAAGAATCAACCTTGCTAGTCTTGAGCCAAAGTAACTTAATCTTTGTTTGTGCTGCTTCATTTGAGAGTAGAAGCTCCGCATCATATTACTATTTCTTTGATGTTTGCATTGTGTCAAATAAATAACAATTCTTGAGTTTTTATAAAGTTTGACTATTATTGACATCTATTAAATTGCATTGACAATCGATGGTTAAAGGTTCTTCTCATGATAATGGGATAATGGTAAGTCCATGCATGGATTGCTCTTCCTTTCAAGCCTATAGAAAGATTCTTTAAATGCATGCAGCGGCTAGGAAAATTAAGAACAAATGAGCTGGTCTAATGATCCTCATTTTAAGTCCATCATATCAAAATTTCCTAAGTTATTCTAATCTAGGTCTAATTTCCTTAACCTTATCATTAGTCTAGGAAGTGATGCCAAGATTACTTCCAGACAAAAAATCCAAAACGTTGTAAATTTATTTTAACTCTCAATAAACAATAAACATTTTTAAGTTTTAAGTACTAATTCCATTAAACAAGCTCATTAACCAAACTAAAAAAGATGATGCCAATTCCATACTAATTCAATTTGTTCCAAACATGATAAAGCTAATGTTCCTTTCGGTTTACTCTTTCATTTCTTTTTTATTCAAAATAATTTAATGTAACTTTACTCTACCCCATTTTGTTCCTTATCTTTCTTCACCAAAGAATGAAGTATTTTTTGTTTTGTTTCATCTTATATCTATCCATTTATCTATCTATTTGTTTGTTTGTTTAATGCATATAAATAAAAGAGAGCAAACAAGAGGTGGAAATGAACTTTTTCAACACGAAAGTGGTGTTTGCTCTTTTTTCCAACCTGATGGATAAAGTAATACTATTTACATTTCTTATGATGTAATCATCATAATGTCCATAAAAAAGGGACTTTAGAAAATATATTTTAGAGAGAGTTAGATGCAAAGTGATTTATCTTTCTACCACAATTGAGAAATATAACGTAAACGATGAATTGTAATTTATTTTTTAACTATATTATTACTTATGTTGTGTACGTTGATGATCTATGAGAAGGGATTATGGAAAAGAGATTTTAGAGAGTTAGATGCAAGATTTATCTTTCTACCATAATTGAGAAATATAATGTGAACGATGAAATTCAATTTGTAGCTTTATTATTACTTATAATGTATACATTGACGATCATCATTTTTAATTAGCATTAAATAATTGACATATTGTGTCAAACAATGAGAAGATATATAATGTGGTACATGAGCTTTCACAAAAAAGTTTAATCACACACCTAAAGTTTGGTTTTGAACAATTTGGTACTTGAATGAAATTCTTATGGATATTTTTTCTACTTGAAGTTTGATTTTGATAATTTTAGTACTTGAAACAGGTTTTCATGTATATAATGTACGCAAAAAATTCCTTCAATTATTAAAAATATCGAAACCAAACTTCAGTACCTGATTAAACTTTCTGCAAAAGTTTAGGTACCAAAATGAACTTTTTGTAAAAGTTTTGGTACACATTAGCCCATTTGTAAATGATGGTGATGACTTTTAAGGGTAAAATGGTTATAATGAAATAAAAGTATATATTTTTAAATATGTGTCAAGTTTAGTTTGCTTGAATAATCCATGTGGAATAATGATTTCAGATCCCACTTCCTTTTTTATCTTCAATTTTTTTTTTCCTAAAAGTTAGAAGGGTGATTTATAAAATCAACCATTCCAGATTAAAAGAAGAGTTCAATTCTACCACCCTTTGTTTGCTATTTTGCCCATCACATATTTTATTATTAAAAACATTTTTGAGAAGTACTAAACTTGACATATATTTAAAAATTATAATGGATCTGTCTATCTCTAATTTTTTTCCTGAGGAATTCAAATTTGGTTTATCCATATTAGTAATAACGCTAGTTGGACTTGGGTCAAGTCACTTATAGGGAAGATGCAAGATCCACCGTTGGATCTTGTAATAAAGTTGTAGGTTTATTTAAAAAGTTTTAAGTGTGGTATAGGTTATATATAAAAGTTGTAGGTTGTAGGTTGTAGGTTGTAAGTGACTTAACCCAAGTAGGTCTTGTAATAATACTATTAGGTTATAAGACCATGAATAAATTTGTTAATCTGTTACTCATTTAATTCTATTTTATTCCATCATAACTATTTCAACCTAACCAAACATAACGTTATAGTTTTAAACACCAATAACAACTCAGTTAACTTAACTTGTACATGATAAAGGGGGGATTGGATTGTAAATGACCATTGTTGTTTGTTAATGCTTTGTTAAATATCGTAATAGTAATTTTACATAGAAGGAAGGAAAATCAAATAGCATATAGTTAACTATAAAGACTAAAGAGTTAAGTGCCCTTAAAAAAAAAGGAAAAAACAAAGATGTGCATTAGTCAATTATCTTTTGACAAAATTAGCCTTTTACAGGGGAATGAATATATAGAATCATATGATTTCGGAATTCCCTTTTAGATATAGGATAACTACTTTTTTTTTTTGTGATAATGTCAAAAATAATAACTGGACTTTAGCAAAAAATTCATTTAGGTACCTAAAGTTTGATTTTGAATAATTTGATACTTGAAATAAGTTTTTACAAATTATTTTTTTTACCTGAAGTTTGATTTTAATAATTTTGGTATCTGAACAAAATTTTTTAAAACTTTTTTTATACCTAAAGTGATTAAATTTGCTTTAGATATAAAAAAATTTGCAAAAACTTTATTTAAATACTAAGATTATCAAAATTAAATTTCAGATATTAAAAAAATTCAAAAAATTTTGTTTAAATATTACATTATTTAAAATAAAATTTCATATATTTAATATTTTATCAAATTTTAAATATCATTTTTATAAAAATCCTCCTTTGGGTCTCTTTCCTGATTAGACCGAAATGGAAAAACGGAATCTTAAAATGGCGCTATGGAATTATCCTCTCTCTCTCCCCCGCGAGTGGGAAGACCGTATAAAAGTTGGAAAAATCCCTATTCCTCATTGCGAATATTCCTTTCTTGCAGTCCCTGCCAATAAAGCATTCATTTAATATGTATCTTATTTTAAGAAAAAATATTAAACATTAAAATAAACGAAGTAGAATATATTGACGAGTGATGTGTCTCTGTTCTTATAGGTGAAGAAAATTAGTGCTGATCTTTGGTCAGTTTTTGTTTTAATTATTAGAATTATACACCGTGATATATATATTTTAACAAATAAAAATAGATGATATGTGAGAAGTGATATGAGATTATCAAATTAAGATAAGGAAAAAAAAATGAAATCGAGTTTTACGAAATTAGAATAGTTATATTTTTTTTCACCAAGTAGAATAGCTATTTAATGTAAAAATCAACAAGAGCTATTGATTTTGAGAGTTTCTTGTGTGCCTATAGATATCATGCTATCTTGACTAATAGTAAAATAAATTCGATCAAGGAGTCAACCATTTAATATGGGAATGTCCTGACTGTAATAATGCAGATATTACTATTATTTGTACTGGAAAATGAAACCCCATGGGAATAATATTTATGGTAACACCATCAAAATAATAAGTTTAAGACACTAAAATGCTCCAGTCCATTTTGGCTTACAGAATCAAGTTGGAATTATATTTCAATTCAATAAGGAATGTAATAAATATGTAATGATTAGTATAATATTTATTTGATGTAAAAATAAAATAAAAATTATTTAACCAAAAGTAAAATATGAATAATGTTATTTGTCTTTATTACATAAAGATAATATTTGTACATGTGATATATATTAAACAAAAGATGAATAAACAAATGATCATTATGTATGAGAATATAAATTACTATTTATTATTTTACATAATATCAATTATTATATAAATTATTATTCTTTTGAACTAAACTGCGTAATAACTATTTTCTATAAAATCAAGAAAAAATAAATAGTTATCCCAATCATAAACCTCACCATCGCAATATTGATAGCTTGTCCAATTTTCCTTAATTGGGTATTTATTATAGATATTTTCAAAATTTATTCATTTCTTTAGATTAATTTTTATGTAATTATACACGATTGGCATTTCTATTCACCTCCAAATTAATTTGATTTATATTTTACCTGACTCGGCGAGAATTACATCTATTTTAATTTATTTTATTTTGCAAAGCAGTAGCGGAAGTTACTTTATAATTGAAATTAAAATAAAAAGACAAGTCCACCCGCTACGGCAACTGTTATTGTTGAATGTTAGTGTAATTTCGCGTGTACTTCCCGCCTCTGCTCTGCTTTCCTCTTACCATTCTGTGCTCTCTCTCTCTTCTACACTACAGCTTCTTTTAGAGAGAGATACGGAAGGAGCACACAATTTCTCTCTATTCCCTCTCCTTCTCTCTCTTCTTTCGATCTCTCGATGTTCTCATCAATGGCGTCAACGGAGGGCTTGGTCCCTATCACCAGAGGCTTACTCGCTTCTTATTACGATAGGTACCCTTCGCTCTCTCTCGGATGACGTCACTCGTCTTTCTTCTCAACTTCGCTCCTTCTCCGGTGCTCTCCTCTCGATTTCCCTCCCGAACAAGGTATAACTAGCTATCAAAAGTTAAGATTTACACTGATCCTTCCATCTTCGTATGTGATTTGACTGTTCGATTTCGTTTTAGGAGAGAGAGTTGATCGAAGAAGCGAATGGAAATGCGCCTCATAAGATTGATGAGAATATGTGGAAGAATCGAGAACATATGGAGGAGATCGTTTTTCTCCTCGAAAAGTCCAACCGGCCGTCACAGGTAGTCAATGCAGTGTTCTTTAACTACTTCATTTTAAGAAATTGAAGCCTGAGGATGAAAATGTTATATTTATGTGATGTATATGAGTGTAGCTTTGCGAGGTAAGCTGTCCGAGGATAAGGTGCTTGGAGGTGTTTTTGATCTGATCAAAGATAAAATCCAGTCTACTCTGGATAAATTGCAGTCATTTCAAGCTAAAAATGCTGACCGAGTGTTCAATACAGGTTACATTGTGATTCTAGCTCATATATATTGATTAAAGCAAGCTCAAGGGTTCACAAATTTTGTCAATTTGTTTTATCTGCGATCTTGTATAGAGTTTGCTTAGTGTGCACCAGTAGTCCTGCTTATTACATTTTTCTGTTAATATGCTTTTGTCTGTGCTGTGTGTTGTTTTATGACTTGGAAAAGTTCAATGAAGCATTTGTATGAGGATTTGGAATGCAAGAGGTTGAGGCAGAGTTCTCTGCCTGAACTGTAGATGAATTGTGTTATGCCATGTCTAAATGCAAAAGGATTGTAGGTGTAGATCTTGCATTTAGGAAAATTCAATAATTTTCTGATGCTTTCTTCCATGCGCTTGTTCTTTCAAACCTGATCTATCCCTTCAATATTTCTTAGTTTCATTTCAATTGCTCAATTGGGTTACATTAACCTTTGTATCTTGTGCAATGGAAAATATGATTATAGAATGTAAGAAGGATGAAGTTGTTTTCAGATTTCCTATGGATTTGTATTAGTTGTTTCCAAGTTTGAAATGGAACATATCTCATATTTTTTGTAAGGTGAACAATGTAAGAGACCATCATTTTGTTAGAGGTTTTGAGAATTTGCCATGTTTATGTCCCACTTTCGGTTGAATAATGTGTGAGGTGGGTAGTGTAATCTATGCCATGACCACAAAGTGATTTGAATGGAGTCTGTCAATCTTTCAGTCATGACTTACCTCCCACAAGACTTTCGAGGAACACTAATTAAACAACAAAGGGAAAGGTCAGAGAGAAACAAGCAAGCTGAAGTTGATGCTTTGATTAGTTCTGGTGGGAGCATACGTGATAAATATGCTCTACTATGGAGACAGCAAATGGATAGGTCAGGTTCTGGTGCTTTGCATGCTTCTTGCAATGCCTTTGCAGATATTCTGATATTTAGTGTCATTTCAGGAGACAGCAACTTGCTCAGCTAGGTTCTGCTTCCGGTGTGTATAAGACTCTTGTGAAATACTTGGTCGGAGTTCCACAGGTATAATTATTGAAATTTTTGGTTATCTAATAAGACTTTGCTTCACATTTGATCCATGAAGTCAGCACTAGATGGAGGATATGCTTAAGTTTTTGTTTGGGGGTGTTGTGGTGGGGTGGGGTTTGGGTGGTTGGTGGGGGGGGGGGGGGGGGGGGGGGGCGCGGAGTTGTTGGCAGGGGTTGGGGTGTGGGGGGAAGTGGTGGGTTCAATAAGTTAGAGAGGGTTCAAATTTGTATGGGGGTGTGGGTATATCACTTTTGAAGGAAGTGCTTGGCTTGGCCTGTGGTCTGTTGGCAATCCTGCATAGTCCTGCAGTTCCATGACACTTAGTGAATTCTTAGATCTTCACTCTCCATATATTCTTGAAATGCAATAATAGTTGGATAGAAAGGCAATTAAAAGCAGATCTCATCTTTCATCCAATCGTTTGTTTTTCCAGGATTCTTCTTTCAATACCTACAGTAACAACATTATCTAACCTGATAATCACTAAAGAATACCGTTATCAACACCTGTCTGATATGTTGATAGCCTGTTAAATAGATGATAGCAGATAGCTTCATATACTTGACATGGGCTTGGAGTGTCTTCAGGGTTTTTCTTTGCATTTAGTCCTTTTATTTTTTCTGTTAAATAGTTAGTTCTTTTACTTTGCAACCTATGTGTCTGGAAGAGACATAGGCAAATTTGGATATTTGCAATTAATTGAGTCGCATAGTTTCCACAATTTTCAACTATAACATTAGAGCAATCTTTACAATTAAAAACCTTACTTTTTTTCTACTAGCCCTAAATCTATTCCATTATTTGACTGAAAAATAAAGATTGTAAATTTGCTTGAGAAAAAACCTATATCTGATAGCTGTTTCTGTTTCTTGCTCCTGTGCAGGTTTTACTAGATTTTATCAAGCAAATAAATGATGATGATGGGTTGGTTACTCCTCCTACCTCCCCTTTGATGCTATTTATACTCATCATACGTTATACCTTCCAATAACTGATGTTGAAGAACTAGATTGCCTAGTTTTGAGATCATTATAATTATTATAAAACTCTATGCAGACCGATGGAAGAGCAACGTCAACGATATGGACCACCTGTGTACAGCCTGACAGCTCTTGTTCTTTCTATACGACTTTTTATTTCCCTATCTTGGGGACGTATTGGGAGAAGAAAAATGTGAGAAGCCTTATATTTTAATCTGATATTTAGACTGATATAATTCATATTTAATGTCCTCGTTTTAACTATGTATGGTATTTGTTCCCAGCATAGTGGCGCTCTTTCTTTTGACATTTGTTATTGATGCTTTATTTTGACTATGCTGAGCAGAAACAAAAATGAAGTGGAAATTTTGGAGGAAGCAGTTAACATTTACACATCCGAGTTTGAAAGATTTTTTACTTTTATGAGGTATTTCAATTTTCTTGCCTTATAACTAGAGGATAGTAAGTTGTTATGAGGTAGAGAGGATGATTTATGTCATGGGCAATTTACTTATAATAAAATCAAGAGTTTGTTAGAGAGAACTTTATGATCTCCTAATATTGAGGGCTTGTTAGTGAGAATCTTTTAAAATCTCATAAGCAAAGGTACTAGGATAGAATAATGTTAACTTTCTTCCTTTATTTCTCATTATAGCTATAGCATATTAGTAGCTTATTCATATAAGTGGAAGACAAACACTAAGAAATCTTTCGAGGAATACGGGAAGTTGGAGCAACAAGCCTTGTAGCTTAGGTGGAAGGCGAAGAAGGCCTCCTTCCGGGGGGGCCTAAGCCACTAGTAACCTGTACTAGTTGTCTAATCCATCTTGTGACTCATACATTCTAACCAAATATATTCTAATTAAATTTAATGAAAATATTTGACATTTCACATATTCAAACTTTATATAATGGGTGGCCAAGTGTTACATACGATTTGTATATGAACTTTAGTATCTCATTTCACAGAAGCGATTTGTAATGGGATTTTGGTAATTAATTTCTTCCAATTTGCATATTGGTTATATATATATATATATATATATATATATATATAACAACAATGGTAAACATATGTTAGATCTGGGCAAATCTCATACATGCAACAACCTCCTTCAAGTAATTCCAACTAAGTGTGTTATAAGCTTTCATGATTTCCAACTTAATAAAACACCTAGGGTTTGTGATTTTTCTTCCTGCTATAAATGCTGCTTGTTCCTTATTGACAAAAGAAGCGAGTAGTTCTTTCAAACATGAAGCTAAAGTAGAGTTTGCTTTATAGATCACATTGCAATAAGAAATAGGCCTGAATTGCAACAAAGAGTATGGCTTAGCTACTTTAGGAACTAAGATATGATTGTTTATTTGAATCGTGGACTCGTGAAAGAAGATAATGTTTTTGTCACTGAATTAACCATTAATCACTTGACCATTGTTTTTAAAAACTTTGCTCGGCCACCCCTGGTAGGTAATATGTCTCAAAAGCCACTGCTTTTCACCAATCCCATCCATATTTTTGCTAGCAATATCAGATCGATGGATTGGGCTCTTTTAGCCTTTTCTTCCCTTCAGGAATATGTGAAAAGTCCTTTTCATTTAATTTTTTGACTTTACTTTGAGAGCCTTTAATTTAGAGACAACTTGATACATTTTGAGCCTGTACATCAGTACTCCTTATATTTGCCACTAAAGGCAAGAAAGCTTCAGAATCCAACGCAAATCAAAGGATTTGAAGGGAACTTTGTGGACTAGGAAAGTCTGACCAGACCAAGCAGATTGCATGATTGGAGGGTAGAGAAAGAAAGCTTGCTTCAGATCTACGATAATGTGTCAATCAAATTGATTAACAGGATGTGATCAACAGTCCTTAGAATAGGATCATCCCTTTGTTTTTTGCCAGGAGAAATTCCCATGAAACATGAGTCATTAAGTTCAATGCCATTTATAAAGACTTGAAATTTGTAGTAGTCTTCACACTAGTATTACCACCCAGCCTTACCAAAATGGATTTGGTAATATTGAAATCCCCAGAGCATTCCAAGTTGGTCCACAAGAAAGGGCACAACCAACGAGATCATATTCTTAAACGTTCTTTGTTCTATTTTAGAAGTAGACGCATGAACAATAGTGACATAAAACCCAACATTGGCTCTTTAATTCAAAGAAAAATATTGGATGAAATGCGGGTGCTTCTTTTGACATTGCATCCTCCATGATCTGGGTCCTCACCCAACCAAATCCTCTTCCTGGAACAAGAATTAAGTAGAAAGTCCCAATATGGGTGAGTTATTCTTTGAACAAAAGATTCATTTGAGTAATTAGAGTAAATTTAGAAGGTCTTGTTTGGTTTCCTGCGAATTGAACAGAGCATCTGAATTCCATTTGACCTGGATACTGGTGTCCTCCCCCTACTGTCAAATTTTTATGAAAGTGATTGTTTTGTACCAGATACATGATATATCTCTGATAAAAGCTTACATTTCCAGCGGTTTTGGGGCTTTTTACTCATGAATGCACCTTAAGCATTTCATTTTAACACTTGTAGCTCCTTGGCATTGCATTATATAAATCTGAGAAAGTAAAAGTTGAAGCAAATTTGCTTCAAGATCTAAAATACCTTATCAGCTTCACTTTGTTAAATTTGATATTGCAACCATCTCACTTAAAATCTTAAGCCAGTAAATGTAGGTGTATTGTTTTTTTTTCCAACTGCCTTTCTTATCCATTCAAAATTCCTCCTTCATGCTAGTTAGAGATAGAGTGGCGCTTAAGAGAACTGCACATCATTGTTGTACTTATATGTTTATGCTTGATAAGGCATTTATGATGCTTCGATTAATTTATAAAGAACTAACTTTACCTTTTCCTTACCAGTGAGGTCTTTGCAAATTCACCTTTTCTTATATCAGCCAGATGCTGGTGTATTGGAAGGAAGGTAGGTCTTTCATCTTCATCTCTGATTACTACATGATTATTAGAAGTGGTCATCTGACAACTTACTGTTTTGTACAGGAAAAATGATGAGTACCAGGTGGCTATCGTACCAGCTGGAAGTATTCATGAGGTACCTCATAAATTTTTATCTTCATTTGCTTATTGGAGTAGTCATGTACCTGTCTAATATTAAGCCCAGTGGTTATAATCTGTTAGAATTGTTACTTAAGTGGATGCAACAGTAGCCAACTGGTCAAGTAAACTGTAGTTTGCGTTTTGTTATCCAGCACCATTTGCTGCAACCACCGACTGATATTGGAATATGTACAGTTACTATGGAATTCAGCTAGGAATGCTGGACTGATATTATTCTAATTCCTGAATTTTCAACGATATCTTCATTTTGATACTAAGGCTATAAGTTATAAACTCCTCATATGCCATGGAAGAAGAAATGGATCTAACTAGATGTGGATGATTAGCCCAATGAAAGTTGTAGTCTTTGTTGAAGATTGCATCTGTAATGAAGAACTATTGATGTGTCTATTTTAGAAACAATACAAAAAAATTCAAGTGCTTCCTTAGTAGAAATATCCTCAATTTGGGAGAGAAAATGCTCTCTCCTCTCTTTGAAGTGCTTAGCCCCCCAAACCCACCCTAATAAATCTTTGTTCTTAGGGTTCCCTTTCCTTTTCTTGTCTTCTTTCTTTCGTTCTTTCCTATCCATTCTCCTTTTCTCTCTCTTCTCGTCTCTATCTCTCCTCTCTTGTCTCTTCTCTTGTCTTGTCTTGTCTCTCTCTTTCTCTCCTCTTGCCTTCACCTCTCTGTCTTTGTTTCTCTCTCCTTGTCCCATCTTCCTCTCTCCTCTCCGTTCTTTGTCCTCTTTCTCTCTCTTCTTCGTTTTCTTTTCTTCCTTCTCCCTCTCTCTCCTTTTCTTTTCATGCTTCTCTCTTCTCTCTCCTTTTCATTTTCTTCTCTTTCTTTCTCCTTCGTTCTCTCTCTCTCTCTCTCTCTCTCTTTCTTTCTTTCCTCATCGGTCTTCTTGGCTAGTCGTTTCTGATGAGGAGCGATCCTCCATGTTGTGCTTTGGCCGACTCCACCGTGGGGAACCATCTTTCTCCTGGGTCTCGTCGTTTGGGGGTAGTGATGCCAATGAAGGGTCTGTGGGTAGTCTTCCGCCTCTTTTGAGAAGAGCTCGTCTTCTCTTGTCAGCCTAGCTAACCTTGGAGGCTTGGACCATGGTGCTTCTAAGCGTGGTAAACCGTCTGTTTTTGCTAGGATGTGTTCGGCCTCAGCTTCCCGGTTTTTTGGTGTTCAACAGAAGAATATTTATGCTTCCTCCACCTTGTTTGGTGATGCTACTATGGAGGAGCTAAATGGCGTTATGGACAACATTGAAAAGCAAATCCACAGTGAGTCTCAAGCTAAGACTTTTGCTAATGTGTGTTCTCCTCCAGTTGTACCTAATTTGAAACCAAAGTTCAATCTAAGTTTCTTCAAACCAGTGGCCAGAGGCCTTATAGCCAAAGTTCGTCCTCCGCCATCTATTGCCGAGAAAGGAGCCAAATATTGGGACTTTACTATTGTTGGATTTTTTCTAGATGCAAAATTCGTTCACCCTTGTCCAAAATATTGCTTTAAGGTTGTGGAAAAACTATGGAATTTTGAATGTGCTAGGAAGTAAAGAAGGCTTCTTTTTTTAGATTCTCTTCCAATGCTAACTTGGATGCTATCCTGGCTAAACCTTGGTATTTTGCAAAGATATCTAGTGCTACAAAAATGGCGGCTTGGTATGTCTCTTACTAACCTCAGCCCTCTAGTTTCAGCATGGGTGGTTTTTTCACATGTCCCATGTGAATACCTTGATGCAGATGGGGTTAGGTATATAGCTAGTGCTGTTGGTACCTGTACAAGCTGACTCTCTCACGGCATCGAGAGGAGGGCAAACTAGGCTAGAGTTCTCATTGAAATTGATGCATGTGAAGATTCTGTATCTCAAGTAGAAGTGGAAAGGGTTGATGGGTCTGTGGCCCTTGTGGATGTTGAGTACCAATGGCTTCCTCCTAGATGTTTGAAATGTAAGGTTTTTGGGCATATTTCCATTCTCAGGTGTTTCCTCATCTAAGGAGGATGAAAATGATGGTTGGGTTCATAATAATAGAAAGGAAAAAACGGTTTTTGATTATTCCCAACCGGGTGAATTGTTGGCTACTTGACAAGGTAATGACTGCTGTGATGGTAGTATAGAAGTGCAATCCCCAATTAAAAATGATCAAAAAGCTCAAGAGCCGTCAGGATACTATAGAAGGCAATAACTTGCTTCCGGACAGTGAGTGAATGGGTTTCAAGCTAGTGGTGAGGGTTCCATGCCTACTCATGTCTTGGAAACACCAGCTGTTTGTGGGGATGATCTGGAGTTGTGGAGCATCTTAGTGTGCCTTTGGAGTATGGAGAGAATTTGGATAGTCTAATGTAGTGAGAGGGGAGGCCACTCCTTTACGCAAAATTTATTGGCAAAGTGCATGGGAGGCCTTCAGATAGTTCGATATCTGGTAGTAGGAATAGTTCTTCAAATGGAAGGCGTAATAAAAGAAAATTCAAGCGCAAAAAGCGCTATACTTGAAGCTGGTTTTCTTTTTTGTAGTCTCCATGAATTTTGTAGCTTGGAATGTAAGGGGCTTAGTGACCCCATAAAAAAGTGCCGATGTAAGGAAAATATGTAGTGAAATATTATTTCTCTAATGGGTCTTTTGAGACTAGAGTTAACCACTCAAATGAAATTTTGATTCAAAGAATTAGCCCATTGGAAGTTCATTGTTATTCTTGTGCTAGAAAGAGAATTTGGCTGGGTTAGGACCTTGGTATGTGGGACATACAAATTCATGAAGAACATCCTCATTTTTTCATGCTATTGCTTGAATGTTCGTATGAATGTTGGTTTTTTTGTCTCTTTTGTTTATGCTGCTAACTACGTGGTAGAAAGACGAGTCTTATGGATAAATTGTCCGTGGTGGATCCTTCTATTACTCAAAACCATGGATTATTCTCGGGTGATTTTAATATCACGAAATCGGTTCTTGAGAGGGGGTGGCAACACTAGAATGAGTAGTGCAAGTGCTGAGTTTAGGGGCTTTTTAGATTTTTTGGAGTTGGATGACTTGAGATATTGCGAGATTTCTTCTCTTGGTCGAATAGACAAGTAGCTTCTCCTATTTTATGAAAGCTGGATCACATTCTGGTCACCAAAGTTGGATGACTGGTTTCTAAGTCGGAGGCGAAGTTCCTTTCCTTGCTCCTTTCAGATATGCCATTTGTTTAGTGCTTTTGATTTTTCCACACCCAAAAGAAGGATTCCTTTCAAATGTTTTGATTTTTGGCTTGAGTCGAAGGAGTTTATGCCGTTAGTTCAACAAGTGTGGAATAATGAAGTGGCCGGTTCCAAATTTTACCAGGTTGTGTCTAAGTTGGAAAGGCTGAAGTTTGAATTGAAGAAGCTCAATGATAGGGGGTATTCCCATATTTCTTCTCGGGTAGATAAGGCGAAAGATGATTTGAAGTCTATCAAGCTAATATTGCTAGGGGACATATTGATCTTTTCAATGAGGAAAGGCAAGCCGTTAAGCACTATTACACCTTAAGGGGGACTTAAGAGAGTTTCTTCAAACAAAAATCAAGGGTGCATTGGTTGAATTTAGGGGACAAGAACACATCCTTCTTTCACAAAGCCATGAACCAGAGACAAAACCGAAATTCTATTAATTCCTTGGTTAAGGAAGATAGGTCAATGGTTAAAGGAGATCAGGTTGTACATGAAGAAGCCCTTGCTTACTTCTCCAACTTGTTTAGAGCTCCCGATTCTCTTTTAGAAGATTCTGATTTGGATGATTTTGTGACTCGAAGGCTTAGTGAAAGCCAGGTAGAATTCATTAATTCTGAACTTTCAGATCAAGATATCAAATCAGCTTTCTTCAGTCAAGTTAATGGCAAAGCCCCGAAGCCTAATGGTTTCTTAGCAAAATTCTTTAAGGCAACTTGGAATGTTCTAGGGCCTGATCTCACTTTGAGTTAAAGAATTCGAACTCTGGTTTTCTTTGGAAGGAGGTAAACAATACTATCATTTCGTTAATACCTAAAGTCTCTAATCTATCGTCTTTGCTAGATTTTAGGCCTATTTCCTGCTGTAATGTGATTTTTAAGGCCATATCTAAGCTCCTTGCTTCTCGTTTAAAGGGGCTTCTCGTTTAAAGGGGGTATTATCATCCCTTGTTGGTAAAGAATAAGCAGCTTTTATTCCAGGAAGGCGTATTACGGACAATATTTTTGTTGCACAAGAACTAGTCAATGGCTATCATCTTAATCATGGTGCCCCACAATGTGGCATAAAGGTGGATATTATGAAGGCTTATGATACAATTAGTTGGCAGTTTTGGGAACGTGTCCTTTCATTCATGAATTTCCCCTTCCCCCCACCCCACCCCCACCCCCACCCATGCCATTTTGTTAAGCTTCTTAGTCAATGCTTTTCAACTCCTGGAGAGCTTGTGGGTTTCTTTCCTAGTCATAGAGGTCTTCGACAAGGTGACCCATTTCACCTTATTTATTTGTTTTGGGCATGGAATTTTCTCTGGTATACAAGGAAGATGGCAATCTTGGATGGCTTTTCCTACCATTGGAGATGCAGGGAAGAGAGACTCACTCACCTATGCTTTGTTGATGACTTGATGATTTTTTGTAAGGGTGATCTACCTTCCACTAACTTAGTTGATGAAGCGCTTTCTATTTTTGAATCTTTATCGGGTCTAAGGGCTAATGGTCTTAAAAGTATGGTGTTCTTTTGTAATGTGGAGGTATCCCTAAAAAATTCAGTTCTTTCTATCCTTGGTTTTATGGGAGGCAAATTGCCCATTCAATATCTTGGTGTTCCTTTAATTTCGTCCAAGCTCAAGTTCCGATGTGATGCTTTAGTGGCAAGGATTTCCTCTCGATTAGACTTGACTTGTAAATTCTTATCCTATGCTGGAAGATTATAACTCCTTAAATCGGTGATTTTTCAATGCAAATTTACTTGGCTTCGTGTTTATCTTGCAAAAGAAAGTAATTCATTCCATTGAAAAATTAATGAGGAATTTTCTTTGGAGCAGTAACTAATATTTCTACAAAGGCTAAGATCAAGTGGGATATAGTGTGTTCACTCAAGGATGAAGGAGGTTTAGGGATCCCTAATCTTGTTTTATGGAACAAAGCACAAATTAAAATATTTGGCACTTGTGCAATGGTAGCATCCAGAGTGTTGGACTGATTGGGTGCACTCTATTTTTCTCAAAGGGAATAGTTTCTGGTGTGTAAAAACTCCATCTTCTTGTTCTTGGACATGGCACAAGCTCCTAAAGTTAAGATCATTAGTTCGTCAATTCATGAAGTGGTTTTGGTGATGGGGTTTCTATATCACTTTGGGCAGATTTTAGCTTCCTCAAGGACTTTGACAGAGAAGTATAGTTCAAGGGAAATTGTGTCCTCGGGCTGCCCCTAAATGCTAGACTTTTGCTTGATTGAGGATGATAGCTGGAGTTTGCCAAATTCTCTTTTCTGGGCTTCGTTTCATATTCCAGCTATGCTACAGCCTAACTCTTCTAAGCAAGATAAGTTGCCGTGGATTGCATCAACTTCAAGCGAGTTCTTCTTAAAAAGTACTATAAAAGCTCTTGGTACTTCTCGTCCTCAAGTTAGGTGGTCCAAGCTTGTTTGGAATAAGAGATCTATCCTTAGGCACAGTTTCATCCTATGGCTTGCAATTCAGCCTCTGAGGATCATAGTCACTTGTTTTTCCAATGCCCTTTCTCTCTTCAAATGTGGAATGCAATTATTTCTGAGCTTCATCTTCCTACATCCTTTTTATCTTGGCGAGGTACCCTAGATGGGCCATCAACAGCCAACGACAACACAAACATAACCTTTGGTGTTGCTCTTTCGGCTTCAGTCTATTGTATTTGGCGTTTGAGGAATTCTGTGCGTTTGGGGAAGCATCTCACAGATCCTTTTTCTCTTGCTTGCCAAGTTCTCTTCTATACAAGGCTTAGTCCATAGCTTTTGCTTTTATATATTGTTTCTTTGTGATCGGGTGGTTATTGTACGATCGTTTTGAGTGGTTCTTTCTAGTTTTGATTGCATATTAGTGGCTCGGCCCTTTTTCCGCTTTTTTTTTTGTTGTATTTTCCTCTTTGGTATTAATGAATATTTTTATTTATCAAAAAAATAAAAAAAAAAAAATATGATTTACCTTTAAAGTGTAAAAAGCTCCGCCCCAATAGTGATGATATCCATTAGTTTCCAATAATGAGTTTGTTGAGAAGCTTTCTCTTGCAGCATGTTTTTCCTCGTTTACAATGCTGTTGCTATGCTTGATTTGTAGTATAGTTATTCCATGGAATTCCTATTGTTGCCAAATAGGGATTCTAGTACTTCTTGCACTTGTACCCTTTTTCCATGATGGTAACATTTTTTAACTTGAGAATAGAAGAAAAAAAATAAAAAGGGAATTGTGATTCTTCTTAGAACCAAAGAAATATATACTTCTTGTTTTTTCCTACATCTCTCCATACTCTACCATGAGACTTTAGTCCACTAATCAAGCCATGGACCATAATAACTCGACCCAGCTACTACACCTTGATCTGACCCCTATCAAACCACCTAACTACGACTTTCACCCTTATTCTTAATCTATTACTTCCATTATCTTAAGTGCAATGAGCAATGTAGTTGCTACTGCTTTTCTATTCTATTTCTTAGAAATTGCGATTCTATTCCATATATTGTTTCATTTCTACTAACCAAATGTGTTGTATGGTTTTCCACAATATGTTTGGTTTCTAAGCTTATCTCTTTCCCACACTACAAAGTTTGTCGTCTCATCATTTTCTGCAACAAGTTATCAAATACCTTTTGTGAAGGGTTCTCCTTAGTTATTATGTTCTCCCAAAAAATGCACTCATTGCTGCGGAGGGTCAATGAGTAGATTGGACTAATCTGTATATAAGAATGTGCAGCTTCTTGCAGAAGTTTTTTGATCTCATTGAAGGGGCTGGTGGATTAGACATGCGGGATACATGTCATCAAGCTTTACTAATATGGGGGTTAAATAAATGAGAGTGCTTTGGCTTGAAATTAAGGGACTGAGTGCTTTTTTTAAGGGATTTTTAGTTGTGGATGCATCATACCTTTCCTTTTTATAGTAATAAGACTTCAACAATTTAGAAAATTACAACCTGTGACAAAGTTAGAGCTTAAAGACTGGAATATTTTTCCTCCAGATGTGATGTGGAGAAACCAATATGATGACCTTGTAGCCACTAGAGGATTTGTTGATGTTCAAGATCCAGAGTATTGTGGTGGAAGAAGTCGACAGGAATACCAAGCATTTTTCCTTCAAAGCAATCATGAATTCTGACAGAAAGTCTAACTGATGACACATCAGCATGGGCAAAATTTGTTTTAAAGAATATTAAGGAGATTAGGGATGAAAGGAGAATCATGGATGATAAAGTATCACTAATTAAAAACATTTTTGGTTTGGGACAACGAAACACCCCAAACCAAACCAAAATAAGTTGTCCACCAAATTGGATCAACAACAGCAGTTAGTAATGATGGACTTTTTGATAGCTCGTGCTTATTGTTTTAGATTAGTGGTTAGATAGATATCCCTGGATGAAGAGCTGGAAAAGCTAGCGCAACATATAAGATTTTCTTGTGAAAAAAATTGCAATATGTTTTTCTTTCTATCTGATGAGTTTCATGATGGAAAATCTTGATGTGACTAGTTAAGTTTCTCCGTGTGGTGACAGAAAGGTCATAGGTTAGAGACAGGTACGAATTTTTTGCAACATGTGGAATCAACACTGTATATCCCCATCCCTGTGCATGGTTAAGAAAGTGCTTTGCCCACCAGGTTATATTCTTTCTTGTCTTTAGAGTTAATAATGGTTGCTTTATGTTGTAATCTAGCTTCACAACTGTTTGACTTAAAAATTTAAGCTTGTAGATCGACACATTTGTTTATTTTTTTTGGCCAAACGACGCATTTCTTTATAGATTAGATTTTAATATCCCCTTCATGTGTAGGTTAGGACATTAGTCAAGTTCATCATATAAAATTGTTAAATGGTGAGTTAAACTACAATAAGAGAAATTGAACTCATAATCTTTCTCTTTGATACCATGTTGAGATTTAGCTCCACATCTATTTAATTAAAAGCTTTAGCTTATGAAGTGTAGTTCTTAATATTATATTTTTTAATGGACTATACTATGGCTTTTTATTGTGGGATTGTGTATCAGGTCTCATTAGAGGTGGAGTCACTGAATTCATACATTGCTTGGGATTTTTCATTGGTGCAGAGCACACTTTCTCTGGTATGCTTCTAAATCTCAATCGTCTTCAAGTAAAATCTATTCCCTGATTAAACATGTTTAACTTTGATGTTTTGGAAAATTCAGAGCACATCAGCAACTGTCAAATGAATAATTTTGTGAAGTTTTCTTATGAGATTAATAGGATCCTAAAAACCTGCTAGCACATTCATTGCTTTTCCATTTAATTGGTTATGCATGTGTTATGGAAGGGGAGGTCTACAAAGATGTGGATGGAGAATTTCAACAAATGGTTTTTCTGATATAGATTTTCCTGAGGATAGAGTTCCATACCTGATGTTGTTACTGTCTACAATTAGAAATGTGAATGCATTAGTTCCATGTGGATTTCATTTTCATATCTGCCTTATATTTTGCAAGGTTTATGCATTGAACATGCACGCTATTATTCATAAGGGTGTTCCTTTCAGTACCTCTTCTTTTTATCCTTTTTATTGCTAAATGGAGCCAGGTTAAATGTTGTATTGGGGTCATTTCCAATTTGTACCCATTCCATATCTTAATATAATATTGCCTAGCTACCAAAGAAAAGGGAATGAAAGGAAAGTAGAGGTTAGATGTTATTGGGAGTTGAACTCATGCTTTTAGAAAGTGGAGCTGTTTTCGAAGAAAATGGTTGTTTTTTCTGAAGAATCAAGACTTACATTATACATATCTGCACTTGAAATATTTGAAAGCTTGACTACAAAATTTTAGAAGTTACAATTCATAGTTAGGCTAGCCTAGTTTGCTAATCAGATGAAGAGGCAGAATCATTGAGCAAAAGAAATTTCTCAATTCTACACTTATCATGTTTGTTGCCCAAATAAAATCCATTTTTTACCCCTGATTTTCCTCTCTATTAGTTTATTGCAGACATAAAAATGAAAAGTATTTCATCTTAAATTTCTTCCAAAATAAACAAATTAATTGGTGACTAGTTTTCTTCAAGTCTTCATGATGAGATTTTGGATATGAGTGCTTTTGTGAATTCCAGCAGATTGTGAAATAGTTTTGGATGTGTGATTTCTTTTGCCTATTGTATGTTTCATTGCAATAAAACAATGCAAGTTTAATAAGATGGTTTTTCCCATCAGGTGCCTATGAAAAGATAGTCTACATGTCCTTGCCTAAAAGAAAAGATAGGCCGTGTGTTTTATATATAATTCTTGCATTTAAGAGATAGTATGACAATAAATCTACAACTTTCTGTATGTTAACCCCATTTGTGGCTCATTGGTTAGGACATTGGATTCAGTGTTGAATGCACAAATCCTAAAGGAGAAAGAACTGTGAGTTGAACACATTGCTGTATGTCTTCTTTAATTATAATTTTCAACTTCTTGGCTTCATTTTCTTATTTCTCTGCATGTGGATGCGCTTTTTTAGTTAATACTGCCTTACCGACGCTATGATTCTGACCAAGTAAGTTGATTCTTTCCAGCATTATGTTCCCTCTTAGTTCAAAGACGAACTGAAAAAAGTTTAACCTAGAATTTATATGCAGGGCAACTTCTGCACCCTCATGGCTGGAAATTACAAGCTCATTTGGGACAATTCATACTCAACTTTCTTTAAGAAGGTATTAAATAATTCAAACCCTTTGTGAGTTGTAATTAATGCTTATCTTATTCACAACAATGTTCATAAATAAGGACAAAAATAATTCTTACTTACACCAAGCAACAATAGAGCTTACTTTCACTGGATTAGATGGCTTATCTATTTTTTTTTTTCTCTCCCAACAATTGAGTGGGTGAAATGATCACTAAGTGGTGGTGAGATTCTTTATGATTGGTATGAAGTGATGAAACGTAGGAGTGATATGATGTACATAGCAACTCAGATTGTCACCAAAAGGCACGGATAATAGAACTTTTTCCAAGTAAACAATCTCATTGACATGATCCATAGCTTATATTAGCATATGGATTTGCACATGCTTCATTTCCTTTTTTTGGGTAAGGTTAGATTTCATTAATCATCAAAAAATACAAAGGAAACTTTACAAAGAAAAGCATCAAGACGCAAAAAGCCCCATCTATACAATAGGAGACCTGAAAACTCGAACACAGCACCAAGGTTCAAAACGGTACTGAGGTTGAGAAATCGGCAGTTACAACACGTTAGGGCTTATA
The DNA here is from genome assembly GCA_024138025.1 of Combretum micranthum. Taxonomy (NCBI): domain Eukaryota; kingdom Viridiplantae; phylum Streptophyta; class Magnoliopsida; order Myrtales; family Combretaceae; genus Combretum; species Combretum micranthum. The sequence goes on from JAMXBD010001302.1 coordinate 373,245, forward strand.
CAAGCTAAAATACGGACAAATGGAACGAGCTCCATCTATAGGATTCCACAATCTATTTCCTATTCTTCTCTCATTTCTTTCTCGCCAAACAAAATAAAAAAGCAAGCTGATGATAGTCTTTCAAATTACCAACATCCTTTGATTCCCATCCACGAAGAACTCTTTATGATTTGTAGCCTTTGAAGGAAGATATGTGCAGTTAGCGACTTTTATTTTCAATATATTCCATACCTCTACCATAAAAGAACATTTGAGAAAAAGATGATCTTGAGTCTCCTCTTCTCTTCTACACAAAAACAACAATTACTATTAATAACACCCCAACGAAGTAACTTATCTTGGGTGATGAATCTTTGATGGGCTGCTAACCAGAGAAAGAAGGAGTGCCTTGGCACAATTTTCTTGCACCATACAAAGTTGTGCCATGTAACTCTATCCCTAGGGGCTCGAATGAAATCATAAGCTACTTTTATAGTTAGACCTTTAGTTGTATTCTTTTTCCACACAAGTTTGTCCTCGGGGCAAAACTGGGATATAGTCATTCCCCAGATCACTTCTAATGCGATTCCAAATGTCACCATCAGGCCACCCCCAATTTCCTTCATTTGTGATACAACACAGTCTAGCTTGTCTTGGAATACCTGACCTATAAATCTCCCTTTCTTCCAACCAATCCACCAATGCCCCTCTTGGATGCCATTTATCATACCACACAGAGATAAGATTCTCATTTCCTATTTCCCATTTTGGTAAATATCTAGCAAGAAGTCAAAGATGTAAGATCTTCCTCCACGACCAAGATACCATGCAAGGGATTTTAGCATATCAGAAGTTATTCTTCTTTAGAAGCTCGGTTTTGACCCAAGAAGGCCAAAGAGAGTCACATACATCAGAACATAAATACCAGATATGTTTCAACTGTGCTGCCTTGTTTCATGTCACCAAATCAATGATTCCCAGGCCTCCTTCATTTTTGGGTTTACAAACTGTGTCCCAATCAACTTTTGCCTTTGCTTCTCTTCATCACTATCATTTCACAAGAACCATTTCATCTTTTTGGTTAGCTCCTTGTAAATACTTTTTGGAAGGATAAAAATTGAGGACCAATATACTTGGATAGAGAAAAGAACACTCTTCACTAATTAGATACGACCTGCATAAGATAGAAATTTGCTAGACCAAAGATTGATACGTTTACTAACTCTTTCTATCAAAAATTGCAAGTTGACTTATTGGGTTTGGAGGAAGACAAGGGCACCCCAAATTTCATTGGTAAATCCCTCACCTGGAAATTTGAAATTTGTCGTATTTCCTCCTTTACACTTTGATCAACACCACTAAGGAAAATATTACTTTTTTCATTGCTCGCTTTGAGCCCAGATAAATTGTAAAAGTCTTCTAGCACTTTCACAATCAAAGCTAAAGATCTTGTATCACCTCTCATGAATATCATGACATCATCAGCAAAACATAGGTGATTGTGTTTTTCTCTTCGGCATCGCCAATGGTATGAGAACCTCTTTTTTTCCCAACTTCTTTCAAAATGCAAGAGAGCACTTCCATAACCAAAACAAAAAGGTAAGGAGAGAGAGGATCACTTTGGCAAAGACCACGTGAGCCAGAGAAGAAGCCGACTAATTCACCATTAAGATTGATAGAGAATTTTGGAGTGGTAACACATCGCATAATCCAATTATGAACTGGAAAGGGAACCCATGGCAATAAGAGTGTGCTCAAGAAAGCACCAGTGGACATTGTCATAAGCCTTCATAATATCTAGTTTTATAGCACACTGGCTCCCAGATTATTCTTATGATAACCCCATAGAAGTTCTTGAGCCACCAAGATATTGTCCATAATCCTTCTGCCTTGAATGAAAGCTGTTTGTTTTTTACCCAAGATAAGGGATAACAATCTTAAGTCTTTCTGCCAAAATTTTGGATATGCATTTGTAAATGGTGTTGCAGCAAGATATAGGTGTAAAATCCTTCAACTGAGATGGATTCTCCACCATTGGCAAAAGAGATAGCAGTAGAATTTATGGACTTCAAAAACGTTCCAGTGGCAAAAAATCACGAATGGCTAAGCAGATGTCTTCACCTATAATGCTCCAGGCCTTACGAAAGAAATTAACATTATATCCATCTGGCCTCAGGGCTTTATCCAGAGCCATATCAAAGAACACGGATTCAATTTCCTCTCTACTTACAGGTTTGGTAAGGCGCTCTAGATCGTCTGTACTTACTTTCTTAGTAATCAATTGTTGAATCCTCAAAGACAGATCCTCCATAGGCTTTGGTTCTTTGAAAAGAGTTTGAAAGTAGTCCACCATCATCTCTTTAATATTCTCTCGTGAGTATACTCGCTGACCATTAGAATTGATAAGAGAACGAATGGAATTTCAATGAGTTTTTTACTTAAGACAATGGAAGAAGAACTTTGAATTTTTATCACCAAGTTTGAGCCAATTTATCCTTGATTTTTGCTTAAGAAAATTTTCTTCTGCTGCACTAAGGACATAAAAATCTTTGAATAAGGCCTTTTCAAGATCCCAATCTACCATCAAAAGGTTAGAGCGATTCATTTTGGCAATCCAAGAGCTTAAACTTTGCATCATAAGCACGTTCTTGAATATTTGAAAAAGCCCGCCAATTAAACTTCTTAAGCTCACATTTCAACATGTTAAGTTTTGAAACTACCTGAAACATAGGCATACCCACAATTGATGTACTCAATACTCCCTTGACAATGGAGAGGAAGTCAGGATGATTAAGCCAAAAATTGAAGAACTTAAAACATTGTTTCTGCTCCAAGGCGTCAAGTGTAGATGAATACATATCGAACGAAGAGTGGTCAGAAAGACCTGGGCTATCACAATTGCCTCTGAAGCACAAAATATATCTAGCCACACTTGATTAATCCAAGGCCCTATCAAGTCTCTGAGAATTGGCTTAGATGAACAACAATTGAACCAGGTGTGGAAAGGACCTAAAGATCGGCTTTCTTCCAAACTCAGCTTGCATACAAAATATCATTAAAATCTTCCATGCCATTAGTAACACAAACCTTTCCTCTAATTTTGTCCTCTAAGCTCCTACATTCATTAATCTCCCAAACAATCCAAGCATCTGGATTATTGCCTTGAACTTAATAACTCATTCCAAGAGACTTTACGCCAAGCAAATTCATTTGCCTCATATACAAAAGATATAAAACAGCTTTAATTTCTACCTATAAGAGCAGAAACAGTGGATAACTTGATCAGAAGACTTCAGAATTTTAACATCCTAAATTCTTTGATCCTAACCTACCCACAAGCGTCCGCTACTAGTTGTCTCCAATTGCCAATCAGGAAAAATACAATCCCAAATCATCTGAGTGTTGGAAGTTTTTACTTTGGTCTCAGATATTCCAACAAGAGAGAGGTTACGCTCCTTACAAAATCTCATAACTTCTTTACATTTAAGAGGATTATTTAGACCCCTAATATTCCAAAAACCGAAAGACATATATAGAAAGGGGAAACAAGACACCTACAGCAAACACTCCAGATAGCAAGCGTGGATGAAGAACCACCCTTAACTTCCATCTCCTTATATTTCTCTCTTCTGCTCTTTTTTTCTTGACTTCTTTTTCTTACCCTCCCTTGGATCAACCAATAAAGGTTTAGGAACCTGATCACCCTTGGTCTTCATAGAAGGTTTAGGGTTTCACTAACTCTTGAGGGTATCATTGATGAGGATGCAGACACTTCCTCTCCATTCTCGGAGTCATCACCCATAATACTAGTTTTCACAGGAAAGCATAAAGGGGTCTGAGCTACTTCATTAACCATTGACGGACCAGCTTCAATGGCAGTAGGACAACTTGCTGGAAGGCTACTGTCCCCTAAGCTCTCATGCACTAAAATGGATTTACCTTTGCCTCGGTAACAGGATGTTAGAAACACCCATCTGATCATCCACCTCTTTTATAGCATCACCTTTGTTGAAGAGGGCACAATAGTCTCATTTACCTCAACATGTTGGCAATCCTGAAAAGTAAGTCTCAATAGAAGGTTGGTCATTCGAGTTTGGATCTCCTTTAGTCTCCCTTGTGTCTTTTTGCAGCAAACTTGGACATCTGGCGTCACCGTGTCCAAAAACTCTACACTGTAGACATCTAGGGGGAAGGACATGATACTCCACATCAACCTTATAAACCAAATCATCTGTACGCTCCATGTGAAAATCCTTAATAAACTCCCCATCCACTTTCATCTCTACAGAAGCCTGAACAAAATGAACACACGAATTTAGCGGTGATAATATCCACCTGTAAAGGTTTCCCGACAGCACTAGCAGCATAACTAACACCCTCATTGTGTAGGAACTCCATAAGAATCCCTCAAAGTTTTATCCGTACAGGCGTTTTTCAAGTTGGACTCTATTTAGCGGTATAACCAATCTGCTACCTTTACAGGACAAGCAAGCGATTTGAGAAAAACCACGGATGTTGCAAAATCTTGAGAAGAGATGCTTCATCAACAAACTTAAAAGAAAGTAACCATATCCATTTGATAAAACCTCTACAAGCCTCTCTTTACCCCAGATAGAACTTGCAATACGTTGAACAAAAGGGAAAGAAAGGCTTTTCCCCAGAAAATAGCCAACAAGAGTATTTGCCATATTCTTTCACCCACTTCAAACACTGAAAGAGGGGCTTAACCCTTATCCCACCATTTACTCGAGAGGGTGGAAAAAAGAAGAGCAACATTTATCTTATTTTGCTCTTTAGTAAAATTTTCAGGTAACTTACGACCAACAATTGCCTCCGCATAGGAAAACGGAGTTTTAGGCTCCACCATGGTTTTTGAAAAACAGACTCAACAGCCCCACTTGACTTTCCACTTCATCTGCCACTTTAGCCATATCCTTTAAAGTTGAATTGAAACAGACTCAACAGCCTTACTATTTAGTGACGAAACATTTGTAGGAGATGAACCTCTATAGTTACCAGCAAGACAAGGGTGTGAGCCCCCCAATGGACCACCAGAAACAGGCTGACCAGAAACACCAAACCCATGAACACCACCGCCTCTTGACTCTTCATTTTAGATTGCTGCTTGTACTCTACTGATTTCACACCTTTCTTTCCATTCGCCAACACCACATCCTCCACAACACCCTTAGGAGCTTCAAAAACCAAAACCACACCCAACAGACGTTTCCTCTATGAGAGCTGCCTTAGAAGATAGCAAACGAGACTTGCTATTGGTCTGCTTAACCACACCCTTTGATACAACATGAAACCCCGGCTTATGGAGCAAAAATCTCTTCTTGCGAACAAAAGTCTTCATAGGGAAAAACAAGATAACAATAGGAAAAAAGGTTTGGGTCGAGCTAAGAAAAACATTTAGGGACGGGTTGAGCTAGGGTTGCGAGAAAAAAGGATTGGAGCAAGAAAGGGAAAAGAAGAAAGGGTTGGAACAAACTAGGGTTTCGAGAAAAGGAACGAAGGGGCTAGGGTATCGAGAGAAAGAAGCGGGTCGAGCTAGGGTAAGGAGGTTTCGTTGGGCAAGGAGACACGAAAGGAACGAACGGGGAAAGAAGAGAGAGGGTAAGGTTGGGTAAAGGAGGCGGAAGGGATGAGAGAGAGAGAGAAGAGAGGGCTGCGACGGAAAAGAGGTGAGAGAGAATAGGGCGAGAGAGAGAGGGTAGAGCGGAGAGGAGAGAGAGTGACAGGGAGACAGAAGAAGAAGAACAAAGAAGAAAGCTAGAGAGAAGAGAGGATTTTCTCTCACTACATCTTTTATGGCTTCATTTCTTGCTTCTCCCGAAACCACATTATTTTTGTGTGTAACATCCTACAGATTACTTCTCTTAGAGGCTGAACTTAATCCAAAAATGAGTCTTAAGACTAATATTCTTTGGGTATAAATTCACATAACAAGCTTTCTCATATTTTCTTTAAATTTTTCATGGATGAATGATTTCGGTACACACAAAGATCAATGAATCATAAATCACCTCAAGAATTATAGAAAGCCATTCAGTAAGGCGTTAAATAAATTATTGGAAAACGAATTTAGTTTTGCACCAGGACTATACTTATATGTTGACGTAGTAAGGACAGACAAGACTTTTGATGAGGTTTTCTTGATCCTGCAAGCGGGAATCTATAGTCTATGAAGAAAATAAGAAAGAGGACATAAGTTTGCATTACCAACTGACATCAGCTCATTGAAACTATCGAGGATAGTAGAAACAAGTTTCCTCGTAAACACTGACTTATGACTTTTCTATTTTGTTATGCTTTTTGATGGAAGAGGTTCATTGTGACTGCTTGATGATTACAATTAGGGTTCTCAGGCAATAGCATGGGAACAAAAACGTGGTTCCAATCTAAAGTTGTGAGATCCATTTTTGTGTTTCCCTCTCCATTGTCATGCAACTAGTGTCTGTTTAATGCAGAGATGTAAGAATGAACTTCCATAGATGCAGAATAATCCAACCATAATACTTCCTCTATTTCAGGTGGTCTTAGCTGTAGGAATATATTTCCAAATATGACATCTTTAGCCCATAAATGATTTTAGAATTTGCTACATGCACATGGCATGTCTCTTAAAGAGTGAAATATATCAGAAACCCCAGTTTCAGGTAGAAGGTAATCACAAGAAACACTTGATGTATCATTAGTTATAAACCCATCAGCCACTGATATGTGCAAAATCTTGCTCGAGTATTTAGATCAGTCCACAAAGTAGTCTCATGCACATTGTTTCCTCATGAGTTGAATGCTAATTTGATTCAATATGCCCAAATCGATAGGAAAAAGGAAAAAAGGTTCTAAAGCAATATTTTTGCCCAAAGTGTTAAAATCTCCAAGATAATGTAATAGAGTGATTCTGGTTGAGAGCAGGCTGATCAGCTGATTTTCATGTCTTATGAGTTGGCAGGGGTAGTTCACATATGGGTCGACACCTTATCCAACAATTTTTTTTGGCCAGGAACAGAAGACACTTTATCCAACTTAAATTCCCAAACCCCAAATAGCATACGCACGGTTCCAGATGTTGAAACACTCGATACATGTAGATAATACATATTGTGCAAGTAATTTGGCTCTTGAGTTCTGCTACTGCAATAGTGTCGTTTTCTTATTTTGGACATACCAGAATCAGAACTAAAGTACAATACCTAATTTGTACCCGGAAATGTTACAAGACCTCCCCTTGTTGCCTTAAGGTTTTTTATCCTCTAATTTATTTATTTGGTTATTTACTTTTGATAATTTTAATTATTATTATTTAAAATTAATTACAAGGAAACTTAGGTAAATTAGTGTTCCCTGATGTTTAGCTTTGAAACAATGTTATACTTGATGTTGCTTTTGCAATCACATCCATGCCCTAAATGCATGGAAAACTTAGCTCAGCATCATAGTGCATATTATTCTTAAACCACCTTAATGTATGATCCATTAGATGTGTCATTTTCCTTATGGACTGAATAAATATAGTTTACTAGATTTTAATGTGTCTTTATCTGAGCTATAATTAGAGTTTGCCATTACTTCTACTCATGTTTGACATTCTTATATTTGGATTAGACGGTGCGCTACAAGGTGGACTGTATACCTCCTGTTGTGGAGCCAATCAAATCTTCGGCAGAGTTGGAGCAATGAGTACACTCAAATATTATACACGAATACAAGCTATACTGTATCCTTCATTCATTTGTATAATCCTTTTCTTAATATCTGTTGATTCCCTTGATTAGCTGAGGTCAGCATTCTTGAGCGATCCTCCAATTTCAGCCGTCTGCAAAAGATGATTTCTCTAACCTGTATGATACTCAGTGGGCAACAATATACAATATAGTCCCATTCAGAATCGCGGTATTCGATGTTATTCATTGGATTGCATAGCTGCATGTTAGCTGGTTGTTCATTTATTTAGTGTGAGACTTTGCCTCATTGCTAAACCATCTATACAGAGCTGGATTATTTTTACTTGTCCGACAGCCTAAGGTGAATTTGACTGGTAAAGATTGTGAGAAGATTCTAAAGATTGATCCTAGAAATTATAAATGTTAGAGTAAAATACTTAACTACACAAGATTTACGGGACTATATTTTTAAATCGGCTGCTGTGAATTCTAATATAATATAGTTAAATAGTAGGTCATGTGTATGGGGTAACGCTTGGATCTCATATTTGATAGGTTTGGTCCATGTCAATAAACTTTTGAAACAATCGTTCCTATAATTTACGAGTGTGGCATTTTCGGTAGCAAGTCGAGCCCATAGCCATACCATATGTGAACTCGGGAACTTGACAAACTAAAAACTGCTATTTTGCAGGTAGCTAATTTGGTTCCCGTTTTCAGTTTTTTAATCGTTTTTTCAGTGTTCGCACATCGCACTAACTACTAGTTGGTCTTTTAATCATTTACGTGGCTCTACATATGATTGTAGCCTTCTTGTTTTGGCCTAGTCTTGTTAGTGTTATTTCTTATAAATGAAAATAAGCCATATTTAATCATCGATCTTCTGCATTGTAAAATTCTTACCACTATTTTTCAATTGTCAAATTTTATTACCATAAATGTGATTATGTTTGTTTTTGAAGATGCGCGTCTTAAATTATAATTTAATTTCTCCACGGGAAGGATTGTAATTTCTCCGGCATCTATGATAACATGCTCCGTGGATTCCGAATCCTAAAATAGAAACACAGGAAGAAAGTAGCTATTGTTTTCCTTGATGAAAAAAATCTTAGAAAGTCTTTTAACCGAATTGTGCAGGGAACTCTAATTTCTAGCTTAGATTTTGATGTTTGGGTTCAAGCTCAACTAAGATAATTTAGGGTCTTATTTTAAAAGACGGTATTTCCTTTAACTAAAACTATGTTACATCTCAAACTTGATTCGAATAAATACAAACTTTGATTAAAATCCACCTTGGTTAGAATACCCTTCACGCTCGATCGTTAGAATCAGTTGAGATTGGCTAGATTATTCAAACTTGATTAACCTGTAAGGTACTCTGTTTATTTGAATGCAGTGATTAGCTTAGGAGTTACAGAATTCAAGGGGTGAATTGTTTTTTCCTTCTCTCTCTCTCTTTAAACTTTAATTTTTTTAATTTTTAATTTTTTATCTTTTCTATCTGTTCACAACCAAAATGAGTGCATACATCTATTTGCTCTTCCTTAGCCTAACCAATAAAACTATCTTTGAAATATCCTGATATTGACTGGATGTGCATGCCTTTCAAAATACATTTTGTTAATATATATATATATATATATATATATATAATCTTGGTTATATTATTGCTGAGTATAATGGTATAATATGGCTTATCCCTGCCAGTTGGTCTATTTGTCATTTAAGCATTCTCATCTTTTTAGGGGGTTAAAAATAAACCCACAAACTTTTTGAAGCATGAAGAATCCTTTCCAAATTCCATGATTAGCTAAGCCTACATCTACATCTATGTTGTTTTCACTGTCCTTTCAAATCTATCTAATATGTACGTATTATTAAAATAAAAGGATGGGCATCAATGACATTGCTACTAGTTGCACACATGGGATGTCGTCTTCCATTGTAATAGAGATAGTTAATTCAATAGAAAAATTAGCTAACTCAATTAGACTTGAGTTTTTACCATATCTACATTACAAGTTTGGGAGCTTCTATAGTCCCGTCGACGGTATTGTCCAGTCAACCATTTAATCGTTAAAATAAATGTAGTAATTAAAATATTAATTATTTTAGTGATTCGATCATGACTGGATATAGTGTGAGCCATTAGCAGTCCTGTTAAAATTAATGACGGGACTATAGAATTTTCCTACAATTTTAAGTTCTCTCTCTTTTGTCTTGAATCATTTAAATGGGATAGAATACATGTCTACAGTTCCTATATAGAAAAATTATCACTATACTAGTTAGATAAAATTTATTATAAATATTCAGTAGCAAAATCGCGCTTGAGAATCAAGACAGTGATTTTCATACATAAATTACCTATATCATTCAACATATGCAGTTTGACTACCGTACATATATTGCAGTTAATGAAAGCGATATTTATGCAATCGCAACATACAGTACTATATCGCTTGTTAGAAACGTGATATATGTGTGATTATATTTCTACGTATATCTTTATTTATAAAAGTGATTTTGCAACTGTATATTAATAATTATTTCCATTTTGACCTTAAATGAGTAATTAATTTCAATTGGCACCCTAAACAAGAAATTATTTCCATTTAAATGTATAAAATTTTTATTTTGAATTTAAGTTATAATCGTTTATAAATTGAGCTCAATCTACATTGAGACTAAAATAAGTTGAACTTTAATAATCACCACCTGTTTATCCCATTTGCAACTATATTTATAACTATGATAAAAATTAACTTTCAAATAATAAATTAAACAATTATATATTCATGAATTTAAAATATAGCCAAAACACTATTATACATTTTATATAAAATGAAACATTACAAAAGAGGAGGTTATCAAGGTTTTAACAATGAAATTTCCTTTTAAATCCTCTCTCTCTCACAGAAAAGATACACTAAATAAAGTTAATTGTGTTAATTAATATATGTGTATATATATTATATAAAACTAACAAGCTAGTTTGAGCCAGCTTGCTAGTAATATATATTTAGGAACTTAAATTCAACTTTTTAGATAAATGAACTTTGTGTTGAACTCAAACAAACTCATTCTCAAATCAAGTTCGAGCCAAGGCTTCAACTAACTTGTGAGTAATCTAACTCATTCACAACCTTGTTTAGATTAAATAAAGTCGAGATATATTATCGATTACTTATGCATTACAAATTTATTTAATAAATACTAATTGTATAAGTATAATTACATAAATACCATTGCAAAATAATATGTAATAAAGGGGATTTTGAATTTTCATAAAACTTGCATGTATTAAATGATATTCAGGATTGGTTATAAATTTGAAAATTGCATGTATGATAGGCAATTTTGAATTTGATTATGGAAATTGCGTCTAATAAATGCTATTTATGTTTTTCTTTTTAAATCACGTCATAAACACAAATTTTGCATTTTTTTTTAAAAGTCACATGCCATGCAATTTTGCATTAGTAAATACAATAATTAATTTTTTTATAATTTATATTTTGGTAATTTTTCCAACATTGATATACGCATTACACCTTAATTAAATCACTCATTGAACTATATGAGCGTATAAGTAGACACCTCCTTAGGTAGGGTCCAAACCAAGACTCGGGGAAAACTGGCCAAATGGGTCCATCATTGGACCCACTGGGTGGTGGGTTCTAGTCGGTCTGCTCATGGATCCGCTCGAACTAGTAGGTTCAAACTGTCTAACCTGAAAATTAAAAAAAAAAAACATCTCCAACCAATTATGGCATAAAGACAAGCATGCATAGTGCAATGATTCTCACATACCAAACCTTTGGAAAGTGAAGGAATGGAAATAGTAAATAGCATCTAAAAGGCAGAAGTGACAAAGCTACAACTATTTGCTTTCTTGCCAACTTCCTATGAGTAAGTGACGCAGTGGTAAAGTAGGTTTTATCATAAGATGTTGATTCATACACAAATACCCGACTTGTGATCTTCAACACCTATTGATTTTGAGAATTCCTAGGTTGTTAGCATAAAAAATTTGAAACTTCACGCAAGAATTAGAAATTTTGGAAAAACAAAGCAAAGACGGCTCTGAAACTTTTATTGAAGTAATGACAAGTGACTTGTTCATTTGTCCTAGGGCATATAATCTATAGGCTAGCTTAAAAGCCATAAAAAATATAATTGGAACTGTTAAAAAATAAAAAGGTCTTAAAACGAAGTACATGAACAGACAAAACTAACACTACAAACGATGTGCAAAACCGACACTCTTATAAAAAGATATAAGAAAAATAATACCTACCATAATACTAAAAAGGACCATTTGAGGTCCTAAATGAAGGAATTTAGCAAAAAATCAGCCTGGCAAATTACCAAAGGTGATGACTTGTTTGAGTTAGCTTGTTTCTTTCAAGATAGGGTCTTCAGATCACCCCACAGTAACGTACCAGTTTCTATCCCACTTCTCTAGGTATCTATTCGCCACTATCTCCGCCTCATCATCTTCCTCTGGGTGAACAGAATTCGCCCTAGTTATCTCCAGTATACGGGATGAGATGCTTCACATTAAACACGTCTGTTGTTCGAATATGGTTAGGCAGCTTCAATATGTAAACAATTGGATTGATCTTCTTCAAGATCTCTATTGGTCCTATCTTTTTAAAGAAAACTAAAGCTTACGTAATCTAAACGATTAAACAACCGTCCAAGAAGATGTAGGAATTGAGAGCAATGGGATTCTAATGATATTTCAGCTCAACAAGGAGTACCTCCATAAAACCAACTGGGAGATAACTCTGCACCTACTCTGAACCAGCAAAATGACTTTGTTGCCGCCCTCGGGCAATCGAATCAATTGTTGAATATTTTGGTTTAGCAACAAAACCAAAATAATCCAGCTCCTACTCCCCTCAGAATGCTCCTAAAGCCATTGTGGAAGCACTGGCTTCGCTTGAAGCACAATCGCATACTGCGCCATTACTACCATCAACACCACGAGGTCATATCGAAACATGCTCCTTGACTTCATCAAAAGTAACCACTACTTTGATGGAGCCTTTGGAAAGCTAGATGAGGTCGAAGACTAGTTGCCCAATCGAAAGATCGTTTGATGCTTATGAAGTGCCCTACCATTTGAGAGTCAGTTTGGCATACATGCTGAGATTCAATGCCCGGGTATGGTGGAATTGAAGAAGTAGGAATTGCCTGCTCCAGTCATTTGGGATATGTTTCGAGAAGAGTTCTTGGAGAACTATTTTCTAGAGAGTCTCAGAGTTCATATAGTGCTAACTTCTTGCATAATTCTCAAGGGGGAGAACCATCGAGCAATATGAAACCGAGTTCTCGCTTGTTACAGTATGCTCTTGAATCCTATAAGTATAGCAAGGAGTTAAAAAGAAAACTTTTCTTGAGTGGATAGATGAGGAGCTAAGGATTCATTTAGTGGAATTGACATTACAAGCTTTAGGAGCAAGTGGAAAGGGCTCGGATAATTGAAAGAGCCAAAAAGATGAAGACAAAAGCTCCAAAGAAGAAAGTGTTTATGTTTGCAAGGAAGCCTTATGAAGGGACTAATTATGGATTTAAGAATAAGAGGTTTAGGACCTTTGGAAGTTTCAACGAAGTGGAAGCAATAAGAAGGAAGTGACTAAGGTAGATATCACGTGCTGGAAATGCCGAGGCAAGCATTATCCAAAGTCTTGCCCGCAATTACAAAACAAGTGCTATTTTGCGGGAAGCCTAGATCATAAAATTGTGGAGTGTCCCAAGAAGAACACCGTGTTTGCTATGTATGTAAGCAGTTGGGGCACTTTGCAAATGAATGCCTAAAGAAAAAAAAATGCTCCAGCGAAGTCATCTAACCCTTCAGGGGGATCCGCCTTTGTTAGAACCAATGACGACAATAGGAACGGGAACCACTGTGGCACATTGATGCATGGAATGAGGATTCATAACCTAGAAGGTCAGTGGATGTGCGAAGAAGCTGATGAGGGGAGGAGGATGTGAGTTCTGCCATGGAGGATGTATGCTATGATCATGGACTAGTTGCAGGTTAGCCTTAACCTTAAGCTATTGTTTTGTTTGTTTATAGCATCTTTATATATTATTGAATCAGTAACAATAGAATCCCAATATCTTTATAGCCTAAAGCTTTAGAATAGTTAGATACTGTATGTGGTACATTAGTAACTAGTCGCGTTGAACGCAGGAAAATAACAGGCTAGTGAGACCGCTTATGGCTTGTTTGATACCGAGCTACCCATTCGCTTATCACCTCTAACTTTAAGAAGACCGTTTACCTATAGTCACCACGGCTACCAACTTCAAGATAAAGACACCCATAAGTAGTGTCGTAACCACTCGAAAGATGTTGAAGGAATGTCCCTTAGAGATCCAAGGACATCATATGACAAGTGACTTGATTGTGTTGGAGATGAGCAAGTATGAAGTGATTCTCGACATGAGTTAGTTGACTCGTGTTAAGCTATGTAGATTGTTGGGAGAAAAGGTGAACTTTAAGGATATGAACGGAAGGATATAGATTTGAAGGAGAATCCACCGTCATAAGGAAACAAAGATTAAGATCGCTCGAGTTAGTAACGAATGAGGAAGAGATCGACTAATAAGTCAACACCATAGAAGAAGAGCGAAGGACCAAAAGAGAATATACTGTAGTCAATGAGTTTCCTGATGTTTTTCCTGAGGAATTGCTTGGATTACCGCCAAAGAGGGATATCGATTTGAGTTTAGCTTGATGTCAAACCGAATCAATATCGAAAGCTTTATACCACATGGCACCGGTAGAGTTGAAGGAACTCAAGAAGCAATTACAAAGCTTTTGGATTAAGGATTTATTCGCCCAAGTGTATTGCCATGGAGATACCAGTTTTGTTCGTTAATAAAAGGATGAGTCTATGAGATTATATTGATTACCGGTAGTTAAATAATCACAATCAAGAATAAGTACCTATTACCACGAATCGATACCTCTTTGATCAGCAAGGAGCAAGTGTGTTTTCCCCATTGATTTAGATCCGATATCACTAGTTAAGAGTAAAGCTGGAGGATGTACCGAAGACCGCTTTTCGGACTCGTTATGGACATTACGAGTTCTTAATGATGTCTTTGGTTTAGCAAATGCACCTACCGCATTCATGGACCTGATGAATCGAATCTATAAGCCTTTGTTAGATAAGTGTTTGTAGTTTTCATCAACGACATTTTGGTCTACTCAACTACATGAGAGCAACATGAAGAACACCTCGTATGGCATGCAGACGCACAAGTTGTATGTTAAGTTGTCAAAGTGCAACTTTTGGTTGGATAAGATATCCTTTTTAGGACATTTGCTTAGGAGATGGCATATCGGTCGACCCCGAAAAGGTTAAAGCAGTGATGGTGGAAGCAACCGAAGATTAACTGAAGTAAGAAGCTTCCTTGTTTAACTGGTTATTATTGAAAGTTCGTAACGAATTTCTCGACCATAGCCAACTGTTAATACAACTTCCTCAAAGAATGAGAAGTTCATCTAAATCGATAAAAGAGAAAAGAGTTTCCAAGCTTAAGCAAAAGCTTGTATCTGCACTAATACTCGTTTTGCTAAACCCTGAGAAGCCTTATACGGTGCATAGCGATGCATCGAGAAATGGATGTATGCTAATGCAAGAAAAAATTGATCGCTTATGCTTTGCGACAGCTAAGACTGCATGAGCAAAATTATCTACACATGACTTGGAGCTAGCTGCTGTTGTTTTTTCACTCAAGACATGAGACATCACTTGTATGGATAAGATGTGAAATACACGACTACAAGAGCCTTAAGTACCTATTTACTCAGAAGAGTTGAATATGCAACAACAGAGATGGTTGGAGATCATAAAAACTATGATCTTGAATCGATTATTTTTCGAGTAAAGTCAATGTTTTGTCGATGTCTTGACCGAAAGAATCACAAGGAATTACTGCTTTGTTGACTAACCAAAAGAGTTGATAAAAAATTTGAAAAACTGAGTATTGGTTCATCGGACAAACTGGAGTGGAAATATCTAACTTGTCATGGAACCAACCCTTATGAATGGATTAAAAAGCTCAACGTTATAAGGAGGTATACAAAGGATCAAACGTGAAGTACAAGAGAGAAGTATACTGACTTCATCGTAGATGAGGAGATGTGGTGAGAATGAAAGGAAGGTTATGTGTCTGGATATGAGGAAATGAGAAGAGAGATTATGAGTGAAGCACATAACTCATGATACACAGTACACACGGGAGGGACTAAGATGTATCGGGATCTTAAGAGCCACTTTTGTGGAATGGGATAAACGGATATAGGGCTATGTGATGAATGCCTAACTTATCAACATGAAGATGGAACACTAAAGACTAGGAGATTGTTGAAACCTTTCTGATATCTGAATGGAAGTGGGACCAAATCTCAATGAATTTTGTATGTGGATTTCCAAGAACATCGATAGATATAACGCCAATGGGTCATGGTAGCTCGTTTGATTAAATCGGCTCATTTCATACCAATCAACATGACGTTCTCGATGGACAAGCTCATTAATCTATACATAAAGGAAAGTACGTTTACATGAGTACCCACCGGATTGTATCAGATCGAGACCCCAGATTTGTATCTAAGTTTTGGACAAGTTTACAAAAGTGTATGGGACAAAGTTACATTTTAGCATAGCTTATTACCCCCAAATCGACGGACAATCGGAACAAACAATCCAAACCTTAGAGACATGTTGCTGCTTGTCATGGAATTCAAAGGAAGCTAGGATGCTCATTTGCTGTTCGTAGAGTTCGACTACACAACAACTACACACTCCACCATATAAATGCCACCATATGAAGCCTTGTACGGACAACTGTAGGTCACCTTTGTTTTGGGACGATGTAGAAAAGCTCACTATTGGACCATATTTGGTACAAGATGCAGTAGACAAAGTAAGAATAATCCGACAAAGAAGAAAGAGGCCCCAGATAGATAGAAAAGCTACAATAAAAAAAGGTAAGTTCTTGAATTTTAAGTAGGAGACTATTTGTATTTAAAGATAAATCCAATCAAGAGTATATACCAAGTATGCTCACAAGGAAAGTTGAGTCCACGATACATCAGACCTTTCGAAGTACTTGAAAGAGTTGGAGATTTAGCTTATCACCTAGCCTTGCCTCCAAACCTATCAGGAGTACACAACGCGTTTCATGTGTCAGTCTTACGCAAGCATGTGACCGATCCAAACCAAGTAGAAGAGTTGGATCTAGTGCTACTAAAGGAAAACCTCACTTATAAGGAACACCCGGTACAAATCTTGGATCGAAAAGTCTAAAAGCTACACAACAAGGAGATCAAATATTTCAAAGTTCTTTGGAGGAATCACACCCATGAGGAGGCAACCTGGGAGGCCGAAGATGAGATACGACGCAAATATCCGAATCTGTTCACAAGTCAGGTACGATAGTCAAGTTTTGAGACAAAGCTTTCTTTAAGGGGTGGGGGGTAGGTTAGGTTGTAAGCCCTTAAATTTTTCGGTAAATATAAGTAAACCCTAAGAACTGGAAATCAAACCAAAACATAAAGTCAACTTAGTTCTATGTTTAATCTAGTGAATCTAGATCTGGCAATCTCACGTTCTTAATCCATAAATAATGGAATTGAGATAATTGTGGATAATAGTTCGTAATAATATAGGAAAGCTAAAAAATACCAGATTCGTTAATTTTCAGTGTATTTCAGATCTGATCGAGATCAGTTTTCAAAAACCATGCCCTGGCTCATCAGATGGTGAAAATATTCCGATAATACCATTAGACTCATAAAAATATAAGGATTTCGAAAATATCAGTTTTAGAATTTTTTGATAACTAAAAATAACAGATATAGGCTGTTTATGCGTATTTTCTTTACTACCAGTATTTTAATTACCTAGTATACTATTCATAGTACTATTTCTACTATTCATTACTGTTTCACTATCTCTACTTTTTCTTACAACCTATTCTTACACATTATCATACCTATTCGTTACAATTTACCTTTCTCATACAACTTTATTCACATCACACTTTATACATTACTACTTTTCATTACAAAACAACAAAATAAATTTTCCCTCTCTCCTACAAGTAAATCGGTGCCCCTCTCTCTCCTCTTCAATCCATTTATTTTTCTTTTTCATTTTATTTAATTACATCTAATTTTCACTTCAAAACTCCACAAATGACTCTTCCCTCCTTCATTCTTTTCCCACACTTTCTTACCTTAACAAAACTCTTGCAAAATCACTTCTCAAATCCTCTCTCTACAATTTTTCTCTCAAATACTCTTCTTTTCCATCTCCATAAACCACCCATTTCTCTTTAAGAGAATTTTAAACACAGCATCACCTACCCTAAGTAAAAGTTCTAAGCCATATTCTTATTTATGTCATGCAATATTACATGATCATAATGTGTGTTTCCTAAGACCATAGTGTTAAGAAAGCAAGAATATGTTGTTATTTTGTTCTTGTTCATGCACAAATTTCTTTATGATATTATGCTCTTTTATTATCGTTATATTGTTATTAATGTTACGCTAATCTAACTTCTATATGTTATTATGTATATGATGTATATATATTTCTTAGAGCCTAAGTACTCACTAACTTAACATCTTATTACTATTGCTCTTATTATTATGATTTTTCTTTTCTTTCTTTTTCTTTTTTTAGGACTAGTCTATTCTTAGTCCTGATAAGCCTTGATAAAGCTAAGGTTCCCAATACTTGACATTATTATTGTTCTGTTATTTATTTTTATATATATCTTATCTTATTATGTGATATTGTTATATTTCCCATGGCTACATATTTATAATCATGCATGAACATGTTGATATTGTCTCATCCAAAATAAAAGGAGTTTTCTTAAAAGAAGAAAAATAAGAACTCTTTTTATAAGTAAATTTTTGTCACCTAAGAAATGATTTTTCCATAAAAACTTAAAGTTTTATCTTAATAATGCTATTTCTAAAATTTAGATAAGTTCATAACAAGTTTTTAGTAATAATAGTACATGGGATTTCATCAAGGAATGCATAAAGTAAAGTTATCACATACTCTCTTTTCAAACCAATAAAATAAGAAAGTTTCTTTAAAACTCAACATTACTAATTCTTTGTTTAACAAAGGTTTTCTTAAATTCATTTGCGAAGTTTTCACCAATACCCTAAAATACTAAGGTCTAACAAGTTTTACAAAATTATCAAAGAATAATCTTTTAAAGATAAGTCTTACTTAGGAAATAAGATTAGTAAATAACTTAGAGGATCATTATTATTATTTATTTAAAGTGGAACTAACTTTAAAAAAAATTAAGAACACATAAACATGACTATTTTAAGAAATTTTAGTCACTACCAAGAAATATTTTTAAAAACTACATTTTAAAACCGCTAGAATGAAGTTTTAGAATCTTAAAAAGACTAAAATTATTTTTGGAAAATTAAATTATTATCAAAGGTTAAGAAATGAAGTTAAAAGAAGGAAACACTCACTTATAATAATTCAAGAATTTTTTCAATAAACTAAAGTGAAATTTTCAAGTCTTAGCTTTTTCCAACTTTTAAAATACATTGTTTTACAAAAATCATTGTTGAGACAACACCATTAAATTCTTGCATACAATAAGTCGATATATATAATATATATATATATATTTAAAGGATTTTCAACTATGCAAATATCTATATTTTTGTATAAGAATTTTTGGATGGAGAAAAAGCTTGAAAAATTGTGTTTTGAAAGTTGGGATTTTCGTAACAATTATGTACCTCGCTATTCCGAGACCTAAATAACCTTTTATGATAAAAATAACCTTAGAAATAGATAGAAATTTTTGAGTAGGTATAAAACGACATATAATATGCAAAATTTTGAGTTAAAATAAGCAAGTTATGACCATTTTAAATTGGAATTTCTTTAAAACCTAATTTTGATGAATCTAATAAGATAGAGATAGAATATTTAAGTAGAACTTGGATGAAATACTTATTTTTGGTATTTTTTTTGTTTAGGTGTTAAGGACTAAGATCTTCTCTTTCCCGAGGATTACTTCGACTGATAGAAGATCACCATGGCCGAGTGAGTTTTCCTTTACGTTTTATGTATTCGCACATGTGCTTATAGAATAAAGCACTAGATATTAAGAAAAGATAAAAATTGATATGCATGTGGGTTATGATGGGGACTATGTATGTGATTCGTTATACATGATTAATAAACGATAAGCATATTGGAGCTCAATTGGTTGATTAATATAACTTGTCTTCATGTATATTGTGATGTTTTGGCAAATATTGATTGATCAGGTTAAACGAATTAATGTCGGATCGAAAATCTCTTAAAACTAAATTGCTCATGCATATCGCTTAGAATATCATCTTTGTATTTTGCTACTACTTCTCAATGTGGGACCGGAAATGTAAGCTGCCTAGCTACATCTTAAGAAATTATGACGTTTGGGAATACAATCTCATAGTGTAGCCGAGCCAAATCGATCCCTTTGGGTAAAGAAAACCCTGGGACTAGTAGTATAGTTCATTGGAACCCCACGACGCGTGAAAAATTCAAGAAGGTTAATGGTAACCCATTCAAAGCATTTCCTAGCGCATAATGGAGGAGTAAATCCATTCTACATATGAAACCGGATAGTCGTATGTATTGTTTGCTCATATGGTTGTTTGCACTTCATATGCTTGCTTAATGGACTTGTATGATTGTCTTGTTAATGATTACTTTTGCTTAAGGATTATTTCACTAAGTTAGTTATGCTTACTCCCCAATAGATTTTGATGCTGTAGGATCGTTACTTTGTTCCTGAGACTACCTTGACCATCCAGGTGAAGTGTTTTAGGAACTTTTGTAGGAATTCTATTTGAATACTTGATTAGATTTCCTTTAAAATCTTCTAGTTTTAGTTACTATCATTAACTATGTTATTATGGAGATTATCAGGGGAATGCCCCGTAGAAGTTGTAGAACTTTATATTTTGATGAATTATATTATGTATTATTTTGTATGTTCCGCTGCTATTACCTTAAAAATATAACTCCATCGGTCTCCTTTTGTTGTGAACATACGCCTTATATTAATATGAAATCTTCTGAGTGCCTAAAGTAGTTATTCCCAAGTTTTAATATTTTGTACGACGGGCTGTCATGTTTAAGGTATCCATTGAGGCGTGACAAAGATACTTATCGACAAAGCCTGCTGTAATTGGGAGGATTTTCAAATGGCAAATGCTATTATTAGAATATGACTTCATATATGTCACACAAAAAGCAGTAAAAGGGCAAGCAATTGGGGATCAATTAGTTGAGTTGCCAACAAAGGAGGTAACACTTGAAATTGTAATACAATTCCTTGATGAACAAGTGTTGGTTACTCAAGGTGAAACGAAAGCTGACAGGTCGACAAGTTGGAAAATATACTTTTATGGCTGTGGGATTGAGGCAATATTGATTTCCCCTGAGGAAAAGCATTATCTTGTAGCTGCTAAATTGATGTTTCCTTACGCAAATAACATTGCTGAATATGAAGCCTGTATTCTTAGCCTAAAATAGACTGGAATTGGAAATTGAACAGTTAGAGGTGTATAGAGATTCGACTCTCGTTTTTTTACAAACTGTGGGTGAGTACCGAATGAAAGACCCCAAGCTAGTGCCATATCACCAACACTTGGAAGACATAATCAAAGAATTTAAAAGCATATCTTTCCAACATGTACCAAGGATTCAAAATCAGTTCGCAAATGCATTAGCAACATTGGCCTCCCTGATTAAAGTCACTAACGGGATGGAGATGCAACCCTTATTGATTGAAATTGAAAGGCTGCCAGCATTTTGTCTCTAAATTGAGTGAACTCAAAGTGATAAGAATTATGGGCCAATAACCCGATTTAGGGCTAAAGGATTGATGAACCTGACTCAAAGGATCTTAATTAATGAGCCAAATGAAAATAAGGTGGACTTCTTTAATGGATGTGATATGCACTTTGGAAAGGAATTAGAGATAACTTGCTTCAGTGTTAAAAAGTTGCAAACCGCGAAGATCACACCAGTTGATACGGTCGTAATGATGCCCATAATATCGATAATGGCCATAACACAAACCGTAGTTGATTCTCATACTGGATGCATTGCTTCCGAGGAGATCACAACCTCTATAATACCCGTGATCTCGGCCGTAACTAAGAATACACTCGTATTATAGAAAATGATCTTGCCATCACATTTGATTGGCTAACCCAGAAGATAGTGGGCTAGCTTTCGGCCGTGATGAAGACCATAACTAAGTAAATAAGGCTTGTAATTGTTTGGAATGAGAAGCTGGATTTTGATCTGCAAGGATCATGGCATGTTTCATAGCCGTGATTGACAGGGTTATCTCTGTAAGCCCCTAGATTTTTCGATAATATAAGCAAACCTTAAGAACCGGAAGTCAAAACAGAACCCTAAAGTTAACCTAGTTATATGATTAGTCTTAGTGAATCTAGATTCGGCAATCCTGTGTTCTTAAACCCTAGAAAACGAAATTGAAATAATTATGGAATATGGTTCGTAATAATATAGGAAAGCTTAGAAATATCAGATTTGTAATTTTCCAGTGTCCTTCGGATCCGATCGGATCAGTTTTCAAAAATCGTGCCTCGGTGCACCGGATAGTGAAAATATTCTGACAACACCAATAGATTCGTAAAAATATAAGAATTTCAAAAATATCAATTTTAGAACTTTTCGATAACTAAAAATATCAGATGTAGGCGTTTTCGCGTATTTTCTTTACTATCGGTATTTTAATTGTCTAGTGCACTACATAGTACTTTTCTACTATTCATCTATCTCTACTTTTTCTTACACTCTATTCTTACGCACTACCATACCTATACCTTACAATTTATCTTCTCCATACAACTTTAATCACATCACACTTTACACATTACTTCTTTTATTACAAAACAAAAAAACAAATCAATTCACTCAACACCACCCCCCCCAAACTAAGCAAACCGACACCCCCTCTCTCTTCACCATCTCAATTTATTTTCTTTTCCATTTTATTTAATTACATCTAATTTCCACTCCAAAAATCTATAATACCCCTTCCTCCTTCATTCTTTCACACAACTTATTTCCTACTAAAACTCTCCCAAAATCACTCCATAAAATCCCTCTTCCAAAATCTCTCACAAGTTCTCTCTTTTCCTTATAAAATCAAGTCCCACATAATACTACAACCCATTCTTTTCTTCTTCAACAAATATAGAACCTTAGGTAAAAGTTTCTTTCATATACTCATCATGTTCGTACAACTTAACATGAGTTTACTGTATGTTTCTTAGACTCATGAGAGTTAAAAAAGCAACAATTTATTCATGTTTCGTTTTTGTTCATGTTTCTATTCTTTTCTTTATGTTATTATTATGTTGTTTTTGTTATTGATATTACCATTTGTTTCTAATCTAACTTATATAAAGTATTATGTATATTTTGTATATATATTTATTTAGAGCATATA
Source organism: Combretum micranthum (assembly GCA_024138025.1). Taxonomy (NCBI): domain Eukaryota; kingdom Viridiplantae; phylum Streptophyta; class Magnoliopsida; order Myrtales; family Combretaceae; genus Combretum; species Combretum micranthum. Next base: position 396,461 of record JAMXBD010001302.1, read on the forward strand.
AGCTTATTTGTTATTTATTTATTTCATGTTGTTATTAAGACTAGTCTTTCTAGTCTTAGACTTGTCCATATCAAGTCAAAACAATTTTCTTTCTTTGCTTTTCTTTTCTTTTGGGACTAGTCTATTCTTAGTCCCGGGATACCTTGATGAAGCTAAGGTTCCCAATACTTGACTTTACTTTTATGCTCTTATTACATTTATCTTATTATGTTATTATATTTCTCATAGTTACATATTCTCATTCATACATGAACATGTTGTTATTGTCTCAATCATAATGAAAATGAGTTTTCTTAATTAATAAAAATAAGAACTCTCTTTAAAAATAGTTTTTGTCACATAAGAAATTATTTTTCCATAAGACTTAAAGTTTTATCTTAATAAATATTTTTTAAAAGTTAGATAAGTTTAGCTCAAGTTTTAGTAATAATACTATTTTATCAATGAAAAAGTTATCACAAACTCTCTTTTCAAACCAATAAAATAAGAAAGTTTCTTTAAACTTAGTTCCTTGTTTAACCAAAAGTTTTCCTAAACTTATTTATCAAAGTTTTCTACCAACACTCTAAAAATACTAAGGTCTAGATAAGTTTTTCAAAATTAACTTATAAGATCATTGATATTACTCTTTTAAAGTGGATCTAACATTAGAAAAGTTTTAGAACTTATAACCATGAAATATTTAGAAAAACTATATTTTCTAAACCACAAGAAATAAATTTATGGGAATCTTAAAAGATTAAAATTTCTTTTTGAAAATGTAATTATTCTCAAAATTAAGAAATGGAGTTAAAAGAAGGAGATACTTACTAATAAATTTTCCAAACAAAGCTAAAAAGGAGATTTTCAAGTCTTAGTTTCTCTCACTTTTAAGACACACTGTTTTACAAGATCATTGTTGAGACAACACCACTTAATTCATGCATATGGTTTGAGTCTATATATATATATTCAAAGGATTTTTCAACCATACAATTATCTATATTTTTGTACAAAAATTCTTGAATGAAGAAAAGTTTGAAAACTTAAGTTTTGAAATTGGAATTTTCGTATCATATCTGTACGTTACTATTCCGAGACCCAAATGACTTCTTTTGATAAAAATAACCTTATAAATAGATAGATCTTTTCGAGTAGGTAGAAATCGGTATATAATACGCGAAATTCCGAGTTAAAATGAGCAAGTTATGGCAATTTTAAGTTGGGATTTCCATTCATACGATTTTTAACGAGTTCAATAAGAAAGAATTATAGAGTTTGAATAGATCTTGGATGAAATACTCATGTCAGGTATTTCTTTTGTTTAGGTGTCGAGGACCAAGATCTTCTCTTCCCTGAAGATTACTTCGACTCCTAGAAGAACGCTATGGACGAGTGAGTTTCCTTTACGTTTATGTATTCGCGCATGTGCTTGTAGAATAGAGCACTAGATGTTAGGAAAAGATAAAATTGGTATGCATGCGGGATATCATGGGAATTATGTATGTGAATCGTTGTGTGCGATCAATTAGCAATAAGTATATCGGAACTCGATTTGTGATTGATATAAATGTTTCTATGTATGTATTGTTATGTGTGCAAATATTGTTTGATTGCTTTAAATAATTTAATGTCATATTAGAATCCCCATATAATAAATTGCTCATGCATATCACTTAGAATATCATTTCGAAATTTTGCTGCTGCTACTACTCCTCAGCATGGGACCGAAAAGGTAAGCTGCCTTGTTACAATCTTGAGAGTTTAGGACGTTTGGGGAATACGATCTCAAGTTGTAACTGAGCCGGATCGATCACTTTGGGTAAGGAAAGCCCGGGGACTAGTAGTACGGTTCGTTGGTACCCTAAGACGCGCGCAACTTTAAGGAGGTCTTTTGGGACCCAGTTTAAAGCATTCCCTAACTACCGGTGGAGGGGCAAATCCATCATACATACGAAATCGGATAGGCGTATGTAATGTTTGATCATATGGTTGTTGTATTTCATATGCTTGATTAATAAACTTGGTTGATTGCCTGTTATGAGTACTTTTGCGTAAGGAATATCTCACTAAGCTAGTCATGCTCATACTCCTACAGACTTTTGACATTGCAGGATTGTCCTTTCTGCACCCGAGATCATCCTGACCACCCGAGTAGAACCTTTATTTTGAGAAGCTTTTGGAGGAATTCTGTTTTGAAGTCATAGAGTAGATTTCTTCTAAAATCTTCTAGCTTTAGTTATTTTATCTTTAGTAGAACCATGTTGTTATGGATTTTATCAGGGGAATGCCCTTTAGAAGTTGTAAGACTTTATGTTTCTATGAAATATATTTAGTGTTATTTTATATGTTTCGCTACCAATATCTTAAAATGCATTACTTCACCGGTCTCCCTTTGATGTGAAAGTATGCCTTGTACCGATATAGAAGCTATCGAGTGACTGAGGTAGTCATTCTTAAGTTTTAATATTGTGTACGGTGGGCTGTCACGTTTAAGGTTCCCGTTGGGGCGTGACAATCTTAGATCTGTCTTGCTTTATTTTTAAGCGATATTATAAATAATTTCTTTTGTTTATCTATTTTACATATTTACCCTTATCCGACTTGTGGGACTCTATAAGGGTTTCTTTCTGATGTAATAAACAAATCTTGAATGTTATCCTTACCTTTGGGTATTTCTCATTGTCCTTTCGACGAATTCTTGATCGTGTGTTATATCGATCTACCCTCATTGTTCTAGTCATCATATGTTATATCGATTATCTAGAATAGTTAGTTCGATTTAGTCCTTGTGAGTTATATCATAAGATTGATTCGTCCATATCTTTAATTTTCTATATCATCGTATAATTCATCATAAACCTTAGTTCGCAATTGTAAGCACTAGATCCGCGAATCAATTGGATTCTAGCACATTTGTACAATCTTCGTATCAGAGCCAGGATGCAAATTGCCACTTGAGGCTTTAGTGATTGGATTGTTGTTTGGTTAGATTTAGTTCTGTGATTTTTTCTTTGCTGCAAAATTTGGTCTCTTTGAGAATGTCTAGAAAGGTTGACATTAAAGGTGGAGATGGAAGTGATTCTAATGGAGAGGGCTCCGTTAATTTGAATGAGTTCAAGGAACTTATGAGCGAAATGATGCAAGGAATGCAAAATATGATGCAACAACAAGAGGAAACCCTAAGAAGTATGGAACAAATAGCTAAAGGCACCCTTCCTATAATGAAATACGTGAACCAAGGCATGTTGAGGAATTGGAGGAAAACCCTAGAATGCAATTCCCTCATGGTAGGGTAGTAGATGTCCATGGAAGAGCGAGGGGACATGTACGTCTTCCAGTGAGAGGACGTAGGATTGAAGAACATAATGATGATCTTGACAAACCTCGTGATGGACATAGACCTAGAGGATTATGAGGTATTGCGACCGTAAAGTTAAAAGGTTCCATCTTTTGATGGAATTGGAGGGGTTGACAAGTATTTTGATTGGGAAGACTCAATCGAGAAATTATTTGACTACCATGATTGTGATGATGTGCAACGGGTTAAATTAGCCACGATTGAATTCAAGGTATATGCTTCCCATTGGTGGAAGAATAGGTTGGTTAGTCGAAGGGGGAACGGAGAACAGGATATGAATACTTAGTCTAAGATGCGAGGGTTATTACATGGAGATTTGTGCCAGATTACTATAATCAAGAGCTGTTAATGTGGTTGCATACTCTATGATAAGGTAGTAAAAGTGTAGCTGAGTATATCCAAGAGTTTGAGATCTTAACTATTTGCAGCTAAATCATGGAGACTCTAGAGCAATTGATTGCTCGATTCATTGTTGGCTTGAAGTCTGAAATTGTGGATGTTGTAGAGCTCCAATGGATCAACACTTGGAAGACACCATGACATTGGCGGAAAAGGTAGAACGGCAATGCAAGTGTCACAAATCCTCCTGTAATTCTTTTAAATATGAAAGTGGTAAAAAGTCCTATTGGCACAATGATAAGAAGAAGAGTAGTAGTAGCTATAAACATGAGTAAAAGCATGATTCTCCGCCTAAAAAATCTATTGAAGATAAAGGGAAAACAGTTTCTAAACCAAATGATACTAGTAGTTCTAGAAAGAAGACTAGGGATATCAATTGCTTCAAATGTTTGGGGTTTAGACACATGACTGCTCAATGCCTAAATAGAAGAGTGGCTTATATCCGAGGAGGAATCATGGAAAGTGAAGAAGAAGAGGAGCAGAGTAATTGTTCCGAATCGAAGGAAGACGGTGAGGCATTAACAGTTGAACCAATTGTTGAGGTACCCATGCCATTGAATGGAATAGTGAGAAGGAATTTGAGTAGTACACCAGTTGATGATCAAGAGCAAAGAGAGAATATATTTCATATTAATTTCCTAGTGGATAAAGCTATATATGTCGCCATCATTGATTCAGGAAGTTGTACTAATGTGGTGGCCATGACACTTGTGGAGAAGCTTAAACTCCTTACCTATCCTCATCCCTAACCATACCGTCTACATTGGCTAAAGGACAAAGGCTCGATTCATGTCACCAAACAGGTGTCGTTTCCAATCTAACTCAATGACAAAGTTCTTTAATGTAGTGCCAATAAACGCATCTCATATCTTACTGGGTCGACCATGGTTGTTTGATCGAAGTGTAATTCACAATGGAAAGGACAACACTCATTTTATTCTATTCAACGACAAGCAGATTAAATTATGTCCTATGAGTCTTGAAGCAGTAAGACAAGCCCATCGGGAATCAAATCCCAATAAGAAAGAATCATTGCTTATGACATAAGGAGAGGTTGAAAGGGAGTTAACCGAAGGGCAATCCATGTATGTTCTGTATGTGAAACAAGCTTTAGAAATCGGAGGAGAGCTTTCCCTTTCGGGAGAGGTTAAAGACCTGTTGCATCAATTCACTAATGTCTTTTTAGAAGAACTTCCTAAAGGATTACCTCCTTTGAGAGGTATTGAGCATTAAAATGATTTGGTGCCTGGTGCTTCTTTACCCAATAAATCAGCTCATTAGACGAATCCCAAAGAGGCTAAAGAGTTAAAGAAACAAGTAGATGAATTGCTAGAGAAGGGGTTTATACGAGAAAGCAGGAGTCCTTGGTCGATGCCGGCTTTATTAGTACCCAAGAAGGATGGAAGTTAGAGAATGTGAGTGGATAACCGTGCGATTAATCATATTATAGTGAAATACCGATATCCTATTCTACGACTTGAGAACGTGCTTGATGAGTTGCATGGGGCTTAACTGTTTTCTAAGATTGATTTGAGGAGTGGATATCACTAGATAAGGATGAAAGTGGGAGATAAATGGAAAACAGCTTTCAAAACCAAACACGGATTGTATGAATGGATGGTGGTGCCATTCTGCTTGTCTAATGCTCACAGCACTTTCATGAGGTTGATGAACTACGTGTTGAGGGAATTTTCGGGAAAGTTTGTAGTAGTGTATTTTGATGATATGTTAATTTATAGCTCAAATTTGGAAAGTAAAATTCGAGCTCGACAAAAGCGTAATTGGTTTGTCACTGAAGGTAATATAATTTTGTTGGTTATCTATTTGTAAGCGTGAGGATTTTTTTCCTTTTGCATATCCTAAAATGTTTTGAGATGTCATCTATATTTATACACAGCTATGTCAGATTGAAAATGATGAAGCGCATAGGATGAATGTTCAAATTTTGAAGATTTAAAATTTTTGTGCTCTTGTTTGCCACAAATATAAATGCAAATGCAAAGTAGACCGATAAAGTCTGATAATATTTGCGGTGTGCACTAGCAAATGTCACTTGGTCATGTACATCCGCAAATCTAACCGAATGTTTTGCATATATTGCTTGTCTAACATTTCAAAATAAAGGCTACTAGAGATGCGAATGTCAACTTACCAAATAAATTTGCATGATACAAGCTAATTGTTCACTCTAGCAAAAGTAATTGTCTAATATTGAATGCTTCTCTTACTCATAAGAAGTTGGCAAGAAAGCAAATAGTTGTAGCTATCACTTTTGCCTTTAGATGCCATTCACTGTTTCTACTCCTTTAATCTTCAAAGGCTTGGTGTGTGAGAATCATTGCACTATGCATGCTTGTCTTTGTGCCATAATTTGCTAGAGATGTTGGTTTTTTCTTTTTGTTTTTTGAATTTTCGGGTAGGATGGTCTAGACCTGCTGATTTAGGCGAGTCCATAGAGCAGATCCAATTAGGACTCGCCACCTCGCATAGGTCCTCGAGGTAATTCAAAACTACCTTGGTAAGGTGGGTCTAATGGTGGACTTATCATGGTCAATTCTCCTCAGGTCCTATTTCAAACTCGGCTCGAGGAGATGTCTTAACGTACATGACCAAGTGACATATGCTAGTGTACACCGCAAATATCATCAAACTTTGTTAGGTTGCTTTACATTTGCATTTAACGTTGTGGCAAATAAGAGTGTAAAAATGTTAAACCTTCAAAATTTGAACATTGGTCCTACATGCTTCATCATTTTTAGTCTAACACAATTGTGTATAAATATAGGTGACATCTCAAAAAGTTTTTAGATATGCAAAAGGAAAAAAAATCTTCTCACGCTTACAATCAAATAACTAGCGAAATTATATTACCTTCAGTAACAAACCATTTGTGCTTTGTATACAAATTGTCAAAATCGCGATTTTACTCATACGATTCTATGAGTTTACGATTTTAGGAGGCTCTTCCGAGTTGACTCGTGAGTAGAACCGTTTCTTAGTAGAATCTTACGATTTTAACCGAATTTACCGATTCTACCTATTTAAGTTAAAAAAGCTAAAATATAAAAAATACAATTGTGTGTTTACAATCGCATTAGCTATTAGGAATTATGATGATATATCTCTTTTGTTGTTGTTTTTATTTGGTTTCCACACACTTTCTCTATCTTTTTTCCTCTTTCTCTCGAAAACCCCTGTTGTATATTTATACAATTCATTCAAGTTAAGTTATAGCTGTAGAATTCATAAGAAAACTTATTTATTTCATTTATATAATTAAGCATTTAATAAGTTGAAATTTTTTATTCTTTTTCAATTTATCACTCGTTTCAAACAAAACAATAGAAAATAAATTAATTTTGACTCTATTCGCTATTTTTTATATATGTTATGTCATAGATTAAGAGTTATTATGAAAAAAATTATTTTTTCTACATTTATTATGTATTCTAAGTTTTCTACATCTTCTAAAAGCATTTTTATAAATTTTCAAAACTATTTTATAAAAGTTGTAGAAACTTAAGTTTTTACGTTTCGATTTTATATTCCGATTTTACTGACCCATTGGCAATTCTATATAAAATTGCGAGTTTGACAACCTTTGTATACGTTTTAGGTCACTCCTAACATATAACTTGTGTCAGATGAGACATAAGAACTGGATGATCTAGACAACCCAATGGAAGATGTGGCTGAAGAGGAGCCAGAGGCAAGTATTGAGAAGCAAGACGAACCATTTGCTACACCTGATCTACACAAGCCATCGTACCCTATTAAATCATTTATTTTTATAGTGCATTTTAAAAGTTGAAGGTCCGATGGTAAAATTCGAGGGTATCACAACTATTGTATAGCAAGTTACACATGAAAGACTCGGGATGGACATGAGAGCTTCACTAAACACCCATGAAGAAAACATCCTAATGTTTGGGATTGAAGTAGGTCAGCAACAATTATCAAAGAGTAGCAATGATACAAAGAAGGATGAAAGGCTATTTCAAATTAGTACCGAGAAGTATAATGATGCCTTTGTGAAGATGATTAGAGGCATGTGTCTTAGTATGGGTCTAGCTAATATCTAGACTTGAGGCATTGCCATGAAGATACATTGAATCCACAAGCACGATCATATGGTGCAACAGCGATGCGTCGACACATTATATAGCTATACAGGGACGGTAAGCTAGAGCTAAGGGGTATTTTCAATAACCTTGACACATGTGTTTCTATTTGTTTAGACATTTGGACCGACATATGGTGCAAAAATTCATACATAGGTATCACTTATCATTGGATAGATGACCAATGGATACTGAACAAACGTCTAATTGTATTGAGAAAAATGGATGGCTACACACTTCACAAAACATATATTTGACAATAAGCTAAATTCTTACAAGCTATTTCTTAACAACAAAAAATATATTTTCAATCGGCTTTAATAATGCATCGGCAAATATTGCGAGTGTGAGTGACCACTAAAACCTTTGTGAACTCACATTGGGCGGTACTTTTTTTTTTCCCATATTTAGTGTACATGTCACATTCTTAAATTGTGTGTTAAAAGTGGAATAGAGTTGCTAAAGGTAAGATAGTCACTTATTAAAAAATCATTAATTACATAACTGATCATCAATTATTAAACAGACAATGGAAAAAATTTTGTCTTCAACATGGAATGAAGCCTGGAAAATCTAAAAAAATGTGTATACAGTTGGAACTCAATTTACCAACTTCTTATGAGTACGATTGACTATAAAAATTTGTTGTACCAATTTGCTCTTGCACACATGCCAAACATGTCATTGCATCCTAACGAATGACTTACATGTACTGATTCGCTTTCTGTGTTGAAAGTTTTTTATGATTGAATAAAAAAATTTTCTCAGGTGCATACCTCGACTGTTAACCTTTTTTCACTAGAAGCATTAAATATCACAAGCACTTTTGCTAGATTCTAATTTGACATAGCGTAGCAGTTGAGTGTCCAAGACATAACATGCAAGTGGCTTTCCTACTATCGCCACATCCGAATGATATATAATATTTCACGGGTATTAGATCCACATCGGAAATTCGAATGTCTTGGTGGACTCCTTAAAGAGGATTATAAGCATATTAATACCTTATCAGATTATATCTGTTGTACACCAGACAAAGTCTGTTTTAATTCAATTGTACAAACAGTTCAATAAAATGTATGAAGGTCAGGGATCGATTAATTCATTCCTACCTTCATTTGAAACACTGATCGCAGATGATGCTGCCTCAAGAGATTTGTTTGTACTCATGCAATCATACACATAGAAAAGGTATAAAGATGGAAGCGACATTACCAAATCCGTCGAACTTGATAGATACCTTAACACTGAATTTGAGTTCGGTGATAACACCAATGTTAAGGACTTTGACATTTTAGAGTGGTGGAAACAATAGAAAAGGACATACCCGATTTTATTATGCATGGCGAGACAGGTGCTTGCAGCTCCAACCTTAACTATTGCGGTTGAGTAGTGTTTAGTTGTGCAAGCAATATATTGGATGACCACAAGGCACATATGACTCTATAACGTTAAAAACGGTTGCTAGCATTGATGATAGAATAAGACAGACAAACAATTGTAAAGATCATCGTGGTGACTAGTGAAGAAGATAAATACTTTAGTGATTACAATTCCTCATGAAAAAGTACCACAATTGGTACTCCCGCCCAAACTGGAGATGAGTAATTTTATTATACAAATACAGTATAAGTACTATAACAAGCTATTTTCATAAAAAAAAAAATAATTTGATGTTTTTCAAATATATAGGACAATAAAGACCTTTTCACAATATGATGGACCTAAATTATTTTTCTAAAATTACATGAAAATTATTAATCACTTAAAATTGATAATGAATTTCACAATTAAAATGAATGAATACACTAGAGATTTTATAAGAAAAACTAAAAAATACATGAACTACAATAATGATTCTGAATTTCAGATACGTAAATACTTCCAGGATGAAAAAAATATCAAATAGCTTATATTTTGCATTGTTTTTCCTTTGTTCCTATGACATGTAAGTGAGATAAAATATAATGTCCCCCTCACACTGAGAATTGTATCATATTATAATAAAGGTCTACTTTATGATTTGCAATGTGTTAAACTTTTCCTAGCAAAAATATGCGAGTTTTTTTTTTCATTAAAAATAACGACAATCAATTGAAGTGAGTCACTGACCAAAGTACTTATGCTATTTTATGTTTTTCAAATTTTTAAGTGTAGAATTAATGAAATAATCGAGGATTATTTTTTTACACAAAAAACGATTTGGACTCATGTAAACCGACGGGTCTATGGTTTCCAACATGCCCCGTCATGGAGACACGGCGGTTTCGGGTCTAGGTGTGAGAGACCAAGGAAGTGAGTTATCGTAATTACCTCCTGCCCAACTAATACCTTAAGCAAAATGCAGCTCCTTTCACTGAGAATATTTCGAATCCCTTGTCAATTAAATCTTTTGCCATTACATATATCAGCTATTACAAATTTAAGGCTATCGAGTCGGTCATTACCACCTACTCTTAACTAAACAGTCACGCCTTCACTTCACATGCAAATCATAGCATGTCTTTTTCACCTTTTTGCCAACACAGAGGTTAACTATAAAAATCTTAAGCAAACAACAAAAGAGACATTTCAGGCCTACTACTAACAACATAACAAAAAATCTTGTGGGGAAAAGGCGGAATATGAAGCATTCGACATGTTAGCCTCACGTAAAAAGTAATACCTAAGAATAACGCATTGATGCAGCTCAATTGAATGAATAAATCATATACAGGATTACTTATATAGGAATACACATTGAATAAGCCCTTCTAACTTTTAAGGAGCCAGAGGAGACCATTAGAAAAGATCGACTTACTTTGGTGGACTTGGGTTAAGTTTGTCCTCTGATATGTCATCTTTAATAATAGATGGTAAACTTGAAGATGAACTGATGGATTGTCTTTCAATTTGACCACAGTTATTCAGATTTCAGGTAATGAAGCATCGTATGCAGTATCTTTTTGTTTCCTGCTGCCTCATCTTCCTATGCCATTTTATTATAAACACCAACTCTTTGATCCTGACAATTGTGCCTCCACTTAGTAAGACTCCATACCAAAGCTTCCATTTCACAAATAAAATATCATCCATTAACCATCAGATCACTTGATCGCACTGCTTTCTGTCTGAGACAGCCTTGAATGTTGAAGTTAAAAATATTAAATCTATGTAGGACTTTCAGCGGCAACAGTCATTGAGAAGAGTGCATGCGCGATACAAAAATTTCCCTGAACTTTATCAGTTCACTTTGCACGCACTCATCACCTCATCCTCCAGATTCAGAAACTTTCTCCAAAACCCTTTATATTTAAAAATTCCCAACTCAAGCCAAGGTTTCATGTTGCCATTATAATGCAAGACATCAGCTTTCCTCAAGGCCTGAGTTTTGAGGCCATATTTATGGCCCAGTCCAGACAATATTGTGATGTTGAGAGGATAAATTAGATCTTGAAAGGTAAGAAAGGTTCCCCGTAGCACAGTAGACTCAACCGATCGCTCCAGATTATCCTGCAATTCATGCTCATGCAGTAAGAATCAAATTACTCAGATGGCTCTTTGAAAAGTAATGCATGATTCTACTTTGTGAATGCAATGTGTCTGATCAACTCAATAAAGCTAGGTTACAAGCCTAACAAGCCAGTTTGGCTGACAATAGTGGGAAAATTGCATGAGAGTTACACTAAAGCCTTTCTTTGAATACAAATATTAGATACATCGTTTAAGATACTAATCATTAAGAAAAATTAAGGAAATAAGAAGTGATAAGAATGTAACTTAATTTGGAGAAATGAGAGACACCTGTGAAAACTTTCTCAAAAGCTCCCAGCTACTCCCTTCTAGCTTTGGGATTTGAGGCATTTTCATGATGACTTCCATTCTGCCAAATTTAGTTGCATTTTATCACTTCTTGTTTTATTAACTTTTCTTGATCATTAGCATTTTAAATGCTACATTTAGTATTCATAGCCAGACAAAAGAAAACAACCTTCGGAAGGTGTCTGTCATATGGAACAGTAATATTATCTACTTACGTTAATGAGAATTGTAAAAAACAAATGCACCTTTATCATGTCACTTACCTCTTCTAACAACCTTTGGAAGGTGTCTGTCAGGTTTAGCTCTCTCCACCTCTCTAAATCAATCAGATTCAAGCCAGACATCCAAGCACACAAGCTCTTATCTAAAATTTTCTCACCCAAGTACCTACTAAGATGGCCCAACCTCACAGAGCAGAGCTGCATAGCACCATTCACTTTCCCTCCCATGTTTAGGCTCCATAAGAATGATAAATCCTGCTGGACCACAACATCATCATCCAGAACAACGACTTTCTTCAGCTTAGGGAACAACCCAGGTAGAAGATAGTGGGACTTTGAAAATACAGACATGTACTCCGTTTTCATGTTCTGAACTGATTGATTGCTATTGAAAAAAACACGGAACTCTTCTGATGAATACAAAGGTAAAAATGTAGCTCTTTCATAGGGATCCATGTCAATTTGTTCAAGGTGCAACACTTGAATGGTGGCTCCACTATAAGTATTCCTAAAGAACCATTGCTTCATGGCAAAGTAAGTCTGTGCATCTGTTACGATATGAAAAGTAGGCTTCCAGTTTCCTGCAAAATAGCAAAATTAGAAGTCACTGGAGACCTGTCATGTATTTCCATTTGACAGGAAATAAAAACTAAAGCATACCTTAGCATGCATAACAGTGGAATTGATCACAACAGAGC